>OZ008343.1:84860-684860 GCA_963931975.1 Cataclysta lemnata | reverse complement strand
AAGAGCTCTTAAATTTTTTGTGATGTGGTCAATAACAAAACGCAATGATCTGTCGGTATCTCGAACAGATTCTAAGTTGAAGAGAGATTTCAAATGGTTGTTTATAAGCAATCGTTTGTTATCAAATCGTTCACACAAAAGGCTCCAAGCTTCGGAATAATTTTTATCCGAAACTTCCAAATTACTGACAACACGAGCAGCTTCGCCCTCCAAGTAGGAATTCAAATAGTGAAATTTGTGAATATTTTTTATTTTCTCGTTTTCGTGTACTAGGGAACTAAATGTCTCTTTAAACTCAAGCCACTTGTAATAAGTGCCATCAAAATTAGGTATCTTAATTATTGGTAACTTAAAACCTAAGAATTCACTATCATTGTGATGACATTTGTGAGTGGCGTGAGCAGAAGTGTTGCTATGAAATTCATCACTATCTGACTTGGGGGACGAATGCTTTTTAATAAATTGTCGGGCCAAAGAAATATATGTATCATATTCTAGTTCAAAATTATCACGCGTATTTAATTCATTTTCTAAGTTAGACGTATTTAATAATTCAATCTGATTTTGTAGCTCGTCGAACTCAATAAACAAGGTTTCTATTCTAGACAGTTTCATTTCTAGTTTACTAATTTCTAACTCAGAGATTGATTCCATGGTCGACAAATTATCGACAAAAAATTTAAATTTAGTAAGGCGTCCCTTAGCAACGCCTCTTTTATTAATTAAAATTGAAAGTTGCTCGGCTTGCTTAGCTTCGGAAGACATTGCAAAATCTTTTATAAAACTAATAAAAAAATAATATATATTTTTTTAAAATTAAAATCGTAAATTAAACAAAAAATAGCATACGATACGCTCCTCACTCCAATCAGCTGGTCGAGCCGGGCGCGCGAGCAATCAGGTGTCGGGAGAACAATAGGTGACGTCACAGCATTTATCGCCGGGCAGTCTCAATAGGCGTTCCACTGGAATGTATATGTATGCCAACTTAATAACTTTGTTAACATCAATATGTTAAATAGGCGACAAATATTTTTAATGTGAATTTACTAAAAGGTAGTTAAACAAAATATAATATTACACCAATTCACTAATAACCATATTTTATTAAATTTATCTATAATAAATATCCGTATCTGTCTATTATAATACTAATAGGAATGAAGTTATGACGAATATAGGTAATATATTGAGCAATTAGCGAATTATCGGTGTAAAATTTTCTTGTTTATTTGTTTATTATGGTTATTTATTATTTTTACGAGATGATTAGATGATGTTTTAATGAAATGAATACCTATATTGCATTAAAATACTTTAAATTGGGATGGCTAAGTGCCTTGAGATTATTATCTACGTTATGAGTAGGTAATTCAACAAAAAATTGTAGTAGGACAGTACACCAAACATTAGAGGATTAATCTCACTAAATAGCTCAAATCAAAGGAGAAATGAATCTAATTTACTAGGAGAGAAAAATAAAAGGAACGAGCTCACAGTTAGAAAGGCAGGCGCCGTCGCCGGGTAGAATTTGGCGGCAAAGCGGCAGTCCATCCAGGTCTTGTCTTATCCAACGATGATTAGTAGGTGCTCCTTTTCAAATTAGTCGAAGAAAAACTATTGGCGAAGTCACAATTTAGCCACAGCAGTCAGATTGGTGCTTCTTCCAATTAATTGATAGGCGCTGCGTCAATGACCTCTTGCTGTCCTTCGATGCGAAGCGAATTTTGTTAAAATTTGTTGATTTTGATCCAAATTAGTGTACTGCAATGTCCTGTCACGGTCGCCACTTTGTTCGGGATTAGACGAACAAGGAAAGAAAACTAGATTTTCACTTTTGTAGATTTTACTAGGAAATTAGTTTACAGTTGTAATGATTTGTTGTAAGAGAAATTTGAATAGCGAATGAATAAAGAAAAAAAGATGGCGTCCTTGCGTGGATTCCCTCCAACCGTAGGTACATAGAATGACCGCGGCCAATCGCGGTCGCAGCAATATGTGCTTAACGTCGATGGCTGCAAGGTTGAAGTTGGCTTGCGGCGTCGACAACGTTTCTATTGAACAAATTAAATCAATTTTTGACTAGTACTATTACATTGACACGCCGTCGGTCCCCATGGCGTTTTCTCAATAATAGTAATACTAATAATAAATTTTATATTTTTTATTTTATTCATTCGAATTGATTTCTCTGTTCACGTAATTAGGTACCTTTTAACCGCCTTGGTCGGATTTATACGAGAGAATTTTAACTAAAATGAGTTTATTAATTTAGCCAATTCTGGATACATATTCCACGCGAAAGCAATGAAACTGTGTCAAATAAAAAGCTCGGAAATAGGAATTAGAAGAAAAGTATTATCTTGCGGGCATTACTAAGCCTATCACGTAAAACCAAGACACAAGTTGGACAAATACATTAGCACCTAATGGACCTCTGCCAACCTTTAGGGTTACGCGTAAACTTCATGCCCTGTTCCTAAGATTTCCGGGGTTGGTCCACATTCAAATCAGTCAGATTACATCAAACCATCCACTTCCTTAATAGGTATTCCTGTTATCCATCCCACTGAAAAGATTTTGGTGATGAATTAATGTATAGGAAACTGACAGAAAGTTTCAATAGACGGAGAGAGTGATTTAGATGAACAACCAATCCCTACAGTGGTTTATGTAATCACGCTTGTATCCCCTAAGGGATAGACAGAGGTGTTTCAACACCCGCGTTTCGCCAGCTTACTTCAGGTCCCATGTAATAGGAGGCGAGCTTATTGCCATTCACCGGAGTAATGTGTTAGATGGTGCACCCGTAACGCTGCTGCCTTTATTTATTTATTACATTATAACTCCTAGGGCCTGTTTCACAATCGACAAGTAAAGTTCTAAGTAGCTTCTTCGCAGTTCATTTGACAGTTGTAATATGAAATATATGTCAATTGAACTAGCAAGTAAGCTACTCAGGACTTTTCCTGCGAATGTGAAACATGCCCTTAGTCGCCTTGTACTACGAGAATGACAGGGGTGGTAACAATCTGCGCCGTCACCACACGGCACATTCCAATCCACACTGCTTAAAAGTTTGGCTTATACATATACAATCAACGTGTATGACACCAACCATCTTCGCTGCTTTTGTTGGTGAATACACCGGGCAATCTCACCGGTCACTTAAAATCATACTCTGGGTGAGTCGCGGTTGGCCTATTCACATTATTTTTTCGCTTCGATGGATGACTACTTATTACAAGACCGTAAAACCCCTTAGAACGCTATAAAATTACACAATTATAGTTAGGTATATCATCATCATCACCAGCCCTTTAATGTCCCCACTGCTGGGAAACGGGCCTTCCCTATGGATGGAAGAACATAGGGAGAGTTAGGTATATACTTATCCTAAATAATTTGGAAGCAGGGGTCTTAGAACGGTTTAAAATTACATAATTATAGTTATATACTTCACCCAAATAATTTGGAAGGAGGGGTCTTAGAACGGTATAAAATTACACAATTATAGTTAGGTAAATACTTATCCCAAATAATTTGGAAGCAGGGGCGCATAAATAGTGATTTATTATAATTTGTTGAGCGCTTTTATCAATCATATTACGATCTGTTTTCCCTCACCCCGAGAGCCTTAAGTATTGAATTAAGCTTAGATTTTAGAATTTCAAACTGAATAATTGTCAAAGGTGAAATTAAATAGATCTGATATTTATTCTAACTCTGGAGGGATTGGAGATAGACTCTGTAATTAAATCCATCAGTATTTAAATAACTTTTCAAGTAAGATTATACGGTTCGTAACTGATTAGTGTTTGAAATATTTGAAAAGCATATTGTAATAGTTTTTTCTTGAGGTGGTTTTGTTTTAATAACCAATTTTTTATATGCTTGCAAGAATTTTGCATTTTTTTTAAATAAAAATCAATTTGATTAAATAATTACATAACTGTGTTATACATTGTTTTGGAATAATTTTAAAGTATTGGTGTACGTTTTAGTTTCCACTATTCACTTGGGTGTATAGAGATTGTTTTTATGAGCTACCTTCCCCTAGCATATTTATGGTAAAATGTGGCGACTTCACAAGTTTATTTATAAAATCTGTAACTTACAAGAGATGTTAGGGACTTAGGTTTAAAGTAAGGTTGAAATAAATTTGAATACATATTGCTCCGTCGTTGAATAAATAAGCCATTTTATTGAAACGTGTTGTCAGCCCAAAGGATGATGCAAATTTTACTATTCCACCTTAAAATAACAGCGTGTAGGCCCAGACGGTTATCTAGCAGTTTGAAATGTCCAATTGAATTTAAACATTTAAACTTGTTTGTAGTTGGGTATAGTGAGAAATTCAGTTGTAAGTTTGTGATTATACAAATGAAATTTAGCTTGAATCCAGATGCTTTATTGTGGCAAAACTGTGGTCTTTAGTTTCATGTACATAAAACTAAAGACATACATAAATTACGCCTATATCCCCGAAGGGGTAGGCAGAGGTGAACTGGCACCCACGTTTCGCCAATTATGTTAAGTCCCTTGTAACATGTGGCGAGCCTATTGCCATTTATCGGGCATAAAAGCCGCAGTACATTGCTAGATGGTACAAGAGGAACGCTGCTGCCCATTCCTCATCACTGATTTATCCTTAGTCCCATTGTACGACACCCACGAGAGAGATTTGGGGTGGTGACAATTTTATTCTACTCTGCCGTCACCACACGGCTTGAAATTAAATGAAACTAAAGATGGCTAAAACAATATCTCCAACAGCCATTAATGTTTTCGTCAAGTACGGTATAGGTCAAAGGTTATTGATATAATGTTTTTTAAATTTCTCTTTATTAAATATTACCCCGCTAGGAGTGCTGATAATTTATTTCGATATTGTGTTAACGAGAAACAATTACTGAAAAAATATATGGCACATTTAAGGCAACAGTCCAAAGAAATGTCTAGACCTAAACTAGAATATAGACCTTTCTAGTCAACATCAAACGTCAGCGCTCGTTAGGCAGACCCTCTACCAGATGGATCAACGTTCTAATCAAGGATATACCATATTTTTACATTCACACCTATCATCTAGACCAAAGTAATTAGCCTAAGCACTTGTGTTATGGATACTATTTCATGAGGGACAAAATTTTAATATCATAATAATTTTGTAAATAAATGTTGAAAATATTCTACATAAACATATACACAACCATGACATGGGAACAAATATTTGTGCTCATCACAAAATTCGCCCCACTAGGATTTGAACCCGGGACGTCTTCGCCAGTACCCAGCGATCTGAGAATTCGACCATGCGGGCCGTTAAATATATAAGCCACTGTATATGAAATCTTGAAGAACCCCACCAGTGGGGATCTATCCATATTATGCATACATACATACACAAATCACGCCTACATCCCCGAAGGGGCAGGCAGAGGCGAACCAGCACCCACGCTTCGCCAACCATGTTAGGTCCCATGTAATAGGTGGCAAGCCTATTGCCATTTATCAGGCACAAAAGTCGCAGTACATTGCTATTGCTAGGTGGTAAAAGAGGAACGCTGCTGCCCATTCCTCATCATTGATTTATCCTTAGTCGCCTTGTACGACACCCACGGTAGAGATTTGGGGTGGTGACAATTGTATTCTACTTTGCCGTCACCACACGGCACTATACACGGTCCATATTATGGAGACCGATTAACCAAGCTCTCATGAAAACAGTGGAGTTGAAAAATTACTTCCACCCTTGACGTCACCGTCCAAATTAAGTCCAAACGTCCGATTAAGACAAACGACCTGTTAAGTATCTGGTTTTATGTCTCTTTTACGAGCCAACGTATAAAACTCCAATCACCCCGTGGGCGACAACGGCCATCTTGGTTTGTGTGCTAATCCCTCCATCTGAAGAGATTTTCCATTTAAACGACCCATTTTCCTGTACAAGCAAAAAGTACCGTAGTGCTCGCTTGAGGGTGCTTACTTAAGCCGAATGATAATTATTATGAAAAATGTAATTTGATAACATTCCTACAGCTGGACAGAAATGCTTTTATTTCTCGAGCTGGGACCAGGTGTGATGTGTGAAGACTTCACTTTTCCAATGAAATCGAAAATAAACCTCATTTATACACTAACTAAATTATTATTTATTTAAGAATAGGCTATTAAAATCCGGTTCAACTGGTGAGATTTACCATATATTATAAAAAGATTTTAATACGAGATATCTTGACATTTGATCATTCTAGTAAAATGGTTATTAGATCATTCATCACAGGCAATGGTTTTTCGTTATCGATCACAAACATGTTATTTATAGAGAGTCATTCTAGCTGCGACACCATGTATTGCCCTAAATATTGTGTTTTAATTGAAATCCAGAAACAATATTTCATATAATAATATCTTAATTATGTGTGTATGTGAGGCCGAGCGTATTGTTTACGAAACCATATGTTAATTGCCATTGAAATGATCTAATAATAAATGTTACAATCCGTTTTACTAAGTGCCTCTTGTTAAATGGATTGTTTGTGATTATGGCGTGGTTTATTCTCTCCAGTTATAAATAGTCATTTTATTGTTATTACAATAAACAAATCTCGAGGCTCGGAGATAATGTATAAAAATTAAGTGGGTGTCGTACAAGGCGACTAAGGATAAATCAATGATAAGGAATGGGCAGCAGCGTTCCTCTAATACCACCTAGCAATAGCAATGTACTGCGACTTTTGTGCCCGATATATGGCAATAGGCTCGCCACCTATTACATGGGACCTAACATAATTGGCGAATCGTGGGTGCTAGATCACCTCTGCCTACCCCTTCGGGGATATAGGCGTGATTTATGTATGTATGTATGTAAAAATTAAGTACTATTGATCGATTTAATCGTATCGTAGACATACATACATAAATCACGCCTTTCTCCCCGGGTAGCAGGTAAGCTGACGAAACGTCAGCTTACCTCAGGTCCCATGTAATAGGGAGCTAGCCTATTGCCATTCAACGGAAACTTTAATCACAGTAATTTGATAGATAGTGCACTAGAACGCTGGTGCCCATTCGTCGTTATATTATCACACAGTATACAGGCTGACATAAACAAGTGCAGAATTCTATAATTTCATAATGGCATTAAAAAGTTATATATTATTTGTTCCGGACCGATATATCTCTCATTTTATAGCATAATTCAAGTATGGTAATTTTTAAAATAAATTATATGGTTAAATTTATATTATCAATTTGGATGTAACCAAACGTACTTTCCGCCCCCGTGAGCTATCCAAAATTCAATCTGCTTGTTTACGAAAAAGATTTTAAACTACCAAACATGACATGTTGTTAACCCGTATCCGTAGGGCCAGGTAAAAACTATTGATGTTAGTTAAGCTAATTCGTTAAGCAAAGTTTACTTGGTCTTTTGGGTTAAACGGGACAGTTTGTATATCGAAGACAGCCTGTCAAATTGGGAATTTTGTGAAATTTGGCTGTATAGTAAATCGTTGACTGTTCTTTTTGGTTTGATTTCATCGTAATGACTAGGAAAATCATACATAAATGCATCACGCCTTTCTCCCACAGGGGTAGGCAGAGATTACTTCTTTCCACTTGTTACGATCCTTAGGGCCGGTTTTTTGATCCATAGTTAACTTAACCAATTGTTAAAAACTGTTACTAATTGCTAAATATCAGTCTGATATTGTTACTAATTGTTAAATATCAGTGATATATGATAGTAACAGTTTTTAACGATTGTTTAACAGTTAACTATGCATAAAAAAACCGGCCCGTAATCCTTTTCACTACGACAAACAGAAAGGCCTAATGGATTTGGGTTGTGGCTGATTGACTGATTTTACGTACATCAGCCCTTCGTTTAAAGTCTGATTAATAGGTACAGTTCTAATTAATACTCTGGGCATATTACAAATGCAAATATACAAACAGTTTTCGATAGCATAGGTAGAGGAGGGCGCGGTGATAACGAAATATTTTGGGAGTAAACCATAGGAGGAGCTCGCTAGCGCAGTGGCACAGCGCGCTTAGCCTGCCGATTTCGTAAACTAAGCAATTTTGCTAAGTCTGGTCATTGGATGGGTGACCAAAAATTTACTATCTCGAATTCCTCCGTGCTTTGGAAGGCACATTAAGCCGTTTGTCCCGGCTGCATCTACAGTCGTTAGTACACACCAACCCGCACTGGGCCAGCGTGGTGGGTTATGGCCCAATCTCCCCATATTCTTCCATTCATAGGGAAGGCCCCAGCAGTGGGGACATTAAAGGGCTGGTGATGATTATGATGATGATGATGACGGAAGGTATGTTAAGGCTTTAGATATAAGTGACCTTATTAACTGCCTGACAATATTGGGCAAGGGGGAAGCAGTGGGGACATTAAAGGGCTGGTGATGATGATGAAACCATAGGAAAGGATATAATAAAATAAAAAAGAGGTGTAGACGAATTCACGTTAAACACAAAGATTAAATTAATAAAGTTAACCCAAGTTCTAAATCTGGATCTCCTTATAGTCTGTAAGCTAAATGTGTTTACACAAGGTTCATAGCACTTAATTTAAAACAGTTCGTAGATAACATTCTGAATAGATATTAAAAGAAATTCTTTAGATATTTCTCTCTAATGTCTAAGTAATACTTGTTTATGAAGGTGATGCAAAGTAGAGAGTTTGTAAATCTCTTTTTTGATATAAACACATTTAAACGACTGACTGAATTATGTCTGCATCCTTAAGCCAAAGTACCAGATAAACATACACATATACTACCAAAAAACTTCGGCATGAGTAAAAACAGTTAAGGGAGACTTTAACTGTTTTTACTCCTGCCTACGTAACGGAAAATTTCGGACGGGACGGGTCGGGGCCTCTCTCGTACAAAAAGCCCCGTGTGACATATGTCACGGAGACACGGACGGGACGTGCACGGAGCTTTTTGTACGAGAGAGGCCCCGTCCGGGGAATGTTCCCGTTACGTATGCGGAGACCTTTACTTGAACAACGACAATGCCGACATATTGTTGTACATTAAGGCCTCAAGGCACGTATTCCGGGTATGTCGTACATTCGCCGAGCCCTAGCATATTTTTTGAAGGTTCACAACGGAAACTCATGTTCGTGAGGGAAGTCTAATTAGTGTCTAATTCTTGGGTTTGCTACAGCGACATCCTTTGAGTTATATTATCTTTGACTGACTATGCTTGGTTTGAGGAACACATACATACATACATAATTCACGCCTATATCGCCGAAGGGGTAGGCAGAGGTGAACTAGCACCCACGCTTCGCCAAATATGCTAGGTCCCATGTGATAGGTGGCGAGCCTATTGCCATTTATCGGGCCCAAAAGTCACAGAACTTTGCTAGGTGGTAGGTATAAGAGGAACGCTGCTGCCCATTCCTCATCACTGATTTATCCTTAGTCGCCTTGTACGATACCCACGGGAGAGATTTGGGGTGATGACAATTGTATTCCACTCCGCCGTCACCACACGGGCGTGTGCCACAATTAACTGTAGTTCAGGTTCTATTACATTGGGCGTTGAGCTGAAAGTTCGTGTCCAGATATTTTGAATCTGGAAGAAGATTTTCAGAATCTGGAATCAGGATCATCTTTATCAAAAGTTACAATGTGTCTCGTGATTTTATTGGTCCGACGACGTTTTTACTCATTTATAGTTATATATACTGCGACTACGTGCCCGATAATGGCAATAGGCTCTCCGCCAAAATGCGACCTAAACTAATTGGGCTAACGTAGGTTTTAATTCACCTCTGCCTACCCTTAGGGGGATATAGGCGCGATTTATGTATGTATGTATGTATGAGATTTAAATTTCTGTATCTGGCATCAAGAGTCGTGTTCTTGAACTGTCGTCAGTAGGTCGTCTAGTCGTCAGTATCAACAGGGTGTCTCATGACGTTTTTTTTCCGCCGCCTTTGTTACAGCAGCCTTCATAAACACGGAGGTATTCGAAAAAGTAAATTTTAGGTCACCCATCCAACGACTGGCCTTAGCGAACATTGCTTAGTTTCCGTTACCGCAGGCCAAGCACCCTGATCTCGAGCTGTTCTGTATTTGTAAGTAAAGTAAAATTCGCACAACTCAAACCACCAGACAAAAATGTTTGCTGGCATCCAAATGTTTACATTACAGCTGTATAATCCATATTGTTACGATCAACGCAAAATGTTATTGCAAGATGGATATTCTGTTGACGGCCAAAGAAAACATACATCTTTCATGTTCCCGGCTATTGTTTGAACTAATTTCAATCTTAAACAGAAGACAAGGGGAAGCATCGACTTTCGTTGTACAGTCGACAGCACGTCATGCTAGCACTAAATGTCAAATTTTCCCAATCCACTTTGTGTTACAAACAAGATAAGTTTGACATTCGATTGAAGAAATCTGAAAGTTGAGTTGAGCGTTACGTCATCGGCAGGTGTGACTGCGTCATAAATACGAAAATTCGGAAACGTTACTCCGTCCCAAGATTATGAAACGTATATTCATACTCGTATTTTTCTAAATTATGTATTTGAGGCTTAGTGCGCTCTGTCTTTGATTAAGTAAACTAAGCAATGTATGCTAAGGCTAATCATTGGGTAGGTGACCCAAAATATCTAGATTTACCGCGTGCTTCGGTAGGCTCGTTGGGCTGTTGGTCCTGGCTGCTTCTGCAGTCGTTAATATGCCCATTTTCCCTATATTCTTCCATACATAGGAAATGACTGTGTCCTAGCAGTTGGGACATTAAACAGCTGGTGATGATGATGATGATGGTGGACATAAGTATTCGAAAATAATATTCTATCATATTTTTATTTGTAATATAATTTAAAAAAGAAAACGATACATTTTTCTAAAATAATAGTATAACTTTGCTGTATGATAGATACACTACACACAGTACCTGATTGTAAGCTGGCAAAATATACTACAATAGAGTTCGTGGCTTAACTTATTTCAGACAGAGGTATATTACACCCACATTTCGCCAGCTATATTAGGTCCCATCTAATTGGGAGGAAGTAATATAGTGAGTGTTAATAACTGTTTCGTTTAACCCAGAGGTTCCCAAAACTTTTTTTTATCAGAGATAACATTCAAGGTTTTGCGGGTTCCGGTAAACCCCCTGCATTACCTACATCTCTACTATATTCCCAAAACGCGTGAACATGCAAGTTTTTATAAGTATCAGTCGCTGAGCTTCTTACTATTAACTGTCTAAATTGATTGTGGTTCTTTACTATTGAAACCAGATAAATTTTCGTGGACCCCCCCCCCTATAGCCTACGAATCGTGAAACCACATTTTTTTTGTATTCCCAACATCCAGACCCCCTTCGAGTCTTCCGTGGACCCCTGGGGGTCCAACTAGACCACTTTGGGAATCAATCTCTAACCTTTCGGGGATAACCAACCGTAACTTATGTTTTATGCGTATGTGTGCAAAATCAAGGTCTACTATACACATTCTAACACATCTCTATATGACGTTAGCTATTAATACAGCACGCTATGACTTGTAAACATCGGGTAACAGGCCAGTTAATTGGTTGTTAAAATCTGTCCGTGGTTATGGAAAATTGTTACGCAAACTCGTGTAAGTATATTAATAGCATTCAATTAGCTTTAGGGGAACAGTTTATTGTGGGCGTTGACAATTTAATGATCAATCTGATAAGCATTTCTTATAAGTAGTTATCATGAACAAAACTCTGAACAATAAAGTTTATTTATTTTTGTAATAAGGTGACAGGCTGTCTGTCACCTTATTAGAAAAATAAATAATAAACATTACTTACAAAGAAACTCGTTGTTTGAAAAAGTTCGAAAAATTATAGTGTTGATGCGGGAAACGAATCCCCGTCCTCTGCAATCCGGGAAAATGCCTTTCGGCCAAACAAGACGTTAGTTAACTTGGCGAAATTTCTCTAATCTTTTTCTTCTTGCCATAAGCCAACGGGTACTCTCGCAGTGTAGAAATTAATAGGTATAGGCATCATTCCGGCTTGCAGAGAACGCGGGTTCAATTTCCGCATCAAGACTATAATTTTTCGAAATTATCTAATCACAATTTTCTTTGTAAGTAATGTTTATTATTAAACTTTTTTTTGGTTGTGAGCGAATTCCATAATGTTTTCGTTTTTGAATGTCTTTCACATGTTTTTCTTGTCCACCATATAATTATTGTTCGTAAGTACATAACAAGATGAAATATGAGGGAGAGATTATAATTAAGCCACATTATGACTAAAGCAGACTTTGTTTGAAACACTTGTTCATTTATCATTCTACATTGCTGGTAAAGCGCCGTAGATTGTATTGTCATGAAATTAATTAATATAGCAATTCGTTTTTGTCAATAAGCCACGTGGAGTGAATAAAAAAAAGAAACAGAATATTTTTCCTTGTACACAACTTATAACAATAATTATACATTATTATATTTCTTTAGTAAAGTAGGCTGCCTTATTATTATGGCGACAGATTTTGATAAGATGGTGGTAGCTAGCCAGGCGGACTCTGAAAGTCCTACCACCGACCAAACCGAGTACAAATTTGTACTCCCTTGGGGATCGAACCGATGGGTGAGCCACTGGACCACGGAGGCAGTTAAAATTGACATTTGCAAGTAATGAATCAATGTATAACAAAAATGGGATCAAATGTTCCTTTATGCAGAATAGGTACCAAAGTTGATGAATAAGGTCAGTGACTTCATCGAAATTAATCATTTATCATTAGCAAAGTTTCGAAGGATTATTTTGGCGGCACTGACTTGCGTGATTGAATAGTAGCGGCTTTTTATGACAACTTTTTGCGGCTGTATCGTCATGTCACACTATTTTACGCACGTGGTGTTTACTTGTAGTTTTAGAGCCCGTACGTACACATAACTGCGAACTGGCGCGATGCGAATTCGCATCGCAGAAAACTTCAAAGTAAATGGTTGCGATGCGATTTGGTGCGGCAAAGCGGCGAAACC
The DNA here is from genome assembly GCA_963931975.1 of Cataclysta lemnata. Taxonomy (NCBI): domain Eukaryota; kingdom Metazoa; phylum Arthropoda; class Insecta; order Lepidoptera; family Crambidae; genus Cataclysta; species Cataclysta lemnata. The sequence goes on along the minus strand of OZ008343.1, from coordinate 671,835 downwards.
AAGAAAAATGAAATTGAAGGAATGCGCGATGCGAATCAATTCTCAAGTTTTGTGTACTGCGGCGTCGCATCGCTGTTTTGTGTACGGGGTCTCAGCCCTAATATTGTAATAACAGGAATGTAGGTGTATAAGTTGTTGGTGAACCAATAAAATAGAATAAATAATGGAAATTGATATGTCAATACAGAGTGATGATGGCATTCTATTATACCAAGTACCTGCTACATATAAAATAGCTTTCTTACAAGTTCAGTCCCTCTGTGTCATAACACCCAAATCGTTATTACGTTACCGTTACTGCGATTGGCAGGCGGGTAATCCCCCGAGAATACTAATATCGAATACAAGACGTATATGTATTTATCGCTAGCGCAGTGGCATAGCGCGCTTGGCCTGCGATTGCGAAAACTAAGCAATGTTCGCTAAGGCCGGTCATTGGATGGGTGACCAAAAATTTATAATCTCGAGTTCCTCAGTGCTTCGGAAGGCACGTTAAGCCGGTGGTCCCGGCTGCATCTGCAGTCTATTATCCCACCAACCCGCACTGGGCCACCGTGGTGGGTTATGGCCCAATCTGCCTATATTCTTCCATCCATTGGGAAGGCCCGTGCCCCAGCAGTGGGGACATTAAAGGGCTGGGGATGATGTAATAATTTCATATAAATATCGAGTAGGTATTTTAAAATCTCCAATATCTTGTTTGGGCTTGACTAGTATAGGCGTCTGCCCGGAACGCGGGTTCGATTCCAGCATCAAGGCAGTAATTTTTGAACTTTTTTAATCTATTTTTCTTTGAGAAAGATTTTTCTTACACTCACAGCCGCACTCAGAGACGTCAATTAACATTAACGAGTACTTAGTATCAAAATAAAAATATAATTTAAATCTAGACCACGGCGAAATGACATTAAGTACTTATTAACGTTATTTGACGTCTCTGAGTGCGGCAGTCACTTCTATGGTTATCAAGACCTAAGAAAACTTGAGAAAAGTGGGTGTTGATTCTCTACTACTCATTCGGGTACAGACAAACATGATTTATGTATGGACAAAGATACAAGGCCAGAGAAATAGTTCGATAGCAAACTCCTAATCAAAGTCGGTTATATTACAACTTTATCAGAACCGTGTTGTTTTTGTTTGATTTAATGTTATCTCTTCTAATTCACAGCCGATCCGAATCTGCGTACGGCAGTTACACGCCCACTAGTTCCAGATCTGTCCTATTAGTAAGTGGTATTATAATGGCCGACGAACAATGGTACAGTCAACGGCAAGTCAGGGTACCACTTAATGTCAAGTTTTCTCAATCGACTTTGTGTCTTACTACCTATAAGTTAAGGTTGACAATCGATTGAAGTAATTTGACAGTTTTGGGTAGTCTTAAGTGCCGGTGACCTAGCATGAAAATAATGTCAGAAAATTAAAAAATATGTATTTTACTCCTGATGCGGGAATACAGAATTCAAGAAATGCGGGAACTTAGATACCGAATGGTATAGCCACCTGCCCGGATTGCAGAGGACTGAGGTTCGTTTCCCGTATCAGGACTGCGATAATTATTTAAAACTTTTCTGAGTCTATTTTTCGCAGCTCCGTAAACCTACACTTGGGTCATAAGTCCCAAGCCCTACCTCTAACTTCCCCCTGTACCACACTATGGACCAGGCATCCGCACGATGAATCCATTGAATCCGTCTCATTGTAATTTTTTTTCTAACATTTATACAAAATTGACATGAAAATCAAATCATAGTGTTAGGTATGTATGTAGATACCATAATTGTTTGGAGAGCGAGCATTTCTTTCAAGCTTCCATTGAGAGATGTCCAAGTTGCCATCGCGGGCCATTCAGTGCGATTCTGAGCTTTCGTGGCGTCGGTCGCGCTCGCACACCGTGGAAATGTTTTCGCGAGAGCACGCTCAAATCTCTTGAGTATCGTGTGCGAATTATTAGCTGTAGCGAATAAAAGTTGTGCAGTGAAGTTTAAAAGTTTTGGGAGTGATATTACTTTCGTTATACGAGACCATTAGGGAACTTTGGTCTGCTTCTTTTGTTTTATTTTTCGCGCGAGTGACATTTAGGAACAATGTTAATCAAACAGCGTATTGAGTGACAGAATTGTCTTTAATTTCGAAACCAGTGATTGGTTGGAGTGACCCTTTTACAAAAACAATTTATAGTTCATTTTTATAAAAAAAAGTTTGGAAACCAGTGACTGGTGACGCCATCATCATTTCATTTTCAAAATAAGACAGCGTTCAGATTGTGCACAAAATAATTAATAATTGTGTTTAATTTCGGAACCAGCGATTGGTTGACGTTCAAAATAAGACCGCATTCAGATAGCGATAGCGGTAATAAGACAGCGATAGATAGATATTCAAAAACAGTGGCACAATTGTGTTTGATTTCGGAAACCACCAACTAATTGACGCCATCAGCATTCCATTTTCAAAATAAGGCAACGTTCAGATAGCGATAGCGGTATTAAGACGGCGATAGGTAGGCTATATTCAAAGAAACAGTGACAAAATTGTGTTTGATTTCGGAAACCAGTGATGGGTTGACGGCATCAGCATTCCATTTTCAAATTAAGATAGCGTTCAGTTCGTGCGACAGGGCGGTCGAAAATAATGGTTTGGACGTTGCCCCCCGCTAGCGTAGTAGCGCAGGTTTCGCCGCTCGCGAGTGCAGTTATACAGAGTTGAACATGTTTCCGAATGTGACGGTTAAAGACTTCAGCCCTTTGGATGTGTTGAATCTGAGTGGTGCCCTCAACGGCACGTTCCAGTTCGGTGCCGAACTGGACATTTTGTTCCAGCCGGAGAATGTGCTCATCACCCTGTATGTGCCCATCATTCTTCTCTCGCTGGTCGCCAACATCCTGCTCATCGTGGTGGCAGTGAGGTGCAACTACACGAAAAAGTGGGTACCTGGAAATTTTACAGGATTTGTCTCAATTCGCTGCGATGTGTTTCAAAATATTAAAACTTCAATGATTGTACACAATAGTAGATTGTACACCAAGGGCGATAAAACAAAGAATTTTTCAGATAAGTCAGTGATGAGGAATGGACAGCAGCGTTCCTCTTATACGACCCAGCAAGAAATTTTACAGGATTTGTCTCAATTCGCTGCGATGTGTTTCAAAATATTAAAACTTCAATGATTGTACACAATAGTAGATTGTACACCAAGGGCGATAAAACAAAGAATTTTTCAGATAAGTCAGTGATGAGGAATGGACAGCAGCGTTCCTCTTATACGTCCCAGCAAAGTACTGCGACTTTTGTGCCCGATAAATGGCAATAGGCTCGCCACCTATTACATGGGACCTAAGATAATTGGCGAAACATGGGTGCTAGTTCACCTCTGCCTAACCCTCCGGGGATATAGGCGTGATTTATGTATGTATGTATGTAGGTATGTTTCAGATAGCAACTATTTGACAAATATGATAAATAAGCGACCTGAGACTTTTTTTTATCGCCTGAAGTAAATATCTGGCACAGTGATGCCCGAGCATCTCGTAGTTTGTTAAAACTTTTTTCTCGTTCTAAGTTTTATTCTTAAAGGAATAAGGTTAAACAAAACAAACTTTACCTAAACTAGGTTAATTAAAAACAGTGCGAAGTCGTTTTTATAGCAACAAATTAATATGCTATCTCTATCTATTTTTAATATCATACCTACCCTCCGAATAATGAAATGCTACTCAAATTTTGAGCAGTGCTTATGAAGTAAATTGGGCAATACCTGTCAGAAATGGCATGGTATAACGTCAATTTTGACGATACTTAAATTTTAAGCAGGACTCAATCTTTGAGTATTCAGTAGGTATTTCAGTATTCGGGGGCTAGTCTTATTTTCACTTAGTTTTATTTTCACTTAATTGTTGGCTTGATGACGTCTGACCGATATGAATGGAAGAGGAAACGTGACGTGAGACTGGGAATAGGGCAGGGAGAAGAATAAGAAGAGCAGTAATTGTTAGTGTAGGTGGAACTCCCATGGGAGATACTTACGTAGAGAACCTTCTCAGGGAGTGTTCGAATTTAGGTCCCGAGGACCCTTCAAGGATTTCGCCTTCCAAAAAAAGGATTTAGCTGCAAATGCCCTTCCGTAACAACAAAATGTCATGGGTGTTAATTCACCCTGTGCAGATAAACAAACATGATCTCATCTACGATGTTTGTATTACGTTCGCTTCGTTGCACTAGAAATGCCTCATTGACCCACACTTCTTCAGCTTACTAACGACGCGTTTAATTTTCTTCTCTACTCACGGGTTAGAAAAAGTTCCAAAAATTATAGTATATGTATAATACGTCTTGGTTGGCCGAGTGGTACATGTGTCTGCCCGGATCGCAGAGGTCGACTTTTTCTAACTTTTTCTGACCACAACTTTCTTTGTAATAATTTTTCTAACATATTATTATAATGTTCAAATAAAATAAAAATAAAAATGTAGGAGTCATGATCTCAATCCGCCTTCATATTTTTAGGCAGACTTCATTGTTCCTCGTTTCACTGTTTCTCTATAAATATTTTCTTGCCCATTCATCTCTCTCAAGCGTACGCCATTTTGTTTTTATTAATGACAGTAATGCTGATGAGTTGTTCCCGGCCGGCTCAGCAACGGCGACTGGTGTACAGTCAACAGAACATCAGGCTACCGCTAAATGTCAAATTTGCTCAATCGACTTTGTGCTTTACTGCAAACTAGTTAAGGTTGTAATACGAGTGAAGAAATATTGCTCTGTAGCCTCAAGTGCCGTAAGCCCTAGAGACAATAGCGCGTCATGTTGCTACAATAATTAAAATGTTAATAATAAACTTTGTGGTAAACGTACAAGCAAGTTAAAATTGACAATCGATTAAAGAAGTTTGACAGTTTTTGGTAGTCTTGAGTGCTGTTGACTGTACTATCAACAAATCATTTTTATCGTGTATCACTTTGTCCTTTGTGACGACAAATTTCTATTGAACCTGAAACAAATTTATAAAATTGTCTGGAAAAAGTCCTTTGTCAAACAGTGGGCATAGATCACGGAGGGTAGTTATAGTAGATTTTCCATCAAGTGCACAAAACGGATCATTTTTGTCCGAGACTTTTAGCGGCCCGAGCCGAAGGCGAGGGCTGATAGTAATGTCGAGGATAAAAATGGTTTTGTGGACGAGTTAGAAACTCTGCTTTTCATTTCGATTGCGAGGAAATAAACAGTAATTTAACTTAACATTTCTTAAAATTCAAACTAAAATTAGTACAGTTTTGAATACTAGAGGAAATTGTTTTTCCCATTGATATTAGGCTTGGGCTGCAGACCTATACAGCCAAGTATTAAATTAATTTTGAAATAATAATTTTCTTAAATTAATTTAATACTTACCGTACCTACTTGAATTAAAATTTTAATATCTTTTATGTCTTAAAAAACACATTAGGCAAATAAATTTAAGTAAATATCAAAAAATAACAAATTCTATGTCTGAATTTCTTATTGAGTTTGGCTGCATAGCTCATTTTCTTTGCCTTAATATAGATACTTTTATGATTAGATACGTTAATGCTCTAGAGCACAAAATTCGATTTTGTGATAATAAAATGATAATAAAAATATTTTAATTTTAATTCAAGTACGGTAGGTTACTAAATTAATTTAAGAAAATTATTATTACAAATTTCACTTAATACTAGGCTGTAAAGGTCTGCAGCCCAAGCCAATCAATGGGAAAATCAATTTCCGTACGTACGTAAGTATTAAAAACTATACTAATTTTAGTTTGAATTTTAAGAAATGTTATGATAAACAACTGTTTTATTTCCTCGCAATCGAAGTGAAAAGCAGAGTTTCTAACTCGTCCACAAAACGATTTTCATCCTCGACATTACTATCAGCCCTCGCCTTCGGGTCGGGCTGCTAAAGTCTCAGATAAAAATGATTCGTTTTGTGCACTTGATGGAAAATCTACTATTTCGCTGTTTTTTTGAAAATTATTGCAGCTTTGATTTCGAAACCAACGCCGCACAGTCCGTCGTGAATTTTTATTTCAAACAATTCAGGAATCTGACCACGCACCTTTTTCAATGCCGCTCTGCGTTCCATAGTACTGCGTCGGTGATATAAAAAAAAACATTATCAACTTTACGAAGCGGAGTTTTCGCGTTGTCCGAATACCACGATGTTTGTTTTGGCTGAATACTTGATAAAGTACAGATGACATCAAAACTGGTGTGCCTTATTTACTTCATGGTTTTGAATGGCGGATTTAGCAAAGTACAGATGACATCAAAACTGGCGTGCTTTGTTTACTTCATGGTTTTGAATGGCGGATTTAGCAAAGTACAGATGACATCAAAACTGGCGTGCTTTGTTTACTTCATGGTTTTGAATGGCGGATTTAACAAAGTACAGATGACATCAAAACTGGCGTGCTTTGTTTACTTCATGGTTTTGAATGGCGGATTTAGCCGATGTTATATTTTATTCTACTCAAGCTAGCAATATTCAGTAATTATTCTTCAATTTTGCAGCAGCTGCTGTCCATACTTTTTTGTAAATTGTATTTGTTACGGTTGGAAATATTACTATGCAGTGTGGTGACGCCAGATAAGAAAACAATCTGTCTCTCTTATGGGTGTCGTATATACAAGGCGACTAAATACCGCAGACAGAGACGTCAATTTACGTTAATGAGTACTTAATTTCAAGAAATAGCTATTCAAAATTAGTCTCTATTCTCGTCGAATCTAGGGTCTACATTTAAATATTTCTTTTTGACATTAAGTACTCATTAAAGTTAATTGACGTCTCTGAGTCCCACAGTAACTGCCACACTCGGAGACGTCAATTAACTTTAATGAGTCCTTAGTGTAAAAAAAATCATTGAAATCGAGACCACAGCGACAATATCGACGAGTTTTGAATTCTCAGTTTTTGACATTATGTACTCATTATTTGACTTCTTTATTTGACGTCTCTGAGTGCGGCAGTAAGAATTATAAGCAACCATGACGAGAATCGAGAACAAATTTTAATATCTGTATTTATCACAAAGATTTGCCACCACCAGCATTTGAGAAAACCGGCCAGCCTCTGATTTTTAGAATAAGAGCATTGTGGTCATCGGATATCCTTGAAAGTACTTACGGGATCCAGGATTTAGTGACAGTCCGGAGGGGGCGTATACGGAGTATAAATTACCAATGGCAAATGCTTACTTGACATACTTCTTCATATTTACTTTGCTCATCCTACATAGTGTACTATACTATATGTAGTGGACATATACTAATTTACGGGCTGGCTTAGCTATCTTCTGCCTTCAACGTTGAATAGTCTCATTATCTGCAGATAAACATTTTTGTCATGTACAAATTTGCAAGGCCAGTCTTCAAATGAGTGTACTGGGTTGAAAAGAAGGATTTCTGCCTGAGATATACTACTCTCTATGGAAGCAAATATTAATTATTTTCTGTCTTAGTGGAATTAGTGCCACTTTTATGTGTACAGATAACATTACGTCAGACTACCACAATATGTCAAATTTCCTCAATCGACTTTGTGCTTTACTACCAACAAGTTAAGGTTGACAATCGATTGAATAAATTTGGCAGTTTTGGGTAGTCTGAAGTGCCGTTGACTGTACATGGATTATGTTTTATGTCACACCTGACCATAAAGCGAACTTTTCCGGCCGCTACGCGTACGTAAAATCCCACTTTCTGATTAGAGGGTGACATAAAACTATTATCTTACCTAGGGCGATAAAAAGAAAGCTTCAGATCGCATATTTATCGCAAATACAAATGATCTGAGCCATTCTTTGTTTTATCGCCCTTGGTGTATAATCTACTGTTATTTCAAAATCTTATAATATAATGTAATAATATATATTTGTTTCATATTTCCATTTGATACAGCACTCACAAAGCATTTGCAACCATGCTCATGAGTACCCACTTCAATATTCATTTGTTCTTAAACCAACATTAAGATACAATTCGGACAAAACAATAGGGAAATGAGGAGTTCGCTAGCGCAGTGGCACAGCGCGATTGGCTTGCGATTGCGTAAGCTAAGCAGGTTCGTTAAGGCCGGTCATTGGATGGGTGACCAAAATTTTATTATCTCGAGTTCCTCCGTTCTTCGGAAGGCACGTTAAGCCGTTGGTCCCGGCTGCATTTACAGTCGTTAATACCCACCAACCCGCACTGGGCCAGCGTGATGGGTTATGGCCCAATCTCTATATATTTTACCATCCATATCCCTATGGCCGGGAAGGCCCGTGCCCCAGCAGTGGAGACTTTAAAAAAAGGGCTGGTGATGATGATGATGAAAAGGGAAATATTTTGCATAGGTACTGTTATTTTATTTATACCAGCTAACCTGACAAACGTTTTGTTTTGGTTATTGTGTTTATAGGGTCGTTGGGTATTTTTTCATACTCCAAGCTATGGGAATTGCTTGGAGTATAAAATAGGAGGGATCCTTCCTTATCACCTAGGAGTATAAAAAATAGCCCACATCTTTTTTCAGACCTACCAAATATAAGTACACAAAAATCCATAAAAATCAATCGGTTAAGATTAGTTATTCTTTTATGAATTGTTTTGTTTTTTAGTTTTTGGTCATGATATTAGTTAATTTAGGATTGAGACTAGATTTAGTAGCTCTATAGCCTTGTTCGGACTAGGCTAGTATTTTAGTCTAGTGGCGAGTAATTTATTAGCTAAACGTGTCTGAACACCAAAAAATTCGTCGAGTGGATTAGTAAGTAATTTAGTCGAGTCAATCCATTTTATTCTATTTTTTTTAGTAGTCTAGTAGCGAGTAGCACCCCCCACCACGCGTCCGTGCTCACTCGGCCGCCGGCTAAACAAGTCCGAACCCGTCGATTTAGTCGAGTTCATTAGTTGACGTGAAAATGTCGTTTCGCTGGAGCGAGAACTTGTGAGCTTTACTCGACTGTAATGCGAACGATTTTTAGGCAGGAGCGAATAGTTTAGCTACTAAATTACTCGCCACTAGACTAAAATACTAGCCTAGTCGGAACAAGGCTTTAGCTAGTGCAATCAGCGTGCAAGCAATTGCAACTAAGCAACGTCTGCTAAGGCCAGTGATTGTGGGTAACAAATAATATACTATCTCCCGAATTCATCTGCGCTTCCGAAGGCATGATATGCCGTTGGGGATAAAGAAACGTGATTTGAACATAAATCACGCCTGTTCATCCCCAAAGGGATAGGCAGAGAAAATAGAAGACAAGGTCATTGAAAAAATGTAATTGAAATATTTAATTATTTTCTGATTTGTATTTGTACTCTATATAAAAGTAAGAGAGATTATAAATTCCTCCGGATGACCTTATATTTTTTCCAAATTTCAGATCTTTTTCTCGTTTTAAAATATTCATTTTTTGCTAATTCTACCCATGTTAGTTGGTTATGATATCGAACAATCAATCAAGTCAATATTTATTTCTACGAGTTTATTGAGAGAAATAGCAATATCCTAGACGTAATAGTCATAGTAATATCAACCAGGGCTACATGAAATAATATTCTGCTCTCTTTATAGTTTCAGTAATGGGCAGATTCCATCGGACCATGAATAACAATCAAAGATAAAGATCAACTGTCTCGTCTGCGAAGTTCAAACAAAACAGCTGCTAAGTAGGCCCCAAGCTGTTATAGTCAGAGCTTCATGCCTGAAGTAAGTTTACAAGTCAAATGCTAATGGGTTGAAAACCAAAGCTGAGTGGAAAGAAGCTCCCTTTACCAATTTCTTAATTTGTGGGTAGTTAGAAAAAAAGGGGACTGAATTTTTTTGAAAAAATATTGGCCTAATGCGGGTAGTTGCAGCATTGAATTCACAAGATGGTTTTCCTTTGATTAGGCAACTCTATAGCGCTGTTTCTAGAATTTCTCTATCAAAATTGTCTTACTCGTTCCAGCAAACATTATCAGTATCAATAACCGACTATTTATACCCAAACACGCCTATGTCAGATACATAGGCGAGATTTGGGTATTCTCTGGGCCAGAGCAACTGGGGCAAAAAAAGACTGGTCACGACGACGATGATGATGAACATATTGTTTACGAACACCTTAGGAATAACCGAATTCCCGCCTCAAGATCATAATTTTTCGAAATTCTTTTTCTAGCCACCAAAATATTTGTACCTTAGGAATAGATTTAAGTGTTCAGTAACAGCAAAATAGTTATTTGTTATACCTACGTGAGTGCAAAATTGCTTTTTAACCGCGTGCTCAATTTTGATGACCGAGCTAGCGAAGGTTTCTAAAATTGAATCACGAGCGTAGCGAGTGATTTTAAATTAGAATCCTGAGCGTTAGCGAGGGAATCAAAAGAGCACAAGGTGAAAAATCTTTGCACTAGAGTGCAACACGTAATTTTTCATCCCCCCTCGGCGAGGAAATGGCAAAAAATATATCAATCACATTATTAAAAGTTTCAGTCAATTCTATTTTCAACCTGACACTTCCACACCACATCCTACACACCCAACACACACATAACATCCACCCAGACACACCCACAACATCCACCCAGACGCACCCACAACATCCACCCAGACGCACCCGCAACATCCACCCAGACGCGCACGTGCAAAGCAAATTAATAAAAAAAGTACACCAAGAAGGTTTCGACTCTGATTTTTTAACAAATTAAAAAGGTTACTTAATTAATAATAATTCGACACCTTATAGGTCCATTAGGTTTAATGGTGTTTTTTAAAGTGGATTTTGTGCAGATTGTGCAGTGAAAGTGGTGTTGTTTTGATGCACAAGCATCCGGGATGGTGTGAAATTATACAGAATCATTGAAAATAACTCTTGTGATGTGATTTTTTGAAGTGAATTTTGAAGTGGTTTTCACCACTTCTTCAGTAGCCATAATGAACTCTGGTATCATTCGATTCGCGCCAAGCACTCCCTAGATCCGATAAAATCTGTGACACCCATATTTTAATGTAAAATTAATTTCATACATTCATTTCACTCACTCATTTATTCATATTAATATGAAATAAATATACTAAAAACATGGCTGTATGGCCTAGACCCTTTGCCTTCTCTAAAAGATCAGGGAGAATTAAAAACAAATTAAAAAAATATGTTTTGTATTCACAAATATAATGCACGCGATGTTCTAAATTAAAATTTACTTTATCCTCTAGAGGATAAAAACGGCTTTTGCACTCTGATATCGAAGAGCAAAAACGCTTTTCCCGAGATGGGGGGATGAAAAGCGATTTTTTATCTTCAGTCTTTGCTTATAATAATAATTTCACCCAAGTGCTTTACTAAATCAAAGAAAAAGCAATCAGAATTTCGATAAACTACTAAAATACAAATCAGACAATGGTTATTCATTATAATATCTAAACAGATAACTTGTCATATTAAACCACAAATCATAAGCCGATCACAAAGATTCAGCCATGTGACCTTAGCACAGAAGCGGTCTTATAGTCGCGTTGTCCATTGTAATAAGATATAACTACACAAAAGTTTTTTCCCCCATTGAATTCATACAAGGTGAAAGGGAAAAATATTATATTGTTCTGAGGTACTTACTTGTCTTCGTCCGATAAAAACATATTGTGGCGTGTTTTGGCGCTGATAACACATATAATATGTACACTGGAACACAGAACTTTCTTATGTACTTTACGGTACATGTTATATTATAAGGAAAAGAAGTCGTAACAACTTTATAATTGTTGTATTTATTTTTATATTCCTCAATCTATTTCTGTAGGACGGGCTGTAGCCCAGCAGTACTTTTTATACACGGTCTGCGAATTCGTAAAGTAAGTAATGTTTGCAGAGGCCTGTTTTTGTGATGGGTGACCAAACATCTCTGTATTCTGAGTTTCACCGTGCTTTGGAAGGCACGTTAATTCTTTAGTCTAGGCTGTCTAATTCGCAATGGATCAGCATGGTGGGTTGTGCCCCATTCTACAATTATACTTTCCCATCAATAGATGTTGGAAAATGTGATTAGTTACCGTGGTTATAAACAATTTTCCTATTTTAAAACCACGCCATTGTAAATGACTAGTGAAATAAACACTTTCATGTCAAGCCCGATCGCCGCCGGCGTTTCATTGAGCTGATTCCGAACAATGTTTATATCGTTGAAATTCCTGGTCAATCATTTATATTTATGTGCCTACCTACCTAAACCGCACCGCTTGAATCTTAATAGGAAAAAACGTACCATTATCTAAAAATCAGTTAAAATATGTGTGTGGTGACGGCAGAGTCGAATACAATTGTCACCACCCCAAATGTCTCCCGCGGGTGTCGTACAAAGCGTAAGACTAAGAATAAATCAGTGATTTGGAATGGGCAGCAGCATTCCTCTTATACCACCTAGGAATGTACTGCGACTTGGTGTGCCCGATAAATAGCAATAGGCTCGCCACCTAGTACATGGGACTTAAGATAATTGGCGAAACGTGGGTGCTAGTTCACCTCTGCGTATACCTTGGGGATATAGGCGTGATTTATGTATGTATGTATGTAGGAAAAAAATCCCGATTGGTGTATACGGTAAAACAACAACGGCAATACATTACATGTGAAAATTTCAACTGTCATGAGATACTAATAGGAAGAGTTCGATTTTTACATCACGAATAAAATTTTTAGAACTTTTTCCTACCTATTTTATTATGTAATATTTTTTTTAGGGGAAAGTGGCGTGATAAATAGTTTTATGATTTTTATGATCATTACTTAACATTACATTAGTAGCAACTTGATTATTAGCCTTAGTTCAACCGTCTTACTGCTGCACTCAGAGACGTCAATTAACGTTAATGAGTACTTAATGTCAAAAAATGACAATTCAAAACTAGTCGCTATGTTTGCCGGGTCTGTGGTCTAAATTTAAATGAGATTTTATGACATTAAATACTCACTTAAGTTATTTGACGTCTCTGAGTGCGGCAGATAGAGTACGTTGCCATCATTTTAAATTGAGCTGTACTATTGTCATTGTCTGCTATGTAGGAATGAAAGCATTTTCGTGTATCTCAACAAAGGATGCACTTAGACAAACCTAAGTGCAAACACGTTGAATTATGCCCTGAAATAAGTCATCTGCATATTCTTAGGTCGTATAATTCTAACGCGTGTGTCTTGGTAGAAAACCTTGCATTGTGCTAGAATCAGCATAGCAATACTGTCGTACGCTCTTAAAAGACAAGACAAAGTTTATTTTCAATTTGCAATAAAACGTGCTGCTCAATGCAGGAGTGGAGAACTCTGCTTGCGATTGTGTAAGCTAAACAGTGTTAGGAATCGTTATAGACAAGATGCTCTATAAACCTGACGGTGACACCTATTCAATGAAAAATAAATCTACTATGTTTTATACAGTGTGTTTTCTTGTTTTGTGTTTGCTGTTATACGGAATAGATAATTTTACTGAAAAGTTTGAATTGGAAAGTGTTCTTAAGTGTTTGTGTAAATAGAAAATTTCATCATCACCAGCCTTTTTAACACAGACCTTCCCCCTGTGGATAGAAGAATATAGGGAGAAAAATTAGAAAACACGATAAATAGTATATTAAAATTTATCCGTTATCTGTGTCCATGATACAAGTGCATATTAAATGTCGTGGGTGGTATTTAGAGACCTATCATTATAAACTGAGGCTCTCCCCTATCTTCCCTTAAGGTTACACAGGTTTTTGATGTCTGTGCTACTTGCTTTGGGATAAATGGTAGGAAGTAAGAAATATTTTTATTATTATTATTATGATCTTTGCGATTTACAAGTGATAAAGAAAATACATTTAGAAATATTTTATTGTTATGATTATGATATTTACGAATTTCAAATGAAAAAGAAAATACATTTTACATCTCCACCAGATAGCTGCGAAAAGAGAAACAAAAGTGACGTAATATTTTAGTCCTCTCCTAACAAATCAGCTGTAAGCACCCGATATTTCACAACACCCGTGAAAGGATCTGGGGGCCTACCGCCTAACTCGATTGCTGATGATAGCTATATAGCAATGCACTGCTTACGGCTAAAGCAGCCATCCTGAATTTTTAGGCAGTACGAATTTTGTGCCAAATTCATACAAAATCATTCGTTCAAAGTTATCGCTAATAGTTTAGGTACATTTGGTGCGAAATGACAGCATGACGTCATAAACTATAGCTTTTGCTTTAGCAATCGGGTTAGGCGGTAGGCCCCCTGTTCTTGATGTATTACAAATGTCTAACACTAGACTATACTAGGTGACAAGTTTCAAGATGGATTTTCTGTGATTGTTCTGTGCGATGAGTGTGACAGTGGACGAGCTCGATAGCTCGGTGTCCTAGCGCGCTCAGCCTGCGATTGCGTAAACTAAGCAATGTTAGCTAAGGCTGGTCATTGGATGGGTGATCAATTTTTTTTTATTTCGAGTTCCTCCGGAAGGCACGCCTATAATCATTAATAATCACCAAACCGCACTGGGCCAGCGTAGTGGGTTATGGCCTATTTTCTTCCTATATTCTTCCATCTATAGGGAAAGACTGTGTCCCAACAGTGGGACATTAAAGGGCTGGTGATGATGATGAGGCACGTTTGATATGAACATTATACTCCCCTATCCTCTTCTCTGAATCCATGGGTTTTCGATGTCCTAACGTCTTGACGATTCATAAATAAACTGTAGCCATACCAGATAATGAGCACATGAATTTTGATGTAATTCAAATAATTTCCATTTCTTTGAAAAGTTAAGGCCCAAGACAAAGAATAACTACATGCTTGCCGTAAAAGAGGCCTCCATAAAGCGGTCGCCCAAACTTCTGTTCGGATAATTTCGCGCCAATTCGGAAATAATATTTGGGAAAATTGGCGGGGAATAACTTCGCGAATTTTCTTGAAAAACTTGAATTTATATAATTATTATAGGAATCAACATTACTATGATAAAAATATGTATGAGTATATGTGAAATATGAAGATTTCACAATTCCATTTTGGTGGACTTTCACAAAATCACCATCATATACCTTAACCTATTCCACATACCATTCTGAGTATATTCTAAGGAGGCGGTAAAGTTGGTGAATTTTTGGTCATCAATCTGACCTTTTGAAAAAGGTGGTTAACCTTAGCAATTGTAGCCCAAACAAATAAAGGCTAAGGCCGTGAATTTCAGAAGAAAATTAAAGACGATATTACAAAGAAAAATTTTTAAGAAAAAGTTCGTAAAAAGATTGCCTTCGGCAAACGAACCCGCGTCCTCCGCTTCCGGGCAGATGCCTCCACTCGGCAGACTATAATTGTTAAAACTTTTTTCAACCTATTTTCATTGTCATAATTTTTCTAACATTTCTTCTTCTTCTTCCCGCTCTTATCCCGCTCTAGGCGGGGTTGGCACAACATGTTTTCTTCTTCCACTCCTCTCTCATCATCATCATCATCACCAGCCCTTTAATGTCCCCACTGCTGGGGCACGGGCCTTCCCTTTAGGGAGACCCACTCCTCTCTATCCTTTACCAATTTCTCATCCACTCCTCTCGCTATCATATCCTCCTTCACACAATCCCTCTTCTTTGGTCTTCCTCTCGTTCTAAGTCCTTCCACTGTAATCGCTAACATTCTTCTGCCAACATAGCTTCGCATAACATGACCAAACTATCCAAGTCTACTCCGCAGTCTCTTCGTCACTGGCGCTACTTTCAAAGTTCCCCTAATATTATAATACATAGATACATAAATCAAGCCTATATCCAAGAAGGGGTAGGCAAAGGTGACCAGGTAACACCCACGTTTCGCCAATTAAGTTAGGTCCCAGAATTATAATAGGTGGCGGGCCCATTGCCATGTATCGGGCACGTAAATCGCAGTATATTGCTAGGTGGTATAAGTATAAATAATGTATAAATGCTGCTGCCCATTACTCATTGCTATCTCTATCCTTAGTCGCCTTGTACGACACCCATGGGAGAGAGATGGGGTGCTGACAATTGTATTCTGCTCTGCCGTCAGCACACGGTATATTGTTGAATCAAAAATAATATAAGTCTAACTCTCCTGGTCTGTCACTGTGCTACTTTGAAAGTTCCCCTGATATATTTCAGTAATATTGTTAAATCAAAAACAATATTAAATTAGATGTTCTTCAAATTAAAAGTAAAAGTTCGACGCTTCTCACCTCTCTTGCATATTCACGGTACTAAGCACGTCTGGAATCCGACTTATTGTGTGATTTATGCGGTATGTGGTTCGTATTTTGCATGCAGAGCCGTCGGTGTCTTCGGTCTGGCACCGAGACGGGCTTGAGGTTTAATTATTCTCATGACAGAGTTCTAGACAGGTGGTATATTGTAAGCGTTATTGCCATAGAAATTCTAGCAGTTTGGTTAAGACTTTGCGAAGCCTAATTAAATTGATAACTAATATAAAATCAAAGCTACTTTGTGTATACGGTGCTTAACTTACAGATTAATTGGGGGTAATGTACCTTCGCAAATTCGCCAAAAATACAGAACTTCGAATTTCTTCGTGATTTTGAAGGGCCTACCCTTGGCCTAGCTGTACTTGCAATATAGCTACCAATCTTGACTGTGGTTTCATGGTGCGATCGCCTATTGATCCTCTTTTTCTTCCTGCACTGTACTCAGATTATCTAGAGTTGGCGCAGTATGTTATCTCTTTCATTAAATGAGAGTATTTTTTTAATGTAATCATGTTGAAGTACTTGAAACAAATACTTATAATATTATTTTGATCTAACCGGGGATATCATATTTAATAATAAATAAACTTAGGTCACAAACCCGACGACGGTAATATGGCAGTTACTACACAACATTAAGCAGTCTGTTGGTAAATTTTACATCAGAGACTAATCCCGACAAAGCTACTAAGCGAAATCAGTCGTGTTATACGGATTATTAGGCACTCTAAGTAGTTCGCTGCCGTATTAGGTTTCACAGATTTAGGGGTGGGTAATAGATAATTCAGTTTTCGTGTGTATAAGTTACAACTAGGCTAATATCCTAGAAGATACCCTAGTTCTAACTTCTACACACGATAGTCATTATATTTATGTAATGAGTTTTCTTTATCCTAACCTAATCATGTACGTAGTTTTTATTTACCTGCTATCTATTACAATTCACGTAATAGAACTGAATTGACGAAACGTAGATGTTCATTCACCATTTGCTTACCCCTTCGAAGATATATAGGCGTGATTTATGTATGTACTCTTTTGTTATACATATTTGCCGCCGAAATAATAAAAATAATTATTATAAATTCAAATTTTCAAGCCCTACTAATATAATTACAATTCTCTTTTCCACAGATTTTAATTTTTTTTTGACGTGAACATTAAGCAATTCCTTTTCAAGGTGAATTATGAACTGTGTATTCACATAATTGCCGTGTGGTGACGGCAGAGTAGAATACAATTGTCACCACCCCAAATCTCTCCCGTGGGTGTCGTACAAGGCGACTAAGGATAAATCACTGATGAGGAATGGGCAGCAGCGTTCCTCTTATACCACCAAGCAATATACTGCGACTTTTGTGCCCGATACATGGCAATAGGTTATACATGGCAATACGCCACCTATTACATTGGACTTGATATAGTTGGCGATACGTGGGTGCTAGTTCACCTCTGCCTACCCCTTCGGGGATATAGGCCTGATTTATGTATGTATATTTGTATTCACATTAAAATTTAATAATACAGATACATAGACAAATGTGAGACATTTGTCTTATCCCCAACGTCACCAAAGTCATCTAAAATAATAAAGTTTTTTAATATAACCCCACTTTGGCACCGTGAAAATAAGGAAAAGCAAACTTAGGAGAAGAATTATACAAGATGTAAAACTGGAGTAAATTTTCAATTCCTTCGGTGGATTTCAATTAAGTTTATGTAAATTATATCGGGAAAAACTGCGCTCGCTTTTGACACCACCTCTCGGAAATAAGATGAAAATTTCTATTTGAATAAAGTTATTTTACGAGACATTTTTATTATTATTGCAACAGAAACCGTCGTCAAGTCAGTTTTCACGTCGGATAATATTATAGCAATATCTTATTATCAGTAGTAAGAAAGTAATATAAGAATTTTAAAAACTTTACTCCTTCAAAGTTACTATTTTATTAAATAAATTGGTAAAAATTTAAGTATAAGTCATATAATATATAAGATAAGTCATTTAAATAAAAAAGCTTAAATCATTATTCCTGATGCGATACTCAAACCCACGTCTTCCGATCGCAAAGACACCTGCGTCAGATGATAAGTTTTCGAATTTTCCCAGCCCTATTTTTGTAAGCAGAAAAATTTTGTTTTGTCCTACACTTGCAATCCGTGACCAGCCTTGCAAGCTTTTCTCCCTATGCTAGAGGATTACTTTGGGCTAGTTGAAAGATATCAGTGTAAAGGGGCTGATAAACAAAGGGGGTCAAACTATGTACATCCGATCTCGGAAATACCCGCACCAGATGATGAATTTTAACATTTTCTCTTATATTTTTTTTATGCTTTACAGTACCATTTAATTCAAAAGCGTGTTTTTTTGTTTAACATTTAGTTTTGTCACCAGCCTTGCAATGTTTTCTCCCTACGCTACATGTGTATTACTTGGGCTAATTGACCACTGACAGTGTAAAGAGGCTGATAAAGTGCAAAAAGTGGGTCAAACCATGTACATTCCTAGTCTGAAAACAAATGCCCCTAAGACGAAGTTGTAAGATTAATTGACATTGCCCCATTGTCAGACCTAAACACGGACCTTCGTGCCACCCTACCCAGTAAAAAAAAGCAACTGAACACTTAAATTAAATGGAGCCCTTGGCCGAACAAGTTTCTTTTGAACGCACCGAATGTCGGAAGTCGTCATCAGTCTCAATTTGTCACTTCAACAAATGCACGAACATTCTGCCCAAAGAAAATAAATGGCCGCCGTGACGAGCCGAATAGGGGTTTTAGTGGCCCGCTAAGTGAAAATAAGAAATCACCCTTTTACCTTTCAAATTTGTTACCTTACTACGAAAACTGATGTTTAAATTTGTTTTATAGCCAACTATTCTTACAACTTTGAATGGGTTTGTTACATTGCTTCGGAAACTGATGATGAAATTTGTTTTAGGGCCAACTATCCTTACAACTTTGAATGTCTATGTTATCTTGAGCGATACTTGTTCGTATACGGAATATTTAATATTTAGCACAATGTTAGGCCTTTGTTTCAATTACGAATACATGCATAAATCAGACCAATTTATCCCCAAAAGATTTTAGTTTAGATGTAATAAATAGGCGGCGAGCCTATTGCCATACGAATAGTGTTAGATATATGGCTCTCTCTATACTAGTCACAAAATTGATAGTGGACAATCAACGCCCTCACCATGAAAGATTGTCAAATTACCACAACAAGTTCTCTAGTTCCTATCGAGATACTCTACGAGTTATGGTGATGTCTCACTGAAGTATTGTTGTCATTGTATGCATAACTTAAGTTTATAATAAATAAATTTAAGTTTATTGATTGATGGTAGGACTTTTTTCGAGTCCGCTTGGTTAGCTACCACCTACTTATAAAAAAACTGTCGCCATATTTATAATGTTACCAGTATTATTCTGTTTCGATAATTTGTGATAAGATAGCGAGCCCCTCTGTGGTTTCAGGTGAAGCTCGATTACATCTTCAGCCCTTATCGTCACTTTAGATCAGGTGAGAGGACGGCCAAGAGCTTACTTATCTAGCATAAAAAAAAATATTTATACAGTATGTTCGGGATAGTAGTAATAAAATTTTGTTAATTTGCTCTATGGACAAATTCAATTCTAGAAATACCTCAAATTCTGGACCTTCTAATTAAAGCGAATTAAAGCGAAATAATAATTATGCACCTTGACATGGTTTAGCAACAATTCGGTAAAGTTCGATACAAGATTATGAAAATGAAAATATGGTTTATTCATATAATTTATTCATATAATAATTTATTCATATATTCATATAAATAATATAATATATTACATATCCTATTATATTCTATCTTATCATATTAGTTATCATATTTATAAAATATATTTAATTTGAATGTTTATGGACATCTTTCATTGATTATAAAAAAAAAAATGTTATTACTGGTAGTTAGCATAGCTTTATTTACTTGGTTAAAAATACGGCCGCCTTGGTCGAATGCTCAGATTGCTGGGTATTGGTCAAGAGGTCCCGGGTTCGAATCCTGGTAGGGGCAAACTTTGTGATGACCACAAATGTTTGTTCCCGAGTCATGGTTGTGTATATGTTTATGTAGTATATTTTCAACATTTATATACATAATTATATTAAAAATATGTCCGTCATCTAGTATCCATAACACAAGTGCTTAGGCTACTTACTTTGGGCTAGATGATAAGTGTGAGTGTAAAAAAGAAAAAAAAAAAAAATTATAACTAATACAGAAATATACATGTCAGTTGGTCTCATTACCATACAAAATCTATATCCACGCATCTTTATCGTTTATGTAGTCTATAACCGTATAATATCCCTTTTTCACTAGTCTTTGTTTAATTTGGGTTTTAAATTTAAGATAAGGGAGTTCCGTTAAAGATCGTTGTATTTTGTTGTATATTTGTATACATTTTCCCAAGAAAGAACGACCAGTTTTATGCAGACGGAATTGAGGAAAGGCTAGTCTATTTTTATGCCTGCTTGCATAAAAGTAGATAGGCTAATCTACTTTTATTAAATTTCAGTGAAATTGAAATTAACAAAAGACACTAGTCATTGCCATACATTTTGAGTGATAGTTTGTTAAAGCACGCTTTCGGAAACTTATAGCAAATAACAACGATATAATTACTTCTAATTAAATCTGATACCCGAAAACTTATAGTAGGAACGGAATTCCTGTTAGGCAACTGGCGAGAATCTTCTAATTGTATTACGTCAATCATGATTGAGAAGCTAATTTTATTCGGCGCTTAACACCTTCGGAATGAAGTGTCATATCATGTCAAGGATTGATGAGGGTTCGTCTATATTTAAGTTCACGTTGATCACAAATCTATTTTACAGAAAAAATTGACATACTTACACTGTACAGCACTATTTAATTTTGGCAACATCATCTTTAACAATTTTGCAGTGAGGTGACGGCAGAGTAGAATGCAATTATAATTGTCACTACTACAATGGTGTTTCTTATTTTTAAATATATTATATGGGGATGGCTATCTAAGTTGTTAGTAATATTAATATGTTGAATTTTTATACCCTCAAGCAGCGTGGTGGATGGAAATCCATATAAAAAATATTTAAATTATTTTGGTGTCCGTCTTAGGCCCCCTTTCCCTACACCACTCACCTCTCTGTGTTGTAAACATATTCGGCGAAAATTACCCTACCACACGAAAACAGGCATTAATATTTCATGTTGTTACCAAAGCTGTAATCAAATCATTAGTCTGAGCTAAAGCTATGTAGGCGAATGCTTACCCGCATACAAATTTTCAATTGGGTAACCAAGGGGTACTGTTTTCCATACGAAGTCTATCGATATAATGTGAATAATGTGGCCCTATGGCTGATGTACTGCGTGAAGCGTTTACTTTTGTGCAACAATATGCCCATTTTCATGAATCACACCTAAACCCGAAAGGGTAGGCTTATGTGTATTAATACCGATATTTTAAGTTTATTACACAGATACATAAATTACGCCTTAGGGGTCTAAGGGGTAGTCAAAGGTATTTTAGCACCCGCGTTCCGTCAGCTTACTCCAGGTCCCATGTAATAATGGGCAAGCCTTTTGCCATTCAACGGGATATTTAAGGTGCTGCCCATTCCTAGTTATATCATAACTCTTAGTCGCCTTGTACGACACCTAAGCCCTAGCCTATTGCTATCTTATGTGTCGTGTGGTATTGCTAGGTGTACCAGCAACGCTTTTGCCTTTATCATTATTATAACCATTATTTTATTTTATTTTATTTGAAAATAAAAGGAATATTTTGGTTAGAAAAAGTTCCAAAAATTATACCACCCAACCAACCAACATTAAAATCTAAATTATAATGATATAAAATATGTTCCTAAGAATAATACAAAGAAAATAAAGTACGAAAACTTTCCAAACTTATGGTGCTGATGTGGTAAATTGATAATTTTCGATATTTTCTATGATTTTTTTCAACTCATTAAAGTTAATTGACGTCTCTGAGTGCGGCAGTTACTCTCTTTTTATAACTTTAACTCAGGATGCGTTGGCTATTAAGTACACGCTGAATCATCACCACCCTGCCCATCCTATTTGGGGTCGGCGTAGTATGTCCTCTTCTCTCTCTCACTTCTCCACACTCTCTCTCGCACTCTCTTCTTTTACTCGTCCTCTCCTCATCTACACCCTACACCCATCACTTTACCATTTTTCACACAATCCATCTTTGTTTTCAGTCCATCTGTCGTGACCAAATCTTAGAATTGATCACTTCATGATGTGGCCGACCATTTCGTGAAATGGTTGCCTTTCATGAAATGGGCAGCTAAAACTGACCATATCCTTGAAACGTCAACGTTTGATGATATGTCCATCCACGTTTGGCCATATCATTAATGAGTTGATGTTTGGTATTTTTACGTGGCGCTCGTCATTTAAGTGACTTAAAACGTTAAATTTGATGTCGTAACGACATTTAACTTCACTTTTATATTCCATTACAACATTATTATTAGTTTGTTTATTAGGATAATAGTCCTCCGCCATGATGCAACACAAAAACAAATTGAAATAAGCGCCTCTTACGGTTGTTAATTTAACTATTTTACGATATGATCAATAATGTTTGGCCATATCATGAAATAGCCATGCGTTTAGCTGTTCATATCGTTAAACGTTGTTTATTCATTGATCTGACCAGACCATTATCATGATATGGTTAATTTTAGCTGGCCATTTCATGGAATGCAACCATTTTATGAAATGGTCGGCCACATCATGAAGTGATCAATTCTACGATTTGGCCACGACACATCCATCAACATTCATGTCCGTAACTTTTCAGTCACATTCATGGTTGGGTGGCATAAGTATACGACGAACACGGATGTAAAAGTTTCCAAGTGCTTAGAAGAGACTTGAATTCTCAGTCTCGGCACATAGTAACTCAACTCTTTTGTTTAAGCAGTTTCCACGTCAGTAACTTGAGTGGATGCTTATAAATTACCTTGAAATAGGTTTTAAGTCTATTAGAAAGCATTATAATATGTGGTGACGGCAGAGTAGAATACAATTGTCACCACCCCAAATCTCTCCCGTGGGTGTCATACAAGGCGACTAAGGATAAAACAATGATGAAGAACGGGCAGCAGCGTTCCTCTTATACCACCTAGCAATAGCAATGTACCGATAAATGGCAATAGGCTCGCCACCTATTACATGGGACTTAACATAATTGGCGAAACGTGTGTGCTAGTTCACCTCTGCCTACCCCTTCGGGGATATAGCGTGATTTATGTATGTATGTATGTAGAAAGCATTATAATATTAAATTGCCAAACAAAATGATAATTATAATGAGTTACGCTTAAACGTTCGAGGTGTAGCCAAGAATTTACTACTGTCGAGGTCTTTTGGGGAAAATTTCATTATATTAGCAGTATTATTCTATGATTTTATAGTTTTTCTATTTTACTAACTGAAACGCGAAACATTGTTTTACCCATATCACCCAGGAGTAGGAGTATAAATATAGCCTAAGACCCCAAATATATACAAACAATTTCGTCAAAATCAGTCAAGCCGTTTCGGAGAAGTTGTTAACAAACACTGTGACATGGTATATTTTTATTAAGATTTTAATTTGTAAAAATATTACTGCCAAATTTAAAAAAAATTAGAGAAAAAGAGATGAGAAATTATTGATCTAACTTAATAAAGGTTACTGGATTACGTAAGTTTTAGAAATCTGTGTGATCTTTTTAGTAATAATTTTATTCGCCTGGCTTAAGACTTATGCCGTTACGAGTTCCTCATAACAGCAAATGTTTGTGACACAATTATGGACACAGTTAATGATGTTAATGTTTATGCATTAATACAATTTCCGTATTCCTGTACAGGCTTTCCTAGTGATAAAAAATATATTATTAGAAGAAATAATGTGCTATTCTAAGCGGGTTCCATGTAACGTGGAGGACGTTATTAACTCTTATCTTAAGCTATATGAAAACACCGAGTGAATAAGGTAGTGCCTACTAGGCAAGAAGGTAGACTTTGTAGGTAATTCTACTCTACCGCCATCTATTGATAGCTTTCGAAACCTTTCTGCTTCGTTTTCTTCTTCCACTCCTCTCTATCCTTTACCAATTCCTCATCCACTGCTCTCGCTATCATATCTTCCTTTACACAATCCATCCATCTCTTCTTAGATATTCTTCTCCTTCTGTACATTACATCCTGTTACTTCCATACCTAACATTCTTCTGCTAACATAGCTTTCATTTCTTATCGCATACTATGACCAAACCACCCAAGTCTATTACTCCGCGATCTCTCAGTGTCCAGCGTTACTTTCAAAGTTCCCCTGAAAAAAAAATATTTCTTTCTGTTAAGCTACTTGGACAACTGGCTTAAACAAGAACGACAAGCTTCCATTGTCATAGATAAAAATTGCCCAACTACTGCCGCACTCAGAGACGTCAAATAACGATAATGAGTACTTAATGTCAAAAAATAATTTAAAACTAGTCGCTATTCTTGCCGGGTCTATGGTCTAGATTTAATTGAAATTTTTTGAAATTAGGTACTCATTAAAGTTATTTGACGTCTCTGAGTGCGGCAGTAACTGCTGCACTCAGAGACGTCAATTAAATTTTCATTCAAATCTAAACCTTAGACCCGGCAAGAATAGCGACTAGTTTTGAATTGTCATTTTTTGACGTTAAGTACTCATTAACGTTATTTTACGTCTCTGAGTGCGGCAGTAAGAGCCGGTTTTTTGATTCATAGTTAACTCAACCTATTGTTACTAATCTTTAATTATCAGAGTGATATTAAACCATTAGTAACGATTTTAGTTACTAATGGTAGTTACATCAGTTATTTATATTTAAATATCTTACTAAAATATCATAAAAATATTAGTTACAATTATAAAAAAAATGGTTGAGTTAACTATGCATGAAAAAAGCTGCCCTAAGCTTCTCCATTGAATGCCTATAAATAAACTAAAATTGCCCTTATGCTCCCAGCCCCGGCTGCAGTTTTCAGTTCACGGGCGAAGCGTAATAGCTATTGGCTCAAGTAGTTAAGCCGTCAAACTGCCTGTTATATGGGCGGAAATACACCGAAGCCTAAATTGTTTCGGCAATTTGAAGTTTGACACGCCTTTTCTATGGAAGAATATAAAAAGGATGCGCCATAGCCCAACACGCTGGCTCGGTTGATTGATGAGTATTGAGATGGTATATAACTTGACACTCACCATAATGTTTTTCAGAAATAATATTATTGGAACAATGTAATCAATTCAATCTGATTTGATGAGAAGTTTAGTATCAGTTACAAAATGATTATCTCGGGTTCATTATCCAAAAAGAATTCTCAATCATTTTAGAGATGAGCTATCGTTTTCTCAATCTTAATTAAATTCTCCTACTTAATGATTGAAGGTTATTATCCGGTTTTACTGGATTACAAGCAACTTTAAGCCTAAAAGGTGTTACTTGTTAAAGTTCAAAATCAACGGCTTACAGTCAGCTAAGGAACATTCAACCATAAAATTTTTACTGTCCTATTTTTTTGAGGTGTCTATAAATTTTAGTGCAG
This sequence comes from Cataclysta lemnata, assembly GCA_963931975.1. Classification (NCBI taxonomy): domain Eukaryota; kingdom Metazoa; phylum Arthropoda; class Insecta; order Lepidoptera; family Crambidae; genus Cataclysta; species Cataclysta lemnata. The sequence goes on along the minus strand of OZ008343.1, from coordinate 645,961 downwards.
GCTAATGGAGTCGCACAAATAATATAGCTACAAAATCTCATTTTAAAAGCTAAGTAAGTAGACACGTAAATTTAAAAATACATGACAATACAAGAAGCGTAAAAGTTATTCGAGTACATCATAATATTTCTTTTTAAAATTGAGTTTTAATTAAACATTAAATAAATATTAGAAAACAATATAACAAAAAAATTGTAGTTAGAAAAAGTTCGAAAACAATTTTCTTTGTAACATTATGTTTATTACATCATGTTGCTATTTGAGTTGCTCTTAAATTGTTTACTTTACCCCCTTATGACGTTAATGAGAACAACTTCTTATGAATACCAAAAATATTCCTTTGTATAGATTAATTTCGCAAATTAGAAACAAATTGGGCATGGATATTTCTTAGAATCGAGAATTTCTTCATCCTACGCTGCTTCGCAAGTTCACCTTTCCTTTGTGTTTGATGTCGTAATTAATTACCTATTTAGAATTACCTATTACCGGTTTAAATAGAGATCTAGATCGTGTTTGGCAAATAATGACTTTATCTCTTACAAGCCTTTAATTGGACAATCCGTTTTGGGCATGCCCGCCGGCGCCCATCTAAACTAATGGTATAATAGCGAAAATGAGTTTGTTTGTTTGTTTCGTTTTAACGCTTAAGCCACTAAGCCGATTTCAAAATATCAGTTGAAAGCTTTATGTAGCTTTTAAGGGAGTAAAATAAACATTTAAAATTACAATAATGTGTCTTACTGCCGCACTCAGAGACGTCAAATAACGTTAATGAGTACTTAACGTCAAAAAATTACAATTCAGAACTAGTCGCTATTCTTGCCGGGTCTATGGTCTAGATTTGAATGAAAATTTTTGACATTAAATACTCATTAAAGTTAATTGATGTCTCAGAGTGTGGCAGTTAAGGTATCAAAATTTGCCTATCAAGGTAATTATTTGAGGTGCGCTGTTGTTTTGTTATTCTAATAATTATGACATTGGCAGTCATTTAGAGACATTAACGTGAGCGTAGCCGCGGGTATAAGCTATTATCATAAATAAATAGTAGATTGGGACAAAAAGGAGTTTCGTATTTACTGTGTGTCAAGATTAATTAATACAATCTCTTTGGCTCTTTGTATCTGGCTGGAAAAGATATAACACTAAAAAGGGGCATTTCAAAGGCAATTATGAATCTAAAAATGACTTCAGGCCGTTAGTACTTTGTTTTTCTGTCCACCAAAGTGAATGAATCTCAAGTAGATATTTAATAGCTCTACCCAATTTATAAAGTTTATTCAAACAAAGTTTATCCTTGTTTTAACCTAGTAGATAGAACTGACGCAGTGTACCTAACCACACAAAATTAGGTCCAGCGTTTTCAGAGCGGAAATTTTTATGTCAAAATGTAGATCTCTCTCTGGTAGAACTGTTACGGATAAATTTTAAACCATTTCTGGAAAACTGGAGCAAGATGGATATGTCAGTGGCTGCGGGCGTCGCTAATGAACTAGGAATTGAGTAGTATTTAATAGTCTGGTACGCAAAAACCTTGATATTTTGTGTTTACGGAAAGAAAATTTAATGAACCTCGTGCTTATTTGCAATAAAAAGCATGTTTAAAAAGGTGCACATCTTAGCAGCTTTTCTTTTTTTTTTCTTTCCTTTCTTCCCCTTCCCTTCACTTTCCTTCATTCCCTTTCTTTTTCTCAACATTAAAGTGTGTTATACAAAATATACATTTAGGACGTGCTATTGTAACAGAAAATATTCATAGCTGGCATGGGATTTATTGCATACAACAAGAAAAATAGTACTTGCAACTCAAATCAGTTTTAATTAAAATATTTAGAGACCTGGTGAAAACATAAGAGAACACTTCAAACATAGAATGAGTTGCATTTTCAACTAGGCATGCTAATTCTTATTATAAATTAGACAAGAGACAAGCATTTCAAATACCGGAGACCTTCCCTTCCCGTTGGGCGCGCCATAAATTAACCCTCACCTCCATAATTCCAGAGCTTCAGTTGTGACGTGCCATCGTTTTTATGTGTGTAATTTATCACTGGTGAAATTTGTTAATTACGAAACTCAATAGACAGCGGAATGCAGAGCTCATTGTTAATAATCCGCTAGGTATACGCAGAAAGTTTTGACCGACATTACGAGGACGATGTTCAGCAACTTTCGTCGTTAGCAAACAAATTGCAAGAGTTCACCAAGGGCCGTCCTGTTTTACAATGGACATTTGAATGTTTCATTTATGACACTCGGCGGCGCTGTTCGTTAGTCATTGTCGAAGCTTTTTATTGTATGTTTCTGAAACATTTGCAATCAGATGCAGTGTGGCAGAGCACAATACAATTGTCACTACACCAATCTCTCCCGAAGGTGTCGTAAAAGACGATTAAGGGACATATATTATGAGAAATGTAACGTAGTGCAACCCTTATCCTCTTTACACCTAAATTCACTGGTATGTTTAAAAATAAAATCTAAAATAAACTTAGCGGCAAACTTCAAAATTTCAATAGAAATATTTTGGCATTAGATTCGGCGCCTCGCTCATTCTCTATTCCATTTCTGACGGTTGTTTACAAATACATAAACTTAAATACGAAAGAGAACTACTGATCCATCATAATAAATAAAATTAATTGTTATTTGACGTCTCTGAGTGCGTCTGTTGCGGCAGTAAATGCAGCCGGGACCAAAGGCTTTCCGCGCTTTCCGTAGCACGTAGGAACTTGAGATAAATATTTTTGGTCACCCATACGGAATTAGCGAATAATCTTGATCTAAATATTATATAACTTAGAGAATACAGACAGAGCGCGCGGAGCAATGACCTCTTCATATTATTATTATCTCTCGTTTTGATTTCGGTAAATAATAACGTTGAGGGGTACCTTTGTTGGAATTCAAAGGGAACGTTAATGATAATTATTTTCCAGAAACCAGAAACGCTCCTACCCATTGCTCATTATTAGAGACTGGATTAAATGCAGTCATTTATTTTTATTTAGGGAGCGATTTTCACAATTATTTTAATTTAAACTAGGTATAACGAAAATGTGCATCTACACTTTTTTCAAACTACAATTTTATTTGTAATCATTTTTGTAACATTAAAATTATGTTTATTTAAAAATCAATAATAATAATAGTTAGTAGAATATATAATTTAATGAGTCGTCACATTTTATTTCTTTGCCTTGCCCGACACCCGCAAGAGAGATGGGGATATTCAAATATAGATAGTAAAATTGGATTCACTGACTTCACCACATATATGGACTATACACAGACTATACAAAAGTATCATATTTTTTTTATTAGACATTCTGTCGACTGGATATAACACACATCCTCGCACTAGTGTAATGTTGATAAGTAAAAACGCGATAATAAACGAACATATTAATATAGATTAATCCAGCTAAAATAACTTCCGTGTATCAAATAAAGTTACGTTACATCAAAATCATTGCCACATTACAACGCTCCTAAAAGAGAACCCCATTCCATTTGATGGGCAATGGATAATAAAGATTATTATCGTCGCCATAACGTAAAATATTTCCTAATAGAACTTATTAAGGATATTACTCTGTTTGTACATTTAACAACTTCCTATCAGATTGGTGATTTGTGGGTTCCGACTATATATGTTAAAAGACAAAGGTCTCCAATGCGTGTGTGTTGCCAGTGATGTCTTACGGCACCGAAACGTGGCCGCTTACAATGGCTCTTATAAGAAGACTCAAAGTCACCCAAAGGGCAATGGAGAGGGCTATGCTCGGTGTTTCCCTGCGTGATCATATCAGAAATGATGAGATCCGCAGGAGAACTAAGGTCACCGACATAGCCCGAAGAATTGCGGACCTTAAGTGGCAGTGGGCAGGGCACATTGCGAGGAGGACTGACGGCCGTTGGGGCGGAAAGTCCGAGAATGGCGTTGGTACAGGCCCCCACAAGGTGGACCGACGACCTGGTGAAGGTCGCGGGGAGCCGCTGGATGCGGGCAGCGCAGGACCGACCGGTTTGGAGATCCGCGGGGAGGCCTATGCCCAACAGTGGGCATCTCTCGGCTGAATAATGATGATGATGATGGGTTCCGACTATACTCTTTTTCCTTTCCTACTCCGTAAGTATTTGGGGTCGATTCAGAATGGATTTTGTCACTATACCACTGAGGATATTTAGGCCGCATGTCTGGCACACAGCCTTCCTGGTACGAAATAGTTTGAGTCATTTTTTGTTGATACAAAACCTTTACGCAATGACGCAAAGTATATATTTGAACAAGTATTCTTACGTAGGCGATTTTAGCCGAGGCTACTTAGATTAGTGGCAGACCTCTAATTGTTGTCTTAAAGTCAGGTGTAGATTTCCGTTTTGCGGCTGAAAACGTGACAGTCGATAAAGCACTTAATTTACATCACCGCAAGGTGCGGCTTTGTTTGCAGATATAATGCCGGGTGGGAGTGGTGGTCCCGTTGATTTTATGCCTTCGTTTGGAACATGTATTGTTGGGCTTTCAGTTCTTGCTTATCAAATTACATTGTCGGTTTTGGTGTGTACCTACCGTGTGGTGACGGCAGAGTAGAATACAATTGTCACCACCCCAAATCTCACCCGTGGGTGTCGTACAAGGCGACTAAGGATAAAACAGTGATACTGATGAGGAATGGGCGGCAGCGTTCCCCTTAAATACCACCTAGCAACATACTGCGAGTTTCATGCCCAATAAATGGCAATAGGCTCGCCACATGGGACCTAACATTATGAGCGAAACGTGGGTGCTAGTTCAACTATGCCTATGTTACAATGTGTTTATCTTACAATGAACTTTGCTCTAACATGGATTTGTTTAGCTGTGGCATTCATGGTTATAAAAAAGCACTCTTGTCGCTAAATATGTGATTACGGTTGTAATAAGTAGTAGTAGTTATGATTTATCTTATCTTGTTTTCACTATAGGTTTTATTTTTAGTTACCTATAAGTTATAATAGATGTATTATTAAGTTTTGTTTATAAATATAATGGGACACAGGTACACGGTGTTACTTTAAAGTTGTTTTTATATGCTATGTTCTGTCTGTTGTCTGTTATTGTACCTAATAAATAAATAAAATAAATATAGGCGTGATTTATGTATGTATGTTTGTTGGTTTTCGCTCATAGTAAATGGTTGAATATTATTTAACTGTCAATTGATTTTTATTTGAAAATTATATAAATCACTGCCGCACTGATAGACGTCAAATAACTTTAATGAGTACTTAATGTCAAAATATCTCATTTAAATCTAGACCATAGACCCGGCAAAAATAGCGACTAGTTATGAATTGTCATATTTTGACATTAAGTACTCATTAACGTTATTTGACGTCTCTGAGTGCGGCAGGGAATATTATTGCAAAAAAGGATGTTTCTAACAATAAAATAATGTTCAAATTAAAAATCAAAATAAGTAAAGAAAATTGTGGTTAGAAGGAGATCGAAAAATGTTAGCCTTAATGGGAATCGAACCCGGCGTACTTTGCAATCCGCACAATTTTTCACAATTTTTTTGAGTGGAGTAAAAAAAGCCTTGAATTCCACTATATATATTATGATTAATTCTACTTCTAATCAACTGGAGACAGAAAATTTACATTTAATACGAAAGGTTTGCAAAAACCGAACCAGTGAGTAATGCTTCTTATACTTCGTAATTCGTCTACGTAATTATAGATTATTTGATCGAGCACCAAATCAGTCGTCGAACGACTCCTAGGCGGCAAAAAGAGTCACGTAATCACCCGAAGTTTTTATTTCTTTGGCATTTTAGCAAATGTCTAAAATAGCTTCGACAAAAATTGCACATTTCCAGCGACTTGAGTAATGTTAGAAGTTGTTAGAGACATTAAAATTATCATTTTTTATGTCAGTTTTTCGGGCTAGGTATTTCTTACGAGATTTTTTTAACGGAGCGAAAACTGGTTGGTGTTAGATAATTTATCCTATGACAGGTTCAGGTTATAAGCGTCTTACTGCCGCACTCAGAGACGTCAATTAACGGTAATGAGTACTTAACGTCAAAAAATGACAATTCAAAGCTAGTCGCTATTCTTGCCGGGTCTATGGTCTAGATTTGAATGAAATTTTTGGACATTAAATACTCAATAAAGTTAATTGACGTCTTTGAGTGCGGCAGTTAGAAACTAAAGCTTCCAATTCTGTTTCTTCACTATTTCAAGCGCCGTATCTACTGTTGTAGGTAGGGCTTTAGTATTTGGGTAGGATTTTATAACAATGAAAATAAATTCAGAACAATTTCTAAAAATTATTTGTACTTTTTTCTATACTTGCACATCAGGACAAATATTTTTTCGAAAGTTTTCTCTTTTTATACATTTTGTTATATGTTTTTCTAACATTTATATAACGGTTAACTAATAAAATATAGATGCTACTCAAAAAATACATACAAGTATTGTGTGCTCCTAATTTATTCTGCAGGAATGCAATTTGGATTTGTGTCGCTTTTATATTTAAGAAGCGTTTGTTTAATGTATACAGCCGCTGCGTGGATTCAGATACGATCGTAATGAGACAGGCCCTGAAAATCCTTTAGTCATCTGTAACTACAACCACATGATGAGAGGGTGGCGATAATGGCATTATGCCCTGCCGTTATCAAACTACGAAAGCCTCAAACCTCTTAAGTCCAATAAAGGTCTCGTGTTTTAACTCGCACGGGCACGCATCGGAGTCTGGCTAGGTTAAATCATTAAAGGCCTGTTTCACAACCGACAAGTGAGTTCTGAGTAGCTTATTGGGCAGATCTTTTGACAGTTGTAATATGAAATAATAACAATTGGACTGCCCTGTAATAGGCCCTCCCATATAATGGGTAGCGAGCCTATTGCCATATTACTGGCACGGCAATTGCAGTTCATTGCTAGGTTCTACACGAGGAATGCTGCTGTCCATTACTCATCGATGTTTTTACCCTAACTGTCTCTGCATACGTGACGGGTTTTTATATGAACGGGACAGGACGGGAAGTTTTAGAAATATCGTTATATACGAAATGTTCATGAAGGACATATGTCATGGAGTCACGAACGGGACATAAACGATGCACTCACGGGGCGTTTTGAACGAGGCAGCCACGTCCCTGTCTGGTTCGCGTCCCGTCCGAGGTATTATCTCGTTACGTATCCACGGGAGAGATGGAGGTGGTGACAATTATTGTATTCAGTTTTGCATTCACCACAGGGCTTTAAATTTAGAAAGTTATTTGGCTTTGATGTCTGTCAGTCAAAAAGTACACACCTTCAACAACTTCTATAACATCGTTAATGTGATCGCCATGAAAATCAACAGAGCGTTTGTGAATTTTTCTTTCGCAAGGTCAACTGTTAGAACGAACAATTTCACGACATGATTGCGAGTGGCAAACGTCCTCTCTCTAGTTAGAATTTCAAATACGGCTACAAGTGGCCTTGGCAGAATGAAAATGGTGCGTTTTCTTTTGAGATGCGAAGAAATTTATGAACTTTACAAGCTAATACAGCTTAATCTGAAATGAGGTGGTAAACATGATTGTTCTTGAAAATGAATTATAAAAAAAAATATTTATGTTATATTGATGGAGTAGGAAATTGAGTACTTTTCAATTTCTGTGTTATCATTATATCGCGAAACTTTATTGTTAGTGACCAATGCGTGTATAGAAAAGTTATGAAATGGACCATGCCGAAAGACAGATCAACGGATGACAATTCCGAACCACAGGTTTTATTAAACATTCACTAATTTTGGCGTAGGTTTGACAACAACCCTCTTGGGTTATGCTGTGGTTTCCCTACCCATTTGGATGACCCAATATGGTTACTGTCCACACAAGACAATCTTAGTCGACATTCAAGACACCAAAGGCTAGATGGGGCTGACATATTCTATAATATTTGTTTCGCTGCCAGGCCAGAATAATAATGATTTAAAGTGAAGCAATTCGTACGCTGAATACAGGGGAAAGGTATATACAAGATACCTATATAGGGATTCCTACTTTCATTCAAATTTAAAGTCGCCGTACATACCACTCGCATGCAACAGAAATAGCGAAAATTCAACGACGAATTTTTGAACGTTTCCTTTTCTGCGGGAACAGCGAAATTAAATCTCCGGATACATCTCACGCGCGCCGATACATGCGGCGATCAAACAGAAATCTCTTTGCAAAATTAAATGTGTTTTCACGTCTAATTTCGAATTTGTATTTGTCGAAACTATTGACGATTATGAAAAAAATTAATCCAAAGCGAAGCGCTAACAAATAAACAGTAAAATGTTTAATGCTGCTTAAATGATTGAACAAATAGAAACAGGCATGAAGTTAATTAAAATATTGGATTTCAGACCTAGCTGGTTCTGACTAACGCAGCAATAATATAGATATATTTTTATCAAATAACCTGTCTAGTGGAAAAATTAAACTTAACTAATAACACAAAACTTCTTAATCATTGAAAACTTTTTGAGCTTTTAGATTTGTTACCATCTCATTCTTGTTAGATAAGGTTATAAATATTATAGAATAAGACTATATCTACTAGGCTAGTACGGCCCAATATTTGACCAAACAAAATGAAGGAGAGGGAAATTGCCTTTATAAAACGTCTATTTTGGGATTATGTAGACAGCAAAATCTGTATAATCTTGAACTTTAACTATGAGGAAAAGGTTTCTATTCTCTTATCAGCGACATCGAGAAGAATGAACACCTATGATGGTGGTGCCTAAAATTCATATCCTTTTTCAGCTTTCAATAATTCACACGAATAAAGTTAAATTGATAGATATTATATTAGTCAAATGAAAAATGTTAGTGCTAAATAGATTATGAATAAAAAAATATCCATAATTTAAAGCGGAATCTTTAGAAAGCTATACAGAACCTTCAAAACATTGTCTTCTCTAGTACCAGATTATCTGTAGTCTGCGCAAATTCCATTCATTTCATATCGGTCAGACGTCATCGGGCCATCTACTTGCACTACGTCCCTGGGGTGACGGCTGGCCAGTACGAAAAAACCAGCCCGTCTTGAGAAATGCGCAATCTATACGAACAAATACATGTTACGATAACTCCTAGCATTCCATGGATTCACCGTGCGGGTGCCGGGTCCATAGTGTGGCAGAGGGGGAAGTCAGTGGCACCGCCTGGGACTTGTGCCCCACGTGTAGGTTTATACATATTCGTTAGAATAGATTGACCACTTGTCTAGAGCCTTGTAAACAATATTTTTCTAAATTTTTATTGATAAAATTATAAGTAGATATTATAAAACTGTCCCTCAGTTCATTACGGCTCATTACGGTTCAGTAAAGAACTCGATAATCTTCGAAACAAACTTCGCAGACGGGCATATCATAGGACTAGATCCAGCAAACGAGGCAATGTATAATCAGGTGCTTCTTAAAGTACTACTTTTGTGCGGGTGGGGTTGAAAATTCCATTTTTACTTTATCCAAAATTGGTTCAACGTTTGTTCTGAATTTGGAATTGAGAATCAAAAATTTTACATGTTTTTAATAATCTGGGGCGCAGTAGATTGATTTCAAAGTAAAAATAATAAAGAGTGTTTGGCGCGTTTCGTGGTGTCAGTCAGATTTATTTTCACTAATTCAAAAATTGTTACAGAGTGGATTTTGTGCAGTGAAAGTGGTGTTATTTTGATGCACAAGCATCCGTGTTGATGTGCAATTATGCAGAATCATTGAAAATGAGTCTTGTGATGGTGTTTGATGTTGTGGTGAAAACCACGTAAAAAGTGGTTTTGCTCACTTCATCAGTCACCATCATGCACTCTGTTACCATTCAATTCGCGCCAAGCACTCCCTAGATGCGTTAAAATGTGTGACACCCATATTTTAACGTTATATTCATTTCATTCATAATTTCATCCACTCATTATTTCATGAAACTACAGATAAAATATACACTAAAGACATGGCTGTATAGGCTAGACCCTTTGCCTTCCCTAAAATATAGGGAGAATTTAACCAAAAAAAAAAAAATAAGTCACAAATGTTAACTTACATAATATATTTTCAATTTGTTTATGCAGTCTACTTTAAACGAGCTAAAACAGAACCCATTGGAGTTAATTATGTACTTTCGAAAGCTATATACACTTATCTGTTACAATCATTTAGAAGTTTGTAGGGTTGTGTTTTAATTATTACACTAATTAAGTGCTAATTATCCGAAAGGACCGTTTCTTGTAATCAGAGGAATCCATCTCCCACTTAAAAAGGGCGAGATAAATCCGACACGATAATTGAAAGATGGGCTTATAAAAAGGGAAGGTGACGCTTTTAACATTTAAGTTTCTAAGATACGATAATTCCACGCCGAAGAAAGGTCTATATTGAAAGATTTAATCGTGGAAAATGCTTTTAAATTAACTAAAATTGAAAATGTAAAGGGTGCCTGAAATTCTGCATTTAAACTGACTGCCGATTTCAAAATTAATAAAAATTGAAACTGTAAAGGGTGTTGTGCCTAAAAATAGCGCATCTGAGCTGGCTACCAAAGTTGATTTGAAACATAATTCAGATTGCATTGCAAATATTTCTTCGTGCAATCCGAATTCGTGGGATTTTGCTGTTTCGGCCAACTGTGAAAATTTGCATTGGATCCGTTATTCAGCTCGTCGTGTTTGCCTTAGCTGTTTACCATAATTGTACCACCTTTCAACCCTTAGATATTAATTTATGTGGAATTTCATATTAATGATCCATAGGTGCTTATATTAGCTACTTTATGTTACTGCCTCCTTTGAAAATTCAGAAAAGGAGATTGTTCAGATCCCATACATGTTTGGCCTAAGAACCAACAATCATGAAACATTTTTTTCTTGGTTCGAAATTATAAGCAAATAACTGCTTAAACGTTGTTTATTGATGGACAGGTCTGAGAACTTAATTATTAGCATAGTGATAGTGAGGTTATGTTGTCAAACAGAAAAAATTATAATAAAAAAAATTAGTAAGTAAACTAGGAAAATCATGCAAAAATTCATTGTTATGTAGAAGTTAGAAATAAAAAATACTCCAAGCTAGAAATAAAAAATCGCACTGAACACCAAAGAGTATATAATACACGCACCGTAAACAAACACAAAGAACAATCACAATTTGACAAACTGTGAGCCAGTTAGTGAAGGAAGTGACGACAGATCTTATATTTTAAAAATTCTCCCTTTTAGGGAAAGATAAAGGGATCTAGGTTACACAGCCATGCCTTTAGTTGTTTTATTTCTTTTTTAGGTTGGTATTAATTATTCTTATTCGGTAAACATCTTGGTACAACTTTTTTTTAAATCACCAATTTAAAAATAAATAACAAAGTCAATAATCTATTACAATAAATCGTTATTATAGACTGAAACCAATTGAATTTCTAATGCTGAATTTGGAATAAAAAGGTGTGCCAAGATTATTTACCAAATAAGACAAGTTAGACTATTATAAGGAGGTGGTTGACGAAAAATGTATGGCAATAAACTTCATTACCATTTTTATTTTTTGGCTTTGCACGTTTGCATTTAGCGTAAATAATGTTGATAATAATATATCGTTATTGATTGAGTAATAAAAAATGTAATTTCATTTTAATCAATCTCTACAAAATAGATTAGTATTTTTGTAAAATAAACATACGTACATACGTAAATCACGCCTATATCCCCGAAGGGGTAGGCTGAGGTGAACTGCCACCCACGTTTCGCCAATTATCTTAGGTCCCATGTAATAGGTAGCGAGCCTATTGCCATTTATAGGGCACAAAAGTCGCAGTACTAGGTGGTATAAGAGGAACGCTGCTGCCCATTCCTCATCACTGATTTATCCTTAGTCGCCTTGTACGACACCCACGGGAGAGATTGTAAAATAAACAACTTCGATAAATCTTTTAACAAAATGTTAGAACACCCAAAGCCATTAAAAAAGTGATCTTATAGCTTCTAAAATGGAAGAATGTTCAATTCCTATATAAAATGAATTTAATATTCAGATGCGTCCGATAAAATCTAATCCTAATGACTGTTTATTAAAGCATTAATTAGACCAAGAATTATCAAATATTCCAATATTTTGTTGGTTTTTAGGCCAATTTGAACAATCTCCTTTCACCACTAATGGTTGCATTAGGAATTGTACTGTATGATTATGTTTTCAAGCTTTATCGATGAATGTCAGCTTTAATTTTTCTATGACTTTGATTGAATGGTAAAATGCGCAGATCATTGTAGATAGTGTATCATAATAAGAAAATCATGACGACGGATTGACAGTTGCTTATAATTTATGTATTGTCTAAAATGGAATATTGTCGATGTTGTTTATGTTTATTTATCCGTCATTTAGTTTCCATGGAACATTTAACCTTTAGGTGATAAGGGGTACGGTTTGTTTATCAGAAAATTGGGGGTATAGTTACCTTTAACAAATTGTAGGCTTCTAAGAAGGATGCTATTATAAAGAGATCTCCTTTATACCCTATTCAATCCGTTGCCAACCAGCAGCGTAAAACAAGAAATACTAGAAGCAATGTTATTTTGTTGTCTGCGTCTGCTTATAGTATTTAGCACTTCCTAAATTGTTTATTTTTCTTTTGTTTCAGTGTGACCAACATATTCTTAGTCAATCTGTCGGCAGCGGACCTTCTGGTGACCGGCATCTGTATGCCCATTCAACTGAGCAAAGCCATCACTCTCGTCTGGTTCTACGGGGAAACTGTGTGCAAGATTGTCAATTACATACAAGGTAAATTTTAAACATAAATCGCCCTTGTATTTCCGAAAGAATAAGCAGAGGTCGAATTAATATCCACGTTTCGACAATTATATATAAGTCCCATGTAATAGGTTTAGGTATCTACCTGTAGGTGGCGAGTCTGTTGCCATCTATCGGGCTGGTAAATTTTGAATCTCATACAGATTTATCATACCTTGCGATTAATCCAAATCCGAAGGGAGTACGATAATAGGCGCTGGAAGAAGATGTGCGTTTGCCTTTTCATCTAGGATCCTTTCAGGCATATAAATGTCTAGTGCTGATATAAATCATTATAACTCTACCTTTGAACTCATCTTCAAAAAGTGTTATTGATGACTCACCGTAAGAGGGTGCAAACAGAATAGCGTTGAAAACTTTCACTAACTTCATGTTAACCTTTTTAGGGTAGTCGGGTGTAACAAGAATGTTATCTATCCATCATGTGCGAACGTGCCCTAAATAAGCCATGTTTTTGGAAAACTAATCTTGGGCAGTTTTAAGGCTTAAGGCCCAGATCTTAAAGACTAGATTTTGTTGGAGGCGCTACCAAGACTCCAGCTATGATGACTCCAGATTGCTTTTAGTAAATTTTGTAGAAACAAAATTTGAGAAATCTATTAATGTTACCGACGTTTCTTGAAATATCAATGTGTTCTGGCGTCACATACATACATAAATCACGCCAATATGCCCGAAGGGGTAGCCAGAGGTGAACCAGCACCCACGTTTCGCCCATTATATTAGGTACCATGTAATAGGTGGCGAGCCTATTGCCATTTATCGGGTACAAAAGTCGCAGTACATTGTTAGGTGGTATAAGAGGAATGCTGCTGCCCATTCCTCAACACTGATTTATCCTTATCTAACGTCAGGATTGTACTTATTCTCTTCAAGTAGTCTGTAATAAATTTTCTAGTAGTAAGTATAGAAGTTTGTTTAAGTCTTCACATAATCATGCTTGGATTCTCTTATTAAATCTAGCCGCTCAAAATATAAATTCTGACTATGAATTATTTAACCAAACCGCCCAGACAAAAATTTTCTTTCTTTTGTGCTAAGGTTAAAGTCATTATGAAAATTGTCTAGAGTGAGATATTTTGACGTAACATTTTGAAATTTACAACGAAAAGTGTACAACAGTTTTTCAACGTCACTTCTCTTTCCTGGCTGAAGTAAGTATACGTAATAACCGCTAATTTTAATTATCAAACTAGATAAAACGAAATAGGACCCTATACTAATGCCAAAAACTTGTTTATAAAAACAGTATTATGTAAAGCATAAGATATACAGATCAAAAGCCACAATTCAACAAATCGGGCAACTGTAAAAACATATTTTGAGCTTAGATGAACCGATCCATATAAAATTTATCCAAGGCCTCTATCAATAGAACAGTTTTTGTGATTGGAAAATGCTTTTAAATGTGCCTCCTGCTATCAAAATAATGGAAACGAAATAAAGCTAAAAATTTTTCAGACTATGACGTATGAAATTTGTAAACATAATTGACTGTGTGTTAAGTGTATAGTCCATAGTCCGTTATACGTTATAGTAATTCATACGTTATAGTGCTTCATGCATCCAGACGGCCGCCTTGGTCGAATGCTCAGATTGCTGGGTATTGGCCAAGAGGTCCCGGGTTCGAATCCTGGTATGGGCAAACTTTGGGATGACCACAAATGTTTGTTTCCGAGTCATGGTTGTGTATATGTTTATGTAGTATATTTTTAACATTTATATACATAATTATATTAAAAAATATATCCGTTATCAGTATCCATAACACAAGTGCTTAGGCTACTTACTTTGGGCTAGATGATAGGTGTGAGTGTAAATATATATAGATATATATATATATATATATATATATATATATATATATATATATATATATATATATCCTAACCCATCATGCGTCATAATCCGTCATAGTCCTTCATACGTCATAGTGTTTCACACGTCATAGTCCGTCATACGTCGTAGTAGTTTTAATGTTGACATCCCAATCACTTTCTGTTCATCGACCTTTCGACATGATCCTTTCCGTGAAGGGCTGGAAGATTATGATCATAATGGATGATTTTAACAGGCTTGGGACGACACGATTGAGGGCTACAAGTATACTGTGAAATATAAGCATCCCTTAAGTGATATCTGTAGTACTTACGTCATAGCCCTATACAATGTATCGGGTAACCGAGAAAATTTTAAGTAAAGTATACTGCCATTGGTGACAATTTATTAACATGATTGTTTTTACTCCAATCACTATCTCTCTGTTTATCGGTCTCTCGACATGGTTAGTTTGTCTCTTTTCTATACATTTATTCATCACTAGCCCTTTCCCTTGTGATGGATGATATGAATTAAAAGGGAGTAGATGGCTTGATGACGTCTGACCGATATGAATGGAAGAGATAATATACTGCAGCAACCCTAAATAGACTGGGAACAGGGAAGGAAGAAGAAGAAATATTCGTTTCTTTCTTCTTTTATCTCGTACCTATTAATCTGTTTCCTTTTGTATAACTCTTCTATGTCTAGATCTGAGTCTTCTTGTCGAGGTGTCTGTGGCAAACCGAACTCTTTTCATACTGATTTATTTCATTACCTTTTTTATTTTTATAATTCTATACGTCATTATGTCACTTTGTTTTATACGTCTTTGTAAAATATTCATTCAGCAGTTTGCACAATTGTACGCGATGGTGATGAGGGGTCGGGGAAACTGTAGGCGGAATCTGAGAGTAGATATATAGCGGATTTATTATGCAAATTGCTGAATGAAGATTTTACAAAGACGTATAAAAAGAAAGTGACATAATGGAGCATTATTTTTTTAAATAAATAAATTTTATTTTTTGTCACTCACACCTATCATCTAGCCCAAAGTATGTAGCATAAGCACTTGTGTTATGGATAATAGATGACGGACATATTTTTAATATATTATGTATATAAATGATGAAAATATACTACATAAACATATACACAAACATGACTCGGGAACAAATATTTGTGGTCATCACAAAGTTTGCTCCTACCAGGATTCGAACCCGGGACCTCTTGGTCAATACCCAGCAATCTGAGCATTCGACCAAGGCTTCCGTTATAGACATAAAAAAGGTAATGAAATAAATTAGTTTGAAAAGAGTTCGGTTTGCCACAGTGTCTTTCCCAATAATCTATCATAAAAATAAAAGCTCAGTTGCTACGTATGACATCATAATCCTATTTGAAATTGATCACGTATAAGCTCACAAATGAATCACGCAATCACAAATGGACATTTTTAAGGGAAGATTTTAATATAGGACACTGTATTTTTACGCTTTGAATGGGCTGAAATATTAATTGCTGCTGTTACAGATTCTGGTACAACACTTTTGTTCACTCGTGGACGCGAGTAATTACTTTTTTCTTGATGTGTGTGTGGGGGTGGTTTAAACCGGCTTTTTGTGAGAGGAAAAATAGCAGTAATTTGATGTTTGCTCGTGAATATTTTAGCACGAAGTGGCGACAGATATGCATACGCCCACGATGATGCAATAGAGCCCTCTGATATAATTATGACAAACAAGCAAAAGTTCGCCATTAATTAATAGACTTAATTATTTTCCACACACAAATGTGCGAAGGGAATATTTTTATTATTTGGTTGGTGAGTTTCTGCGTAGTAACAATTTCCATCCCAACTTAACTTGAATTTAGCAAAAAAAGTAAGTCGGCATTAAAACCTCACCCTTTTTAAGCCTTTTTAACCTTTAACTGTAGTCGTGAAAAAAAATCACACTCCCATGGACGTCGGGTCACCCATTCATAAAATTCCTCTAATATTCATACCATACCTGGACCAATCTGACATTAGCAAGGAGTTTATATGTATATAGTATTAATAAATAATACATCTAGGAATAAAAGTAATCATCTTTTATTCATATTTTAATAATAATCTCAAAATTTAACAAACTTAGTAAGTTTTCAGTCTTAATTGACTTGAGATCATATTAAGGATTCTTAATTATAGTAGGCGTTACATACATCAAAACTAATCTTTTTTCCTAGCTAACGATAAAAACAGTAACAAAAATTTCCAAAAAAAAACTACTGAAAATAATAAAATAAAAAATTTGACAAACATCAAACTTTTGTAAAATTACTTGGCACTTTTCACCTCTAATTCAAACAAAGGATCCTCTTCACGCATTAATTTACGCCTGGAATCTTCTTTTGTTGGTTGCTGGCTCGGAAGCGTAGTGGATTAACGCCTTCGGCCTACGATTACTGAAACTAAGCCATGCTCGCTTAGGTCAGTCATTGGATGGGTGACCAAAATTTTATTTTCTGGAATTCCTCGAGTGGTGGGTTGTGGCCCATTCGCCCCATATTCTTCCATCCGCAGGGAAGGCCTGTGCCCAGCAGTGGGGACTGTAAAGGGCTGGTGATGATTGCTAAACATCATCACCAGCCAGCTACTGGTGCCCAAGCACCACGTTTCACAGGTGATGTACTCGGCTCATTACTGTCTGCCATTTTTTTTCAAAATCCCGAACAAATTAAAAAATATATAATATTAAAATGTAAGAGAATTATAGTAGACGGGTCACATAGGCCCGCGTATATTTGTATGGAAATTATAGTCAACGGGTCTCACAGACCCTGATCAAATTTTAAATTATGACTCACGAAATCAGTGCCGGACGACGTAACTTTTCTCCCTCCTTGGTCCAAACACAACAAAAAATGAGACGCGTGGGGGTGTCGCGTGCGGGGAAGGTGTTTCAAGAAATTGAAGAAAGGGGTGGGCCTCTGAGACCCGTCGTCCACAGTAAAGAAATTGAAGAAAGGGGTGGGCCTCTGAGACCCGTCGTCCACAGTAAAAGGTTAACCTTAAAATAGATAATAATATTACAAAAAAAGCAATAAGTTGTTGAGTACTTTTTCTTGGTCACATCGCTAATAATTGTTTTAATTTACGCGTAATTGTTTTATACTAACGAGTCGATGTGGCTTTTTAGCCGACTTGGTCAAGTGAAGACTAATCTTTATTCACATTTATTTGACGGCCGGTTTGGTCAAATTGTCAGATCGCTGGCTATCGACCAACAGGTCCTGGGTGAGAATCCTGGTTGGGGCAAATTTTGTGATGAACACAGATATATTATATTTTGTTCCTGAGTCAATTAAAATTTGTCCATCAACTAGTAACCAAAACACAAGTGCTTAGTGCTACTTATTTTGGGCTAGATGATAGGTGAGTAACCTATCCAATGAACGGCCTTAGCGACCATCGCTGAGCTTACGAAAACGCAGATCATCGACCTTTAGCTCACGGCGAAGGCCGCTATAATTCAATTTTCCGGCGTCTAGAATGGACAATGGAGCCAACAGTCAATCTTTTCACGCAAAATATGACAGATTACCTTCTACTTTTGTTCTTCTCTGTGATTTTATTAGGCCTCCCTTGTTATACTTTGAACAGGCGTACGATAAAAATTTACAGAGGCCTTTGTTCGAAATAAGGTTTTATTTAACGTCGTGATCTACATGATTATTCATATTTACATTGTCAAACCAATAGTCTTCATTAATGATCCACAAATTAAAAGAAGTGTCAATTCACTTCTTAAGCGGTGTTATTACAAAAAAATGCATAGTTTAGATGGTGTCACTGTCACAAACTATATAGTAGATGTTGTATATTCATTTATTATTTGTGAATAGCGTTGTTGGTTGCATAATTGGTAACAGTTTTGATTTGTGTTATAAACTTAAGCATTATTATGTAATTGTTTCTTATTCCAATAAAGAGGAGAGAAAAAAAAGAGAGAATGATAACTTTTTAATAGTGCTATATCTTATTGAAATACCATTACCATTATGATCTTTGATATTTTCTTATTCATCATGATTATCACCAGCCATTTAATGTACATATGGCACGGGCCTTCATATGATTGTATAAATATTTGATCATTATAAATAATACTAGCTGATCCAGCAAACGTTATTTTTCCCATATCTCGTAGGCGTATAAAAAAGACTAGCCTACGACATATATACATACATATATACATACATAAATCACTATATCCCCGAAGGGGTAGGCAGAGGTGAACCCTTTCCTCATCATTCATTTATCCTTAGTCGCCTTGTACGACACCCACGGGAGAGATTTGGCGTGGTGACAATTGTATTCTACTCTGCCGTCACCACGCGGCGTATATATTCTATTACCTCTCAAATATACATATAATAAGCCCTAACGATCTTTTTTAACGCCGAGCTTTTCAATTCGCACTCTACATAAAGTCCATAACAAACCACAAATTAAAAAATAATAAGCCGCAGCTACCTCTGTGACACTACACAAAGGTCAACATTCTCCCGGGAGTAAATCTTGATTATCTTAGCACGTCAAATCCCGTGAAATATAATTTAGTGAGCGACATTTGCGAAAAGCCAGGGAAGTTTACATTTGGTATGCAAATGTCGGCAATAATTTAATTGAAACAATTACTCTTTAGCTTGTAATCATGTTTGACGTCGGTGGCTATTGCATTAATTATTGAATGAATGAATGAAAAAGTTTGTTCAGTGCTTCAACATATAAGCATACGAAAAAACAATAGATAAAAAATAACAGAATGAGAAGCACCAAATAGGTCACCGCTCAGTATTACGTCTGGCACCTGAATAAGTGCCAAGTCACTGGTTTTCTGCGGCACACATTACAGCATTATATAAACTAAGTATAACAATGACATAGGGTACAATAAACACGCTTCAACAAGACACTTATAAAAGCAAAAATTAACATTTAATTTAAATCATACATACATACATACATAAATCACGCCTATATCCCCGAAGGGGTAGGCACAGGTGAACTAGCACCCACGTTTCGCCAATTATGTTAGGTCCCATGTAATAGATGGCGAGCCTATTGCCATATATCGGGCACAAAAGTCGCAGTACATTGCTATTGCTAGGTGGTATTAGAGGAACGTTGCTGCCCATTCCTCATCATTGATTTATCCTTAATCGCCTTGTACGACACCCACGGGAGAGCTTTGGGGTGGTGACAATGGTATTCTACTCTGCCGTCACCACACGGTAATTTAAATCGACATAAATATAATCATGGGGTTGTCTTTTACACAGAGTACATGAACCTAGGTATGGAGGTAGCCTTGATAAAATTAAATCTCTAATACTAATCAACACTTACTCTGTATTTTTCAACTTCAATAAATAGTCTTTGTATGTTCTCCTAAATGTACTAACCGAGGAAGACAGCCTTATAGGTGGTGGTATGTCGTTTACGCGGTCAGTGATTCTATTCCTCTGAGAAAACTTTAATTTATTAAACAAGTAAGGGGGATCTTGTTTCTTTATTATTCCGAATAATAAACTGGCAAAATGATTTTTTCGCCGTGTTTCCATTGTCAATAAACTATATATATTCTATTCAGATAGGGAGTCACATGAGCTCTACGTGGTATTGGAAAACAGAATTTGTCACAAGAATTCTGAACTCTTTGAATAGCTTTTTTGGAGCGACCCAACAAACACCCACTGATAACTGTGTCCGCGTAGTACATTGATAATACTATAGACTCACATAGAAACATTCGGATATCGACACATAAGTATTTCCGAATTTGATACAGTACTTTTAATTCATAAAAACATTGCTTGATGACATTAAGTACATGACTCTCGTACTTTAAGCCACTGCCCATTCCAACTCCCAGATTACGAGCTTCATGAACTTGTTAAATTTTTTGATTCATAATTTTTAGAACTGGATTGAATGTTTCGATTCACGCTACTTGTAACTTAGTACCAAGAACAAGACATTCATTGGGCGACGTATTATCTGTATCGCGTCTATTGTGTAGCATATCACGCGAGAAATCTGGATGCAAATGCGAAGCGGTGCGGTGCGGCGGTGGAAACAATTAACAGTCAATAAACATTCCTTTATGGGGAAATGTATACTTTTCTATATTAATATACCAGGATCTTTGAATGAACAGCCTCAACACAAATTTAAGCCCTATGTGAAAAAAAGTACTAATGGCAAAAGGATACTATAAAATTCAGGACTATCTAGATGACAAGGATGTTTGGAATAAATAACTTTTATTTATATTTATATAATCGATTATGATCAAACGATGATTAATATGATATTCTGTCTATAATGAAAGATGTTGATAGCTTCAGAAATTGTAGCTATAATTATTACTTGACGTTAAAGTTATTAACATCTTTCATTAAATTTTCATTGAATTTAGATAATATTACTAAATTCTATGTAACTAAGAAAAATACCCGAGTGAGTTTCTTGCCCGTTCTTCTCAGAACAGGGCCTCCCGGTAGCGTACGAACGGATGGCGTAGATTTTTTTATTTTTTATTTGTAGATTGCTAGATATTGAAAACTTGTGTGTCCGTATAGGTAGGTTGGGGGTTGGGGGGTTGATTATTATTGCGCGACATGTTTCGGTTTATGTGATTGGCTAGTTGTGGGATTGTATCTGGTACATAATTTACAATGTACCTGCAATGTCATAGCTCGTTGACAATGGTGGGTTTCTCTACAGCCTTCTTGCGTGTCGTTCTGCTAGCGGAGCGTTGGGCTCTGGTGCGTTTAGTATCATCTGGTATTGAACGCGTCAGGGTCGGCGCTTCATTGCGGATCGGGGCGTAGGCGGGTTTTGGAGACCTATCATTACAGACTGAGGCATGCTGCTCACTCCCCTATATTTTTCTTGGACACACGGGTTTTGGGTATTTAGCGTCTTGACGATTCATAAGTGTATTGTAATCACACCAGATATGAATAAATGAATTTTGACCTTGACTTTGAGTCCAAATTATATTGACCGGTGCACGACGAAGAGAGTCGCTGCGTCACACCGCACTGCATTGAATTCGCAACGGATCGCTTCGCAATCGCGTTCGCGTTGAGTAGGACACGTAGGATGCAGCGTGTACTGTGTAGTGACGTTATAGAAGAATTAATTTCTCCGCCACACAACTCAGCCAATAGTTAATTAATTAATTAGTTACTAATGTCTCTGATAGTTAAATACTAGTCTGATATTGTTACTTATGTTTAAATATCAGACTGGTTTTTAACAATTGGTTGAGATAACTATGCATAAAAAAGCCGGCCTTAAGGGTTAAAACAGTTGTAAAGGACGAACACGCAGTTTATGCTACAACTTTTATTTTCCACTATTTTCTACCGAAGTCTAAATGACAATGACAAAAGGCAGAAATATAAAAGGAACAATAATCGAATAAAATATAAAATACATCAAAATAGTTGCTAGCCAGTGTCTGTCGCCAACAACAGTAATGAGGAATTTACCGTGATTTATGGTAATAGGCTCGCCGCCATAATTGGAAAAACTTGGATGTTTGTTTATTTATCTCTGCCTACTCCTTCGGGGATAAGGCTCATCATGCATACAGGGGTAGTGCACTAACTAGACGGTCTAGTTAGCTCAAAATTTTGTCCTGATTGACCGACTTGTTTAGGCAGCCGATTTCTAATTCAATATACCTATATTTTTTTAATAAAATGTTTCTTTTTGTCGTGACACTATTACGAGAACACTTTTTAGCTAAATGGCAAAATAACTTTCTTTGAATCTGTTTTGGCAATGTGTCCTTTAGTCGAACCTATTAAATGCTAACAATGCTATGAGACCATACAAATTGAAATAAATTATTTTACCAAAGTGTTTCACCTTTTGTACAGTACATAAATTGTTGTTGTACATTTCGTAATATATCCACAAAGGTGGTAAATATAGACAGTTATTTCATTTATCACTCGTAATATCTTGAAGAATTCTAGATCTGCGAGGTTGGAGTCCCTCGATTTCAAAGTAAAAGATATCCATCTGAACTGTTAGCATTTAAGAAATAATTATAGATTAAGAGATAGTAACTTTAGTTGTAAATGTAGGACGATCTTTATGGAAAGTCAGTCGTTCATTGTTATTATTTTGAGAACAATTATGTTTATTCCATAGAAACGAAAATTTATTTATTAATTCGTGTGCTGTATATTTTATTTTATCAGAAATATATGATTTTATATTATGATGATTTTAATTAGTCGTCTGAATCGAGAAATTCTTTTAAGCTGAATGACAACAATTTCTAGCCAAAGGGGTAGGCTGAGAAGTCCCCCCGCCCCCTATACATTTTGCCAATTACGATCGGTCCCATGACATAGGGTGCGAGCGAACCTATTGCCGTCTGTCGGGCACGTATATCACAGTATAATGTTTTTGTAGCATGACAGAATGCTGCTGCCCATTCCTCATGACTGTTACAGGAAGATGCAGGAGTGTTTGGGTTTGGTGTGTATTTTGCTCCGCCGTCACAACATGACAATGAAAATAATATGATAGGTAATAATAATTATTTTTAAAAGCTTTTGTTTCTTTTGATCGTTACCTACGCAGAAAAATACTAACCTAATTATTCCCAGCAAATAAAAATAACAAAGCCTTCAAAAAATTAAATATCGATAATCGATACGACGTAATATAATGGGAACGAATATCTATACAGCGCGCTATAGACATAACAAACTTCAAATATTATACTGTACCTACACCGGCTGCCTGATTAGAATTCCTTCTCCCTTTACAACACCATTTGTGATAAAACAATTATTACCATTCAATATTTCTTGGCGAAATATTCATAACAGAGGTCGTTGAGTTTGACTAATTATATTTAGACAGAATGGATAAAAAGACTTGATGAATACATTCTAAAACTAAGCGAGTGTAACCAAAAATAATTGACTTCACAATTATTGGAGTCACGTTCACAATATAAATTGGAGATCACTCAATAATTGAAGTACTACGTTTGATTGCATTTACAATGTTAAAATAACAACTTGAGTGAACTGAGCTGATATTATATTTTTACGAGGAATACTAGAGCTTTGGTTTTTATGTGGAAAAGGAAATTATTATACTAATAAGGCCCGAGTTCACCAACACTTAAACAGGGGATTATTATTTAACCGTCGGATTTTGACATTTTATCGTATGGAAGAACAGTCAAACACAGACGGTTAAATAATAATAAATTGTTTAACGTTTTGGTGAACTCAGGCCTAAGCTTAGATTGTTGACGCTTGTTTCGCAAATCATGTGGTCATTTGTTCGTCTTAAAAAACACCTTGAACGGTTGGTGATATGTCTGCTAGAATAAGTTTATTATTTGTTTGAACTTTCATGTTTAACTAGGTAATGTGTACGAACTTTGTCTGACCATAAAAATAGCCAATTCCTAGAGCTGTATAACAAAACATATTGTGATCATATTCCTGCTACGATGGCAGGTTAACAGGGGTCGGCCCTGTATGGTTCCGCTCAAATTTATTCGGCATTCCGCTACATGACTGTTTGCGTGCCCTAGAAAGCTCTCCAGAGCGGACAAAATTCGGCAAATGAGGGTTTGTCTAATCTACGGTGTTAAGGTCTTAAGGTGTATGGATTGGAAAGTTTGACATTCCAATCACTCTTTGCGTTCATCGGTCTATCTACATGGCTTTTTTCATGACTTTTCTATAAATTAATTCATCATTAGCTCATTTGAAGCAGATGACACGAATTAAATGGGAGTGAATGGATTCATGAAGTATGATCGATATGAATGGAGGCGGAAACATACTGTGCTTACCTGAGATAACCTAGGAACAGAACATGGAGATGATGATATCCATGGAACTTAACATTATATTAATTTGGTATATATAAATTATGGTGATGATAATGATGATCATCACCAGCCCTTTAATCAGCCCTTTAATAAATACACCAAGTGAGATTGAGTCATTTGTTCGTCTTAAATAAACACCGGCCCTAGCGGACATTGCTTAGTTTATACAATCGCAGGCTGAGTGGGCTAAACCACTGCTCTATCGAGCTCCTTATTAGATAGTAATAATATTGATTTAACAAATGTCATCTCTTTTGCCGCGTGGTGACTGGCGAGTAGAATACAATTATCACCACCCTTAATCTTTCCCGTGGGTCGTACAAGGCGACTAAGGATGAATCAGTGATGAGGAATGGGCAGCAGCGTTCCTCTTATAACACCTAGCAATGTACTGCGACTTTTGTGCCTGATAAATGGAATAGGCTCCACCGTATTACATGGGCCCTAACATAAGTGGCGAAACGTGGGTACAAGTTTACCTCTGCCTACCCCTTCGGGGATTTAAGCATGATTTATTTATGTATGTATCTCTTTCGCAGGAGTCGCAGTGGCAGCCAGCGTCTTCACTCTAACTGCTATGTCAGTAGACCGTTGGCTGTCCATATCCCCTGAGCCGCGCCTCCGCCCGCCAGGCAGGAAGCAAGCCCTCATGCTGCTCACTCTAATCTGGTTCGCAGCACTTCTCATCTTCATTCCGCTGCTGATGGTAGCCACTGTCAGGAAAGAGACTGTCCCCATTATATCCAAGACTTATAAGAATATTTCGGTGAGTCATTACCTTTTTTTATTCTATTTTAATTAGTAACTTTTATCATGACGATATGTCAGTTCCATCTTAGTCAAATCTTTAATATTTTGACACTCATAATACATGATTGACATACATACACAGAGCGGCAGTCATTGACGACCTAGTTTACTTTCAATTTTACTGACCATGATAGTAGGTTTAGATGTTGGTTCTGCCAAAATCTGATGTCTCACGCCAACGTCATTTGATTTAAGGTTTAAATAGGTACGTCATCAATGCTTGTCGGTCCGTTTAATTTCTAGTCATTATCTTTTCATTGTTACCTTTAATTGTTCTTGTTACCTTTTGTTTTTGATGTTCTGCCTCCTAGACAAATGGCCCATCTACTTGGTGCTTCAACAAGTAGGTGCAACTAGGTGGAGCAAGTAAAGGCGCCGGCTATTTGCTCAAGTCAATTGGTCAAGCTACACGTGCATGCTGCCCGCGCGAGTACTTTATAGTATGGATCTTGAACTTGATGTTGATTTTTGACAGCTTCTCTGACATTTGACACGACACTTGGCGTGTGGTTTTTCTGTAGTACGTCAGTTTCATACGTTTTTATTCTATTCGTTCCAATAGATTGGCCACTTGTCTGTTAATAAACAGTTATATTCGATGCGGTAACCATGTCATTAACATTGGTAATTAGTTTGGATAATATGGTTTACAGCAAACAAAACTCGTCTCTCTGATGGATTTCCAACCTAAACGCCTTTTATGTAAAGTTCATATTTTATAGAGAATATAAAACAGATTACTAGGCGTGATTATAACTATTTGATTGCTCGTATTCATTTCCATGGTTTGAGTACTGTACAGCATTTGTGGTTGAGGCAGTTTATTTTAAATCGGTACTGCGCCAGGGAAATGCCTGTATTAAAATTTATTTCGAATAATAGATTTGACCTTGTATTAGGTACGAGTTTAACTTCATAATTAAACAAAACATCTGCCTATGAACTAATATACATACATACACACACGTAAGTCATGCCTGTTTATCTCAGAACGTGTAGGCAGAGGTGAATTAAATACACGTTTCGCCAACTATGTTAGACCTCATGTAGGTGTCGAGCCCATTGCCATCTATCGGGCACGGAAATCGTTGTTCTGCCGGTCACTGGCGGACTCTGGCGGCCAGCAGCATCCAACTAATCTGTGTCCTTATGATTCGAATGAATCTATGTGACTACGAGATTCCTTATCAAGGTCAGGTGAATTCCCATCTGCCGTTGAGAAATGCTCACAGAAAGGATCGAATAAAATTCCTTGCAAAGCTTCCTTGATCCCATCAAAGTGTTCGCTTTCTTTAAATTCCCAATAAAGGCACCAAAAGGTGAACAGAGTAGTTCCATAGACAAATTTTCCTGAATTTAATTTGCCTCGCTGGGTTCAACTTCAGATGATTCGATGTGAGATATCATACTAAGGGCAAATGGTAGTCACGCCACATCTCAATGGGCATATGAAATCCTAATATTTATCTGAATATAAAAATTAAAATATACGGAAATACAACTGAATGTGAGAAGAATATAATAAATAAACCGTGGTTAAGGCACGATATCCACTTTGATCAGGATTTAAGAATTGCCAATTTCTCATAAAATTAACTTTCCCGAAGAAATTGCTTCACCAGCATATTGAGTACTTCAGTCTTTCAATCCAAATACGCTTTATTAAATTACCCATTAGATTGAATAACAAGTTCCATCTAAATGGGTTACCTTCGGCATTAAATCTAAATTCAGGCAATGAAAATTCAAAGATCTAGCTCCAAAGTTTGGTCCTTCGAGCCGGATTTATCTTAGATTGTGTTCGTGACGTAATAATTTCCGTTGTATAACAGCAAATGTCTCGACTTGATGACTAGACTCGTTGGTTTACCTTTAAGATTAAATCATGTTTCGTATCTAAGCAGGGCTCAGTATACTGCCACTTCTATTAAGGTGATGTTAGGTTAGACATTAATGTCTAGTAATATCGTTTGAAGCGTATCGAGAAATTTTTATTGTAATGAGAATGTTAAAATTGGTAAAAAAAACTACGAAAGTAACAACGTTCATTTTTGAAGTCACAAAAAATGTACCTACCAGGAAAAAAATAAAATAATCTAACCTAGTAATAATCTAACCCTGGAAAAAAGTGACAAGCAAAACTTTATAGTTAAGTTTTAATATAATGAGCTTTAAGTAGATTTCCGGACGATTTTATAAAATATTTATAGTGTAATTACGTGTTATTAACTATGTACGCATAACATTTTAATATTTTAAAGAGATCCCACAAATTCAATGTCAATGAATGTTTTCGAAGTAAAGATAGCAGCACAGCATGCTCGTACGTTACAGACTTTTGCAATTTTCTCAATGCATTTGTTAAAAACCTCGAGAACACAGAACACACAACAAAATTTCTTTTATAGGCGGTATAGTCATTGTCTTATTAAAATTGCGAGTAAAGAATTGGCAGCTATAATTAGGATACTTAATTTTAATTATTAAATTTTAATATTGTCTCGGTTCCCTACCCCTAACTTGATTAACGTCGTGCGTAACTCAGTAATTTTCTTTTATTGTACAAAATTGTAATAAATTTTGTGAATAAATGAATATGAATATATAAATAACTTGAACAATGTTAAACGCGCACAAAATTGCGTTTAAAATTGTTCAGGCTTAACAAGTTCATTTAATATTAACGCAGGACGCAGGACGCAGGTAATTTTCTGCTTTTGTATGATTTATCATTAATATATAATATTTATAACTTACATAATACGTATACAGAAATCACGCCTATGTCCCCGAAGGGGTGATATAACACCCACGTTTTGCCAAATGTTAGGTCCCATGTAATAGGTGGCGAGCCTATTGCCATTTATCGGGCACTTAAATCGCAGTATATTTTGAGTTAAGTTTATGAATAAGAGGAATGCTGCTGCACATTAATTACTTTACCCTTAATTAGTCTTTACCCTTAATTAACTTGTACCACACTCACGGGAGAGATGGGGGTGGCGATAATAGTGATGATGACACTAACAAAGAATCACTGACATAATGATTTAGATAATAATTTAGGTTAAGGAGATTCGTTAATAGTCACTTGTTATCAGATTATACTTGTGATTGATATTTATTTTATAAAAATAAAAGGTACAAAACTTAGCAATCCGCCATATTTGCTAAAACGCCGCGTGACGTCATTATTTAGTTATCTCCATTTTGACATTTTATTTGCCAATCAAATTCACTAGCTTAATAAAGAAACTGGCTTTTTTACAGAATAGTGACGTCACACAGACGCCATTGCTATTTTGGCGTTTTGGCGGAAATTTTGAATTGCATTATTCTAAACATGTATTTTCTATCAAAATCGAAAGTTTTTACAAAAATATAATTTATTTTTGGTAAAGTAGACAAGTAAGAAAAACATGGTGGAAACAAAATTAGTCATCATGCCTATTGTATTCTGCTCTGTCACCACACGGCACAATTTTAATACTTATAAAATATAAACTCAAATTCAATTTATTTTGATCATGAGTAAAATATTTTAATTGAATTTGGAGTTTATTAAATTAGTTTTATTCAAGTCAAATATCAAAAAAAACTTTGTATTTAAATTCCTTTTTAATAGACAATGAGCTCAATCAAATGCAAAGTGACAAATAAATCATCGTTCTATGTCGATCATACTAAGGTTCAAATTAGTTTCAGATGACTTATCTCCCTGTGGATTCACGTTATATCGAACTTTGTGTTCAATGGAGAGCGTGCAAACATATTATCATGACAACGAGCTATAAAATAACCGACATTAACGCGGCTGTCGGTTAGTTTAAACTTCCTCAATAAATGGACTATCCAACACAAAAATATTTTTTAAATTTAAGTCAGTAGTTCCTGTGGTTAGCGCGTTTAACTATACAAACAAACAAACTCTACAGCTTTATAATATTAGTTTAAATAAAATAATATTCCTATAGAAATATAATACTAAAATGCCATCTTCTTATAGGGACAACTACTGTTTTTAGAGCAAATAATTACAATTTCTTTGTTAAAAAATCCTCACTTTGTTTCTTAAAAATGCTGCTTCGATTGATTTATTTTCGCACTAAGTAGACATTAAGTGTCCATGTTGTCTGTCTGTCTTCCATGTGCGATAAAATAAATAAGAAGCGACAGACTGACGAATAGAAAAAAAAATTACAATGAATTATGCCCTGGGATGTGTCTGTCTGCGCTGCATGTCCTGCCCTGTCTCACACTTTGCTATTATTCTCAATGAATGAGAGTGACGGGTAAACGAAACCGATTGACACAGTAACCCCGCCGGTAGAAAGGCAATCAGATTAGTCCCATTACTCAGGACCTAATTCGATCTGACGAAATGTGGGTCACGTGACCTGTGCTATCGTCAAGTGTCAATTGGATTACTGGACATTTTGGGAATGATTATTTAAAAAACGCTGGTCGCTTGAAAATGTTATTAGGGCTATGATAAAGGTCTCGAGTATTATTGAGCGGCACAAGGCAATGTTATTAATTATGCAAAGCACCTTTCACCGAAGACTTTTAATTCCCTTTGTACTTCAAAGCTGTTTGGATATAAGTGTTGCCTTTTTATCGGGGAATTCCATCAACTGAGTTCAATGATGCTTTTGAGTCGGCGGAGGAAAGTCGAGACGTTTTTTTTTTAATTTCCCAAAGGCACTTCTGGTAATGGCTTTGCGATAGAGATAAAATCATTGTTTCTCTATACATAAACAGTCCCGGTATTCCATGCGCGTTGTCTACAATCGACAGAGTCTATTTATCTTCCAAAACATATCACAATGCAGTACAAAGTCGAGTGCCATGGACTCAGTCAGCCGAGAGACATCCACTGTTGGGCATAGGCTTCCCTCAAGGATCTCCAAACTAAGCAGTTAGATGCGTCTTGCGCTGGACGCATCTAACTGCTTCCCGCGACATTCACCAGATCGTCGCCATCGGTCCACCTTTTTTGGGGTTCTACCAACGCTGCGACTCCCGGTGCGTGGTCACCATTCGAGGACATTTCCGCTTCAATGGCCGTCAGTCCTTCTCGCAATGTGCGCTTTCCACTGCCACAAAGGCTCCGCAATTCTTGAAATATATATCTGTGATCTTAGTTCTTCTACGAATCTTTTGATTTCTTAAAATAATATATTATGATCACACAAGAAAACACCGAGCATATAGGTATTATTATAGCCCTCACCTTTGCCCTTTGAGTGAATTCGAGCCTTCTTATGAGGCCTATTGTCATGGATTCCTCCGAGTATACATAAGGATCTCGCAGAGCTAAATGATGCAATGGAGAGTACGCTCGGCCTGCGATTGCATAAACTAAGTAATATTCTTAATGTTATTGGATTCATTCTCCAAAAAATATCTGACGCATAAGGTGGTGGATAATAACCTCACCATTATACTTCTATCTTTAGGGAAGGCCTTTTGTACCCGCCGACGGGATATTAAAGGAGTTGACCTATAGTTCCGAGCTAACGAGATAGATTCAATGTTATTTGAGACCTAGAATAATGAGGCTTGTTATTCGACTTGAGTGGCAAACATTAATCTTCAGTGCCCAAATTTTAATCATTTTGAATTAAGTAAAACTATAATAAATATAAAGTTTACAAATCAACCTTGGAACAGTAGCTAAATAATTTGATAAGCGACTGTATAATAACTGAATCGGTTAATTGAATTACAAAGCTGTGCTGTTACAAAATTAGTAAGAAAACTTCGTTATTTCATTAAAAAGGCCAGACTTTTATCAAATTTGGCCAGTATTAATCGTAAATCTCGACCGATTGCCTTATTAGGCCCAACGTTTTCTTTCCCCTAGCCGTATTTAATTGCTCGCTTAAGAGCAAAGAGATTTGACAAGTTTTCTTTTGAACTTAGCCCGGCGTTTTGTCGGTGGAGGTTTAATTTCAATCGGAAATTCCTTTATTGCTCGATAATATTTTCAAGTAAATTTCTAAGGGGACTAGGATGATTTCCTTTTCTGTTTCGTGTTGACTGAGTTGGGGAGTTATTTTAACATTTTCAATACTTCAGTAGATAATTATCGTAATAGCTTAGGATAGGCTGATGGTTGATGATGCTACTTGGAGTACTTAAGCGGTGATCTCACATAAACTTGGAACAGAGTTACAGTAGAAAGGGATGATATAGCAACAGGTCACCTATGATATATGAGACCTTGCATAATCTGACAAAATGTGGGTGTTAATACACCTCTGCCTCCTCCTTCGGGTACAGCTGATTTATTTATGTCTGTATATATCTCTGACGACGATACCCTGACGAGCGTGCTTAAATTAAGATTTTCCTCAATCCTTAAATTATGAGATACCCTAAGGCTAAATCGGGTTACCCAATATCGTTTATAGTTATCGTTCTCGAAAGCTGATTATCATGTTAAAGGGTAACTGGTTGACTGAAGGTAACAGAAATGAGGACTATCTTGCTAAGTCATTGAATAAACCTTGAAAAGCTTTTGAAATTAAGCTGTTTAGCTGGAATGTGAGATTTTGAACCTCACTTGCAAGAAATTAGGCTAGATAAAATTGCAGATTAGTAGTATCTGTATAGGCAAGTTGATCTGGATTAAATTGATCTAAAACTCTGAAAAAGACAGATTGCAATTTATTTTCAGATGGATTGAAAAAGAGAGATTTCGATTCAACTTTGAAATTCGGTTAGATATATCGGTGCGACATGCGAGTGTATCAGTCTTAGTACTGCTGGCAATAATTTTGTTTTTCCCGATATTCTTTTTCTTTCGGGTAATAACTATCTATATCTATCTAGTTCCTCAATGGATATGGTAATGACAAAGAAATATAGGTCACAAAAATAATGAAAATTAAGGAATAAGTAGAAAGTAGATGAAGTGTCCTAGACAGATGCCGATTGAGAAAGACGCGGGTTCGAGTCCCAGTAAATTCTAAATTCTTTTTTTTTTTCAATTCTTTTTTCTCTTTCTTTTTCTGTCAAATATATAGTACATACCTATTTGTTTTATACAGAGAAACAATAGCATCCAACACAAAATAACATGTACCTATCTTTTCAGATAGAAACCAGAGACGTGCATTTTTGCACGGAGGAGTGGCCCGGCCATGACACTAGAAAGCAGTTCGGCACATTTAGCTTTACAATAGTATATGCTATTCCCGGTAAGTGAAATTACATACATACATAAATCACGCCTATATCCTCGAAGTCGTATGCAGAGGTGAATTAGCACCCACGTTTCGCCAATTATGTTAGGTCCCGTGTAATATTTGGCGAGGCTATTGCCATTTATCGGGCACAAAAGTCGCAGTACATTGCTAGGTGGTATAAGAGGAACGCTGCTGCCCAATTCCCCATAACTGTTTTATTCTTAGTCACCTTGTACGACACCCACGGGAGAGATTTGGGGTGGTGACAATTGTATTCTGTACTCTGCCGACACCACATGAATAAAAGTGAAGGTAAAGTAATTGAAAGTACTACGATAATACCCAGTGTATTCATACTACAGCGAGTTAAAGCGCTACGAACCCGTCGGAGCATGTATCGGCATACGTGTTTGCATTAATTCATGCTACGTATCATCTACGGCTGTTCGAATTGCTACGGGGGTGCCATTGCATTGAGTGTAGTAACATAAACACAATACACAGTGTAGTACATACAAAACCCGGTACATAAGTTGACCTATGCGCTGCGCAGTAAAACGTTTTAATTAATTGAGGTTCCGTATGAGGAGCGATTTAGTTTAGACACTTTTCCTTCAAATATACGCCTCCGTGGTCTAGTGATTCACCCACCAGAACCCCGATTATGTAAGCCTCTTTCAATCGCTTTCGTCTACAAATTTGTATTCGGTTTGGTTGGTGGTAGGACTTCTTTCAAGTCCGCCTGACTAGCTACCACCATCTTATCAAAATCTGTCGCCATAATCATCATTTTAATAGCATTATTATGTTCCGACAATATGATAAGATAGACAGTCCTCTGTGGTTGAGGGTTCTAAGTGAAGCTCGATTCCATCTTCGGCCCTTCGGTTACTTACCATCAGGTGAGATGAAGGGCAAGAGATTCCTTGTCTAGCATAACAAAAATCTGCGCAGACGACCGTCATTTTGGCCGGGAACTATAGCGTCGTATTTGTTATAATGCATCGTGACAGGTTGTGTTTTACGGTCTTGCCATCGCTTTGAGTGTAGGAGTATTCAGTTCTATATCAAAGATGTAACCTAGATTGGCTATTAATTACGATCATTAAATTAATTACTACCTTGACATTATCCTCGTTATGGTTATTAGTGGAAAACCTTTTAAACATTTAAATTTTGATATGGGTAAACCTGCAGACACGCCTTGTAATTAAAATGCCCTAAGCATATTACCGCTTATTTTTAGGGTTCAAAAGCGTGATATTAGTCGACGATTATATCTCTGGGAACAATTCCGAACCCTCAGTACAATACTTCACGTCGGATTCAATACACTGAAATTATACGAAGAGATAATGAATAGCCAATAATGTCATATACAATATATACCTGACAACTTCCCTTGTGAACTCACAACACCTAACCTAAAATTAAATTGAAATAAACTCAGAGTAGGTAGTTATAAAGCGTAAGGTTGTTACTTTTTTAACCAATTAGAATTATTTTATTAACGTTTCGTTAAATCACATACATACATTCATATTATTATGTATGTAGGTGCAATATTCTTATTTATATAAGTTGACTTATGTAAAACTCTTTTATCCTTATTTCCCACCATTTCTTTTCCCGTAAGACCCTCCCAAGACCTTGAGCTTACTGCGGCTTGCCAACTTTGCAAACAGTTAATATACTTAATTAAATAAGCTTACAGCCAGATTTGGCCCTTTTTCGTCCTCGAGAGCCTAAATAACTATGTATGTCTATCTTACTGAACAATACTTTGTTTAGGTCCCAAAAAGCGAAAAATATTCTCAAATGTAAATAATTTATTTTGTTAACTTTATCCGTATTAACCTTTCTATTGGCCAACTAGAGATTTGAACCGAGTACGATCGATTGTGCAGTGGTTTAGCGCGATCGATCTGCGACTGCGTAAACTAAGCAATATTTGCTGAGGCCCGGTCATTGGATGGGTGACTAAAATGTGTTATTTCGAGTACCTACGTTCTTCGGAACGCACGTAAAGCTGTTTGTCCCGGTTGCATCTGCAGTCGTAAATAGCTTCCAATCCTCATTGTCTAAACTTTACATTTACAGGCTAACAAGTCCTCAGACTTTTATTACCTGTTACAACGAACACGACATATCTTTTATGGACCTTTCCAAAATATATCCGAAAAAGTTTCTCACACACATTTACGTTCGATGATAAATTGATTCGCTTTACGCGTACTTTCGTCTCAGTAGACCGTTCTCAGAGAAATATAATTCAAAGAAAACATCTTAAGACAAACATGCCCCAGTAAATACCTGCGTGACGAAACAAATTTTTTACATACATTTAACGGTATGCTTTTACAGTAAAATTTACATACTACATACATAAATTACGCCTATATCCCCGAAGCAATAGACAGAGGTGAATTAACACCTACTTTAACGTAGGTTCCATGTAATTAGTGGCGGGCCTGTTGTCATATATTGCTAGGTGGTATAAGAGGAATGCTGATGCCCATTTCTCATCGCTGCCTTTGTAAGATACCCACGGGAGAGATGTGGGTGGTGACAATTGTATTCTGCTCTGCCGTCACCTGGCTTTGAATTGAGATTTCATGGAAATATTTAAATGCTCTTAATGAATAGTAAGTAAATGAGGTGGCCGTAAAAAAGCTTTTTAATTATTTTAATTCAAAACGTAACATGGTAAGATTTTTTACCAAAATAATATTTTGTCTAACTTTATCGTTTGAATCTAAAGTGGGAGACGGTAAACATTTATCAGAGTATGATGATAACACTGGTTTTCACTTACAATGCTTATAATTATTCTTTATTCTTTTCGGAGAAAATTTAGGGAAGCAACTACAGACCGGGGCCTACTATAATTCAACGAAAATGGAAACTGCGGCCGATATTTCGAGCGTTTTCTACTATAAGTCATTATCGGACCGAAACTTCGTTCGAACAAAAATTGTTTGAAATTGATTAGAAAATTCAAATTTGACATATTTTAGTTCGGATTTTTAACCTCAATTTTACGCAACCACAATTGCTTCAATTTGATTGAAGCAATTGTGGTTTCGTAAAGTTCGTAAAATCCGATTCAATATCGGAATCATAACAAAATGAAAATCATAACCAGGTACGTGGTATAAATATCGTTTATTCACAATTTAAAAACACAATTGCTTCGTTTTGATTTTCGTAAGGTGTTCAAATTTGACAGATATTCGTTCGGATTTTCAACCAAAATTTGACGAAACCAAAATTGTTACCTTTTGATTTTCGTAAGTGTGAATTTCGTGTGAAGTCCACATAAAATGGCATCGAGGCTACAATACGTGAAGAACGTTTAGAGCGTCTGGAGTACATATATATTAATAATTAGAACATATATAAATGAACATTAATTTATTCAACTGCATTAATACTATATCTTCTACATATTCTAGCGGCGATCAAGAGATTTTTATGAAAGTAGGAATAATTTACTCACAATAAAATAAAATTTAATTTTACTTGTAAGCCCCCAAATAAAAATTGCTATTTAGAAATGCTTGTAGAATGAGCACTGTGTTGGCGCAGTGTTCGAAAAGCAATTGTAGAAACATTTATAATAATTTATTACAATACTTGAAACCCGTAGTATACTGCCCTCTTTACGTGAAACCTTCTTAGTACTATCCTCTCTGCTTGAAACCAACTAAGAAATTTGTATACCTACTTGAAAGTATAGAAGCAGTGATTGGAATGACAATATTCCAATCCATACTGCTCAAGGTTTTGGCTTAGGTTTTACAGCCGGCCGCCTGCCTGACATCAACCTTACGGTATGCTGTTTGTTGGTAGTTTGCCCTCCATCATTCGGGTGCCCCAAGGTGCTTATTGGTCTACACCGGGCAATCTCCCTTAGTCGACTTTTACGACGCCCATGGGATGGGACGGGGCTGGCCTATTCTACGTTATTTGTTCGCTCCCAGGCCAGCATAGAAGACCAATCTCAGGAACTACTGATTAAAATTGAAAAAATATTTTTAAGTTGGATAGTTGATTGTAGCGTGACGTTGATATAGCTATCTAATAACTTATATCAACACCAAGCTGCGACCATTAGGAGCTGAGCGCCAATGAAAAATGTTGCAAAAGAGGTAAAAAAATACTTATTTTCATTGCGTACTACGCTCTAAACGATTAACTGTGTAAACACAAAAATGATGTATAACGGAATTGTTCTTTTTCAGTTAGGTTAGGTTCTTTGTCATTATTACATACATACATAAAATAATCATGCCTATATCCCCGAAGGGGCAGGCAGGGGTGAACTAGCACCCACGTTTCGCCAATTATGTTAAATCCCATATAATAGGCGGCGAGTCTATTGCCATCTATCGGTCACATAAAATCGCAGTATATTGCTAGGTGGTATAAGAAGAATGTTGCTGCCCATTACTTATTGCTATCTTTACCGATAGTCAGCTTGTACGACACCCACGGGAGAGAAGGGGGTGGTGACAATTGTATTCTGCTCTGCCGTCACCACACGGCTGCTTATACTGCTTACTGCTTGTTTAAATACACATAAATTGTTGCAAATTATAATTTACCCTTCTAGTGATTTCAGTACTTCAAATGAGAATTTAATATAAAAAAATAATAAAGACTATGTTTAGGTTACGGCATGTCTAGACGTACCTTTTTTTAGTGGAACAAAATATAATACTCTGAGATGAGTCGTCGGGCGTTTATCTTCGCGTTCTTCACTCAATTATTGCGACCCGAAGTTTATGTAATAGATATAAACGGAAGGGTCTCCAAGTACTATGAGGACCCTAGGGTGAATTAAATGTATTCTTATATTGCTCATTTCATACGAGATAGACGCAGCTCCAAAACCACTTCGAAACATTGTGTATTCGAAATGTTTATCAGTAAGACTCATTTTTTAAAGATAAGCTTTTTTGATTTGTGTATCTTTCAATTATGAAGCGAATGCTAAGGTGTTGATACTATTAAGGTACCGATTGCACAAAATGTACTTGAATTTACGTGCAAAGGTTCCATAATGGAATCCGTTGATGAACAATTACATAGCGGTTGCATACATTTTTAATTTGCACTAAAATCGTTTTAAGAAATTATTAGAGTATACTTTATCCGTCATTTGTCGGGCGATTTGGCCTAATGATTAGAAGACATAGTTATCAGCTACGAAGTGTCGGGTGTTAATTTATATTGTTATATTGTTTATGTTTATCTTATATATCTTTAGACACCATCAGCATCAGTCCTTTAATGACCCCACTGCTCTATGGATAAAAGAATATAGGGAGAAAGGACCATAACCCACCACGATGGCCCAGTGTAGAGTGGTTAGTAGGACCGACGGCTTGACGTGCCTCCCGAAGCACATCTTTTTGGCCGCCCGCCCATCCAATGACTGGCCTTAGCGAACATTACTTAGTTTCAGCAATCGCAGGCCGAATGCGTCAACCTACTGCGCCGTCGATCTACTATTCCATTCCTATGCTCCTATTCCTTGTAATTTTTTACACTTCAACATAAAATAATTTGATTTAGTAAGCCGTCAGATGTCGTAATTTCCCCTTGAAAATCTTTCTTTCCAAGGCAATAACACTGACTCGGTGATTCTATAGAATGCTACTTTCCGACCTTCGTGTGCAAATTTCACATCTGCCAAATATCTGGAACATTATCAAATCAAATTCCAATTTCATGCAGCCTTGGTGCCATGGCGCCCCATGTGACGTCACGCGTCAGTAAACACTCGTAGATTAGGGATATGCCCCGTAAGTCTAACAAGGTTAAGGTGATTTCGGATAATTGCCAGCGAACACGTGACGTCATCAGGTTTGATCAGATTCGCCGAGTCTTTCGTTTTCTTGTGTGAGTTCTCTGATTTCATTACTTTGAAGAATTCTCTTAGGAAAGGAGACCAGCCAAAATGGTACCAGAGTTGTACAGCTATATGTTATACACCATTTTATTTGGCGTTTTACAAAAATAATTTTGATATAAGTAATGTAGTCGGAACCAGTTTTAAAATCCATTTATGTTTTTTTGTGAAACAAAACTCTTAGTGGACGTTGCGTAAAACGAAACATTTTGTTCTTTTTAAAAAACTCGCACAATAAAACCAATAAAATTAAAAACTGACATCTATGTTGTTTCTAAACCTACCTACCCTAGGTCCTAAAACTATTCTAAGCCCTATTAAAAGCATAAAATAAGAGTTTTTAATTCCTAATTAATGGCTGTTTGTACTACATTCCTTTGCCATCCTGTTATAGAGTAATTTAAAAAATGGTTAGGGAGTGTTTGGCGCGTTTCGTCGTGTCAGTCAGATTAATTTTTCGCTAATTCAAAAATTGTTACAGAGCGGATTTTGTGATCGATAAATATAGTAATAGGCTCGCTACCTATTACATGGGACCTGACACAAGTAGTTGGCGAAACGTGTGTGCTAGTTCACCTCTGCCCACCCCTTCGGGGATATAGACGTGATTTATGTATGTGTCTACACTTGACTCACGAGTCCCAAGCGCTGCCACCGACTTCCCTCTCTGTCACACCATGGACTTTATCTGCCGCACTCAGAGACGTCAAATAACGTTAATGAGTACTTAACGTCAAAAAATGACAATTCAAAACTAGTCGCTATTCTTGCCGGGTCTATAGTCTAGATTTGAATGAAAACTTTTGACATTAAATACTCATTAAAGTTAATTGACGTCTCTGAGTGGGGCTGTTAGTCTTATTAGAAATAGTTTAAATATAGAAATCACAAACCTGCAAACACATTTTTGGAAAATCTGAAATGATAGTGGCATTGGTCGAATGCTCAGATCGCTGGGTATTGGCCCAGAGGTCCCTGGCTCGAATCCTTGTAGGGGCAAATTTTGTGATGACCACAAAATACTTGTTCCCTTCTTATTTTTCATTTTTTATGCTAGATAGGGAAACTCTTGTCCTTGATCTCACCTGATAATAAGTGACGATATGGGCCTTAAATGGAATCGAGCTTCACCTGGAACCCTTAACCACAGAGGGACTGGCTATCTTATCACATTTGTCGGAACATAATAATGCTGTAAACAAATGTAAGGAGGTATGGATGTATGGATGTATGTATGTATAAAGAAAGTGTGAACAATGGAATATAGATGTAATACTTTTCCCCCCAGGCTCCATCACCATCCTGTCGTACGCGTGCATGGGGCGTACGCTGTGTTCGGTGAGGCCGCCCTTCGACATTGACGAGGGGAACGTCAGCATGCAACAGGTGAAGTTTTATCTTAAGAAAATCCTAAAATGTGGAATTTTACCTAATTTAGAAGGAAAAAAAATTTTGTGTGTGAAGTTCTGCTAACCAAGGAACTTAGGAAACAAACCAAGGAAATTATGTAATTTCTCTAAGGGAATTATAAAGATGTTATGGAAAAAGGGTCACTTATCCGTAATCCGCTGGGGCACAGGCCTTCCCCATCAATGGAATTTAGGGACAATGGGCCCATCACGTTGGTCCCGACTGCATTCGCAGTCGGATTGCGGGTGCATCCAGGCCCGTACCTACCTCGCTGGCCCAGTGAGGTTTGTGTCTGCACTGGGCCAGCGAGGTTGGTTTTTTCCGTATTGCCTATATTCTTCCATCGATACGGAAGGCATAATGTTGTCCCAGCAGTGCGGACATCAAAGGCCCATTCCTTATCTTTATCATCCTTATGCCTGCTTATGTAAAGGATTCTTACCTTTAAGAAAGAGAGAAAACATAAGGGTCCCTTTATCTAAATACGAAATGTGGAAAAAATATTTAAAACAGAGTACTGAGCTTATTTTAATTAAATTTTTAAAGTGCTTTGTGGCATACTTTAAACGATTTACTGAATAATAAAACCAATACTGCCAACGTCGATAATTGTGTGAAACCAATTATTGGCTGGTCCGCTTAATTAAGACACGTGATTGATGTTATTAAGGGCCGAACGATTCGACTTCCTACTTCATTCGCTTTACCTCACTCAAATGCAGAGGGCGCTTTTGTCGAAATAATATTGTTTACGATTCGTCGGTTTTCTATTTTACAGTCTCTATTATTGGGTGTACTAAGACACTATAGAATTCATTCATTCATCACCAGCCTTTTTAATGTCTCACTACTGGGACACAGGCCTTCCCTATCGATGGAAGATTATAGGGAGAATAGGTCATACCCCACCAAGCTGACCCAGTGCGGGTTGGTGGGTATTAACGACTGCAGATTCAGTCGGGACCAACAGCTTAACGTGCCTTCCGAAACACAGAGGAACTCAAGATATTTTTAACCATCCATGGTCACCGGCCTTAGTGATCATTGCTTAGTTTACGCGTTATACCACCGTTGTAGCGAGCTCCTCTATATAACTATGGTATCTAGAGGAACTCGCAGTATAAATAAGCTGTTAAAAAAATACTACATAACTACATAAATCACACCCTTTTCCTCTAAGCGTACGCAGAAGTGTTTAAATGAGTGAAATCTTGGAAAACATCACACAACCACCAAGAGGGTTATGGTGATGATGTTGGTACACGACCCCTCAGCCGGCAACATGAGATATAAAGTAGGGTGTGTTCGTGAGTGTCGGGGGCCCAGAGGAGGGATATATCAAGTAAGGGAGGCAG
The DNA here is from genome assembly GCA_963931975.1 of Cataclysta lemnata. Lineage (NCBI taxonomy): Eukaryota > Metazoa > Arthropoda > Insecta > Lepidoptera > Crambidae > Cataclysta > Cataclysta lemnata. The sequence goes on along the minus strand of OZ008343.1, from coordinate 604,676 downwards.
AAACTGAATAAATTTATTTAGTAAGGGCGCCTTTTCAGTTTGCCTACTGCGATGTACCCATCTCAAAACAAGCAAATACAAAAACACATGGCTAGTTAATAATATTTTATTTTATAGTTGTCTTGTCGGAGAATACAGGCTGATTATATTACTCTAAGTTAAAATTAGTCATATAACACAGATAGACAGTCTAAGACTATGCTACATTTAAATTTGTAGATCTAATAATTGGCAATTGGCATGACGTTGGTTGGTTATTAATAAGAAAAAGAAGAAAGTTAACTATACCTTCATTGGTAAGTATTTATTAGTGAGAGATCTGGGGACTAGCATACGTTTATCACCAGCTGAACGATGGCCTCACAGATCCCAAGTAGAAAGTAGGTCGACTGACGCCGAGCAGCTGGCGAAGGAGTAGATTCCATTCGGCTACGCAACGTCAGGAATTGTAGTTCACTAGGCTAGGTCATGAGTGCATGACCTAGTGAAGAGTAGAAGAAGAAAACATTCAAAGTTAAGACTAAAAACTGAAAGGATAGAATAAAAAAAAAACCCTGGAACAAAAATGTTACAGTAAGTGACACGGACAAATGAAATACCACATGTCATTAATTAAGAAACGTGAGAACTATTATCAAATACATACCACTAGGTCATAGTGGGTTTTCCATAAAAGATCCCTCGCATGAGGTAGGGTGATTGAGCCACGTCATCACCTCATCTGATACATGAGATGCTGAAATATATCAATAAATATATTAAAATCGCTGCCAAGATACGACATACGAACAGGTTAGGTTGTTGGAAACACTTTTACTTACGATCTCGTGTGATAAAGCCTACGTGTGACACGAGTTAGGCCATCTGAAAGTGGGGTTATATAATTTTATTCCCCTGTCATCGTGCTGAAACACAATAAGAACGTTCACTGGATGTTCGATGTAATGAACAAGGAAATATAATTGCCAGACAGCGACGTGGAACCAACTTACCTATGAAATTCCTCGCACAACACTTAAGATGTGCACTCTCCGATTTGGAAAAGGAAATGGCGGCGCCTACGCCGAAAGACACGAATTACGCAGCAAAAATCTAGCGATGGCATTGAAAACAGAAGATTCCGTTCGGGAATGGGGTACCTACTAAATTGCAAGATCGAAAGTAGAATTATTAAGTTTAAAATTTATTTAATACGAGTTATATCGTTTAATTATGATTTAATTTTGTGTAACCTTTATATTGAGATTTACTACTTATTTGATGAAGATTAAGTATTTCGAATTGAAATATTAAATTTGGATTGGAGCTAAACCAGTCGGTTTTAGCTCAACACAAGTTTTGAACGCACCTTTTTAAAAAATTGCCAGAAGAAATATTCCCACTTATTAAGTAGATTTATTGACGGGTAAGAGTACAAAAAAACGGTGTTACAAACTTCAGGTGAAAAAGAAAAAGTTTTATTTTGTGCTTGCAAAAAAACACAGGGACACAGTTGTCCGTTTGAAGACCACTTCCCGGGGACGCCGCGTCGTCGGTGTTTTTGTTGTGTTTATTAAATTCAAGTCGGCATGGACGTTTTTCCGGATGCGAGCGTTCACTAGAAAGTACGACAGTTGCCGAGAGACTTCTGGCACACGAATAACTAAATGGAACAGACAATAAGCTTCATACAACCACGCGAATCGCATGCATATGTGCGCGACCACTGGCCGCTATCGTAAAAATCGACTTAGGAAAGATCGCCCGGTGCATTCCAATAATCACCTTGGGGCACCCGAAAAGTGAAGGCCAAACAACCAATAACAGCATACCCAAAGAGAACTGGTGTCAAGCAGGCGACCGGCTGTAAAACAGAAGCTAAAACCTTGGGCATTACGGAATGGAATGTTGCCATCCCAATCACTTACTCCGTTCAGCGGTCTCCCTACATAGTCCTTTCCATTACTTTTCTATACATTCATTAATCACTATCACCTATTCGGTGTGATGGGTGATATAAATAAAGGGCGATTGGATGCCTAGATGACGTCTAACCGATATCAATTGAAAAGGAAACATACTGCCCCGACCCCATATAGCTTGGGATCAGAGCACGAAGATTATTATGAACCCAATCTCCTTAGCGGTATGATTCACGTATATTTGTATGATATTATTACCCACAGTAATCTGGTCTCACAATCTATCTCAGAATAATCTGAATATTAATGTTTATAAAATCGCTGAACTGAATATAATTAGTTTATACTTCTTAATGATATTCGTACATACACTTATCACGCATGAAGATGTGGGCAAAGGTAAACTTAGAGGACTTTGAAAGGTCAGGTCAGTCATACTGAGCAAATTTAATTGATGTTAGTTCATTTTTAAAATATGTGTCAAATTTTCGTAAACTCGCCTTCAACACAAACAGAATAAAGTCCATTAAAAGCCAAGGACTAAACTATAGCACTACAAAGCACTTTGCCAATTGTATTACCAATTTTTGCTCAAAAGCAGCTTAGCTTTGTCTTGACTGAACTTGAGCCTAATTTGGTTCATGAACGTACAACTTAATTCCCACCCAACTGAGATGGAATTCAAAAACACTGAAGCAATATCGTCAGAATTGAAAGCGTTCAAACAGAAACCAGGACAGAGCGGAAGGTGAAATGAGTAAGTTTCTTAAATTAATACTATGAATGAGATTTTGTGTATATTGGAACTTAGTTCTCCGTTGTTTCCTATTTGATTTCGTCGAAGATTGTCAATGGTTGTCTTGGGGGAACGGAATTGATTGAATATTTTATCGAGTAGGTATTTTAGTGGTAAATTTTTCATCTGCCTCGCATTGACTTTTCTGTGCTGGCTTTGATAATGAATTAATTCTGTAGTACTCGGTCCAAAAGCGTTAAAGTATCCAAATCCAAATATGGACTGGTTGATATATATATTCCACAATAATAAATTTCTATACCTATTTACTCATGTTTAATTCAATAAACACGAGTCTCCTTGGAATAAGCATTTGACAAGTTGATTTGACCTGCGGGCCTACCGCCTAACTCTATTGCTAAAGCAAAATAGTTTATGACGTCATGCTGTCACTATCAGCTATAGCTTTTGAACTTGTCACTATCAGCAATAGCTTTTGATTAGCGTCCTTCAACTGTCAATACTCTGCCTCGCACTTTCCTTTGTACCGCTAGCAGCTACGTATATTAATAATATTTCGCTGTTTAATTAGGTATTAGTGAAATTTTTAAACCCATTAAAAATATGGGCTATGATTGTGACCATGCAGTGAAAGAAGGAAAGCACGCAAGAAGAAAAGGTCGCGAGACGCCGCTATTGATGGTGTTATGAGGAGCGCTACATCATCGCACAGGCTCTGATGTGTCATTAGTTAAGAGTGAAGATGAAGATAGTGAAGATTCAATGACCGATGTAGAAGAGTTAGAATATTCTTTTTAATAAGTTATGGACATAAATAGTGTTTTACCAAACTCCGGAGAAGCCGGAGGATGGTTAAGTGTTGGATTTGTGTGTATGTCCGTTCCTATATATGTTCGCAACTACTCAATAACTTGCGTTCTAATGAAAAAAATATTATTTTCTTTTAAAATATATAATTATATTATTATTTTCACTAACCCTACTTTTGCGATCACTCACACAAATGCAAAGCTCATTTTATGCCCAAAGAACTTTTTCGTTCGTTCACGTTAGCAGTTGTTGTTATACTCTGTGCTTATTGCTGAAACAATTTTAAGCGGTCGCTCGGATAAACAGTGCATTGCTATCGAGCTATCATCAGCAATCGAGTTAGGCGGTAGGCCCACTGAAAGATCAATATGGTCTCAGTTTCTGTGGAAAAGATTTCCCTCCACTTTATTCGCAAAAAAATTTAATTTAATTCTTTCAACGCGGGTGCTTGTTCACCTCTGCCTACCCCTTCGGGGATATAGGCGTGATTTATGTATGTATGTATGTAATTCTTTCAATTGTGATTTTTCCTTTGTTGAGATGTACAAAAGGATTTCATTTGTGTAAATAAATATTTTTTTAACCTCTAAGACTTATCAATTCTCAATGATGGATCTCCCTAAATATTTTGATTTGTGAAGTGTGAATTTTGAATTTTCTATCTGCCTCGTTGGTGGGTAGTAATGATTAAAGCTCCAGCACCAACGGCTTAACGTGCCTTCCGAAGCACGGAAGCACTCGAGATAACTTATTTTTAGTCACCTAATGACCAAACTTAGCGAATATTGCTTAGTTTACGCAATCGCTGATTGAGCGCGCTAAGCCACTATACTATTAGTTACTACCTAATAATTTCTAAATGTAACGTCAACGAAGTTGGATCTTTATAAAAAAAACATACAATAGAGTATTTGAAAACTTTGTTGTGTTGGTTGCGTGCAGACAACAAACCCTAATTAATATTTGTCTGTATTACTGTGGGAAGTTGAAACAAATAGCCTAAGCCAAGTTCCTGCCGACGATTTATTAGAAAATAGTTTTCAACTCCACCCTAGGATGCTATAAATAATTCCATTATCTTCGATGACGAATACTTTCATTGTTCCTCAAAGTCTTGAGCTAAAAATGACTAGATCGAGTTTTGTAGTTTTTGAAAGCCGATCTGAAAACATAACTAGTTAACGAAAACGAATTGTGAGTTAGAAATGTCCTAAATTGAAATCAATATTAATGAATTAATTATGTAAAAAGGGACAATATTTAAATTTTTATGTTGTTTTTACCAATTTTGTTTGTTTATCTGTGAAACATTACATTTTGTCATAAGGAAAAACTTCTCGGTGACCGTTACGCTTTTAAGCTACGCCCTAAGTGCTAAAGCTGGTACACAATTATTTTTCTATTAAGGCCAATGTTAACTTAATTGGATATGACAGTTGGGACACACGATAAAATTCACAAGACTGATTTTATGCAAATGAACATTTTAATAAAGTTATAGCTTATTCGAACTTAGCACCATATGTTGGCAACTGCTTCAATATACGTTATATTAATATTCTCAGCTCATCCGTTAGTTTTTATTTAATTGTCAAATAACAACCTCTGTTTTTTTGACAATTAAATAAAAACTAAAGAAAGGATGAGGTCCAACGAGAACCAACATTGACTATCGACGTACAAAAATAACATAATCTTAATTTAATAAATCATTGCTATAAATGTACAGTCAGCGGCACTTCAGACTACAAAAACTGTAAAATTTCTTCAATCGATTGCCGTAGCTTGGTAATAATAGAGCACAAAATCGATTGAGAAATTTTGCCATTTTGTGGTAGTCTGGCGTGCTGTTGACTGTACTATAATCGTACAAGGCGACTAAGGATAAATCACTGATGAGGCAGCAGCGTTCCTCTTATACGTTCCTTGCAAGGTACTGCGACTTTTGGGCCCGATAAATGGCAATAGGCTCGCCACCTATTATATGGGACCTAACATAATTGGCGAAACGTGGGTGCTAGTTCACCTCTGCCTAACCCTTCGGCCTACCCATTCTATAGGCGTGATTTACTATAAATAACTAATTATATGCTATGGATAAATTAATAAATATGTATGTAGTACAAAAATCATGATGTGGCGACAGGTCTCATCAACGATAATGTTATGTAATTTTATAAAAGAAAATCTAAAAACCTGCATCCTCTGCAATCAGGGCATAATGCCTATTTCTAACTTTATTTTGTTTGTGATAAATATTAAGTATAAAAATCATAGTATCAATTTCATGACTAAAAAAAATGAACCATTTTAAGAATTATATCTTTTAACAGTCGAACCATTGAAAGTGTCTGGAACAGATCTTTTAACAGTCGTCTCCTTCTAGCAGGGCTTAAGACTGATGAAGGAGAGGAAGAGGGTCGCCTGGATCCTGTTGCTTCTAGCAGTGCTGTTCGCGCTTTGCTGGATGCCGTACAACATCATGCAGCTTCTATTGGACATCAACATAGTAAATGCCAAGGACTTGAGCATGTACCTGCCCTACGCGTTGTTTGTAGGTAAGTGCTCTTGAACTGTCTTTAATGTTATTACAGTGTATTCTTTTACTTAAGATTTCTGTGGTAAAATCTGAACCGGATACTTCGATATGACACAATTGTCATTGTTTTTGTAGAGGCCGACCGAAAGTCAAGGGGGTCCTTGAGTTTTTCCTTCGCGTGGTCTACTTGAGTCACTGTGATTTTCATTCTATATGGGTTTGTTCTTCCTATATTTACATAGGTACATACATAAATCACGCCTATATTTTTAAGTGGTATAAAACGAACGCTGCTGCCCATTCCCCAATACTGATTTAGCCTTAGTCGCCTTGTACGACACCCACGGGAGAGATTTCGGGTGGTGACAATTGCATTCTACTCTGCCGTCACCACACGGCTCTATATTTACTATCCATATTTCTACAATCCATTAAAAAACATCATATACAGTAGGAACTTTAATTTAAGTAGTGTGATGGTGATGAAATGGTAAAGATGGAGTTCTTTGTTAAATCATTTTCTTTCCACAGGACACGCGAACTCAGCAATAAACCCCATAGTCTACTGCCTCATGACAAGAAATTTCCAAAGGTCAGCGAGGAAGCTCCTCTGCGGGAGAAGCGTCTGCCAGCAGACCCACTTCACGGTACCAACCTTCTGTATACTGTTGTACTTAACTTTCGAATATACTTTTACAATTGTGTTTTTAAATAATTATAGTAGTAGTTCATCATCATAAGTTGCCACTCCTGGGCATCAGCCCCAGTATTATGTGAGCCGATCTCAGTTGCTTTGGTCTAACCCTCTTTCTCAATCCTTGAAAATAATAGCAAAGTGTGAGAGTGACGTGTAGACCAAAGCAACTGAATCCGGCTTAAAAATTACGGGATCGATCAGGTCTTCCCTATAAATCTATACTAATATATTATTAGATTTTAATTTTAACATTTTATAAATGTTAGAAAAATTAGTACAAAGCTTTTAGTGGTTAGAAAAAGAATTTCGAAAAATTATGATCTTGAGGTGGGAATCGAACCCGCGTCCACTGCTATCCGGGCAGGTGCCTGACCGCTCGGCCACCCAAGACACTCAGTGTCTTGGGTGGCCGAGCGGCCGAGCAGACGCGGGTTCGATTCCCGCCTCAAGAAGACAGGGAAGACCTGATCCCGTGTTTTGTAAGCCGGATTCAGTTGCTTTGGTCTACCCGTCACTCTCACACTTTGCTATTATTTTCAAGGATTGAGAGAGAGGGGTAGACCAAAGCAACCGAAATCGGCTCACATAATACGGGGGCTGTTGCCCAGCAGTGGCAACTTATGATGATATACTAATATTATAAAGGTGAAGAGTGTGTTTGTTCATTTGTTTGTATGGTTAAACGCGCTTATCTCAGAAACTACTGGTTCAATTTGAAAAAATATTTTTGTGTTGAATAGTCCATTTAATCCTCATTAAATGGACTATTCAACACAAAGGCTATATAACAACAGACATTAACGCAAGCGGAGCCGCGTGCGACCACTAGTAAATGAATATAAGGAGAATGGGCCATAACCCGCTATGCTAGCCCAGTGTGGATTGGTTGGTTTCGACGTCTGCAGATCCAGCCAGGATCAACAGCTTAACCAGATGAAATGATTTTGATCACCCATCCTATTACCAGCCTTAGCGAACATTGCTTAGTTCACTTCGAGCTCCTTCATCTTCTTTCTACCAGTCTATCTGGGGTCGGCGCTGTATGTTTCCTCTTCCATTCATATGGCAGACGTTATCCAGCCATCCATTCCCTTTTGATTCATATCATCCATCCCACTGTAAAGGTGCTAGTGATGAATGAATGTATAGAAAAGAGACGGAACGGACCATGTCGAGTGACCCATGAACGGAGAGAGTGATTAGAATGGCAACATTCCAATCCATACTGCACAAGGTTTTGGCTTAGGTTTTACAGCCGGCCGCCTGCCTGACACCAACCCTCTTTGGGTACGCTGTTGTTGGTGGTTTGCCCTCCACCATTCGGGTGCCCAAAGGTGCTTATTGGTCTACACCGGGAAATCTCTCTTAGTCGACTTTTACGACACTCATTAGGATGAGTTGGGGCTGGCCTATTCTACGTTATTTATTCGCTCCCAGGCCAGCATAGAAGGAGCACTTCGAGCTCCTTCATCTGGAGATGCTTAGTTTTGTTTCAGCACTTCCAAATAAAAGTTTGTAATAAACTTCTGTCGGATAGAAATAAAAATAAAAAAGGAAGGGTATTTTATTCAATTGTTGTGGCGAACACAACCTTAGTCCTATTCAGATCCATCATTGTTTTTTAACGTATTCCAGTTATTTGCTAGCTGATATTTTGTAGTTCGGTGTATCATTTATATTCGCCAATTTCAATTTAAAAGTTCGGTTTAGGTTGAAATATAAAATAAAATATTTAGCAAATCCTTTAGGTATATATTGACATAGACTGGGTTTTTATACCTGGCTTGTAGTAAAAGATTTTTTTTTGGTTTCTTTCTTGAATATTTCTTTGTCGGTCAGAAGGCGTGATGAGGTTATGTGATTTAGCCTTATACCGCCCGTGCTCATTTCGGAATCGATACGGTATTTATGGCACCTGGGGCGTGACAGGGTTACCCACGACCCGTTCTAGGTTCGTGTGTGAGAAATTGCACATTTAAAGTACTCGCCATGTTGTATATTAAGTATAACTTAAGTCACGGTGGCAGAGTAGAGTACAATTGTCACCACCCCAAATCTCTCCCGTGGGTGTCGTACAAGGCAACTAAGGATAAATCAGTGATATGGAATGGGCAGCAGCGTTCCTCTTATACCACCTAGCAATTTACTGCGACTTTTGTACCCGATGAATGGCAATAGGCTTGCAACGACATTGGACCTAACATGATTGGCGAAACGTGGGTGCTAGTTCACCTCTGTCTACCCCTTCGGGGTTATAGGCGTGATTTATGTATGTATGTACGTAACTTTCATTAAACACTTACTGCTGCACTCGGAGACGTCTGTTAACTTAAAATGAGTACATAATGCTAAAAAATTCTAGAATAGCGACTAGTTTTGAATTGTCATTGTTTTGTATTAATTACTCATTAACGTTAATTGACGTCTCTGAGTGCGGCAGTTAGTCTTGTAATAATCATCTACCTATTCATGTTTCCAGATTATTTGGGGTAGACGCATTATTTGCTTTTCAATCAATATTCGCTTATTCATATCTGGTATGATTACAATGAGCAGCTCGATAGCGCAGTGGCCTAACGCGCTCGATCTGTGATTGTGTAAACTAAGCACTATTCGCTAAGGGAACGCTGCTGTCCATTACTCTACTGATTTATCCTTAGTCGCCTTGTACGACACCCACGGGAGAGATTTGGGGTAGTGACAATTGTATTCTACTCTGCCGTCACCACACGGGTATGAATGATGGTGAAGATAATTGGGGGTAAGGGAGGACCATGTCGTGAAACCGATGAACGGAGACTGAACGGGAAAACAAAATTACAATCCATACCGCCTTAAGTTTTTGCTTGAGTTTTAAAGCCGGACACCAGTCTGGAAGTAAGCCCTCCATTATTCGGATGCCCCTAGGTGTTTATTAGTATACACAGGGCAATCTCCCTTAGGACAGTCAAGGTTGGTAAATTCTTCGTACTCGCTCCAGAACAGCAAGGAAAATAATAATTGTTTGAAAAAAAATAGGAAGTGTTAAAGATTGAGGAAGCACTGTGGGTATTCTACCCATGACTGCGTAAAATGAAGCAAGAACTCACAAAAACTGGTCGTTGGATGGGTTGCCAATAATACGTTACTTGAGTTCATGTTACGTCAGTTTCTTATTTCGCTTGATTACAGTTGAAATAAAAATGATATTAGATTTGAATCACTGTATTCTTAGAACATCGACTCAACGATAACTTGGCTATTACTTCAATTGACATAAAAAGAAGCTTAATGGAGTCAATGCGAAGTCTCGAGTGGCAATTTCATCGTAATATTTTCCTAATGAATCTCCAGGATTTTCCTGGCAAGATAATGTTATTAAAACTGAGCTTTATAAGCACCTCATTTAAATGTGAGATTAGAGATCAGTAATCATTTCTAAGTGTTAATTGTATGTTTTATCCGGTAAATTTCGTCTTTAATTTAGCCGGTTGTGATCAACTAATTAGCACAAAATCTTAATAAAAATATGTTAAGTATAAGGTTTTTTTTTATAATAGAACATTGGCCAAATAGTTTGAAAATACCACAGTTGAAATACCACAAGCTCTCAGGGGACGAGCTTGGAAGAGAGAAAACTTTACCCAAATGCTAAGAATTTTCTTATCTCATTCATTACACTGATCGGAAAATTACAGTTAAGCGAGAGAACCTTTATTACATATCTATTAACGAATTCACCCGAGGAATAATACATGAAAGTAGAAATCAACTGTAGAAGTTGCTAATTTACTCGCACTGCAAAAAATAATAGGTAATCCAGAAAAAAAAATCTGCAGTATGACATTAATTTTATTATTCGATTCGTTTCCAGAATTTATATTTAATTGATCGAATACAATTTTAAATATTTATTTTAAATAAAAAAATACTTATTATTAAATTATAAGGTGCTAAAATCTGATTTAACTTGTCAATTTTAATTCTGGATGAATATTTATACCATTAAAAAAAAATTACATTATTCACAGACACAGCTATCTCTGTGTCAATTACGAGTGAATACGACATTTGTGCAGTAGAAAATACCACTCCTTGTCTTGAGTAATCACAGGGAACATTACAGACATAAACAGACGTCCCTTTTCTATTTTATTTTCAAAAGAAATGTATTTTACAATTATGTACCAATTTTCCTTTCATTATTTTCTACTTTACTTTTTGAATAAGTTATGTGATTTTCTTTACAGAGGAAAATTACTAGAAACGTGTCCGTTTTGTAGCGACTGAATTGCTAGAAATTTTCGCAGCTATTTTATACTTAACTATGTTACGACTGCTTGCTTGTGACAAGAGGCGCAGCCGAGCGTCAATAGATTAGCACGAGTGTTACAATGAATATTTGTAACGCAGTAGCATAATTTATTTACTTTTACACGAACCTTTATTTTAACCAAAGCAACCTACTATTTACCACTGCCATTTAGAAATGTATCGATGGCAAATTCGTTTTAAATTATTATTCATCTTAAACCCTAAAGTTTTAGCCGATTTTTCATAGACATCGAGATTCCCATTACAAAAGCTATTACGCTGCCCTATTATCGTCACTAGCTTTTTAATGTCCGGACCGCTTGGGCACAGGCCTTCCCTATGGACGGAAGTATATAGGGAGAATGCGCCATAGCCCCCCACGCTGGCCCAGTGCGGGTTGGTGACGATTAACGACTACAAATTTTAATGCAGCCGGGGCAAACGGCGAAGCACGGAGGAACTGGTTATAGTAAATTTTTAGTCACCTATCGAACTTTGCTTTAATGTTGAGCCAAACAGGACGAGCGAGCTAAGCGGATACGCTGTCAAGTTTATACGCTGCCCTATGTCATTCAGCAATTAATTACATACGCACATAAATCCCATATCCCCGAAGGGGTAGGCAGAGATGGATTAACACCCACGTTTCGCCAATTATGTTAGGTCCCATGTAATTGGTGGCGAGCCTGGTGCTTTAAGAGTCGCCTTGTACGATACCCGCTGGGGAGGGAGAGATTTGGGGTGGTGACAATTATATTCTGCTCAGCCGTCACACGGCTTAAGCAATCAATTAGTCTACTGATATTCCGTTATAGTACGGCCAAAATACCTCTTCGATCCCGCAAGACTGTTTTAATTTTAGCTCCAAGTAAGTAAGGATCCACTTCATTATACATAGCGACGTGACTTTCATCTCAGCAAACTAGCATTGTGTGTACAGCCCACACAGAGAGAGCCTGTCTTATCTGGTGAGCACTCAGTGGAATAAGCAGTAAGTCACCATTCGTTAATTCCAGTAACACAATATCATTTCCACTTAATAACGCGAGATAGGCGGCTCGTATTACATTAGTTTTCTCGAGTAGCGTGTGTTATTGCGTATCAAATACTTTTCATTGGCATTTTTATTGTTACCTACTTGAGCATTATACAATACTCAAAGAGGGTTGGCTTCAGGCCAGTAGCTGTAAAACCTAAGCCCGAATTTTGAGCAGTATGGATTGGAACGTTGTCATCCCAATCGCTCTCTTTTTTAATATTGGTCTTTCGACATGGTCCTTTCTATTATCTTTTCTATACATTCATTCATCACTAGCTCCTTTTCGGTGTGATGGATGATAATATCTAACCGACAAAAATGAAAGACAAAACATAATGCGCTGATCCCAGATAAATTAGGAACAAGACAGTACGGAGAAGAAGAACATTAAACAATTCTTCTTCTTCTTCTCCCTGCCCTGTTGCCAGGTTTCTTCAGTTCTACGTTATTCTATTCTGCTCTGCCGTCACCACAAGGCTATAGATTATTTTTACACGTTACTTCGATTTAGTTCCTAAAGCTTATTTCAGATTTTCCTTGCGAGGTATTTCTAAGTGTTTTCAATTGAATAACAACTTTTTTGGGTACTGTTTTCCGAACTTGGGGCAAAGTTGTGAAACTTTTTATCATCAGCTGTTATTTTGAGTGCCATATTAACATACTAATATTCAAAATAGAGACCGAATTTTCACTGGAAAATATTGGATGATCTCAGAGAGCGTTAGCAGCTGGGTATTAATTTAACTTTTAAAATACACTTCGAAAGTTTAGATACAATCTTAGTACATTCAACTTACAACTAATGCAATGCAAAAGTAACATTTCTTCTTGATCTGTTAGAGGGAAGAGGATAATAATAATGCCAAACGCCTAAAACTAGAGTCTCATCCGTAAAAGTTATTTTATTTCAAATGTCTTTATGTCTTCGATAATTATAAAAGTAGGTTATTTCATTATTAGCTGAACCGGCAAACATTGTTTTGCCCTTATCACATGGGGGTATAACAAATAGCCTACGACCTATTCTCAAACCTACCAAATATATACTAAAACAAATTCACAAAAATTGGTCAAGTCGTTTCGAAAGAGTTCGATAACAAACACTGTGATATTATGCTTTGTCACTGTGATATATCAGATAAGTAGAAGCACGCAGTTTCGCCAGCATTGATTTCAGTTTTCGCGCCATTAAATAGCCCAATATGCTTTCTCAATGGTTTAGGGGAAGGTTGCCCAAAACGGTTATACTGCCTCAAACTGGCATTCTAATGTGGATATTTTTCTCAAATGGACAGGCATGAACTATCACCTAGGTAGATATAGGTTTGAATACAAGTTTAGTTTAGGGTGCAAACAATCAGGCTGACTGTAAATAATCAATTTTTAAAATGAATTAACTTATTCAACTTATTCTTGATCGTACCCGTTTTCGGTGGGTATACGTTTCATCTATTTAATTCCAAGCTCCTTTAATTGGCTTAAAGGTGGGCTTAAAAGTGAAAGTGTTACATGCAGACATAATGACTTTCGCATTTATATTGATTTCGTATCATTGCTCATTGCATGATTCACCGGATATCAATGGCTCATTTATCATCTATCCTCTATTCTCAAACAAATATTCACAACGTCCATCATTTCCACATCGAGCTGAAAATAGTACGTTCCTTTACTTCTAAGACTGCTTAATCCCAAGACATATTATAGCTTGAATGTGCAGCGTAGATTTCTATTGTTGCTTTTGTATTAACTTTTCACTAGACTAGAAAATCTTGTGTTGTGTAAAAGCAGAATTATTTTTGAAGAAACTTACAGCTTACGCCACGAAAGTATTTGTTCTCGCTGTTTCTATTAAGATTTCCCATTTGTAGAAATAACTTACCTGTTTCCGCTATTCCCAGCGGGAGAAGCTTAATGAAATTAAGCCGTATAATAAGTTTCTTTGGTAATTGTTGAAGGACAATTCAATAGAACAAGTAAATAAGATGAACTACAAGATCAGGTCGTATGAAAAAGTTCTTTGTACGAGGAAAAATTTTATTGTAAGTTATAAACATTTTTCTTTTCGTATTTCGGAATGTTCCAATTTCAAAATTTAATCAGTATTCATTCCAAAAAGTAGCAATTGCGCAATGCATTTGATACAGCCTAACCGAGAAAAAATTTTAATACGAATCTTCATTGAATTTGGACGCTTAAAGTACATACATACAAACATAAATCACGTCTATATCTCCGAAGGGGTAGGCAGAGGTGAACTAGCACCCACTTTTCGCCAATTATCTGTCAAATGTGATAGGTGGCGAGCCTATTGCCATTTATCGGGCACCAAAGTCGCAGTACATTGTTATTGCTAGGTGGTATTAGAGGAACGCTGCTGCCCATTCCTCATCATTTTTTATCCTTAGTCGCCTTGTACGATACCCACGGTAGAGTTTTGGGGTGGTGACAATTGTATTCTACTCTGCCGTCACCACACGGCAATAAAGTGCTGTATGAAAAATTGGCTAAAACTTTTTGTGCCAAGCTGTTTGCTAATTAAAAATAAATTTAAAATTGTAACACTTTAAGAGCTTATAGATATGAAAACCAACAATATGGCTCTAGTAGTAATTTATTTTCAAGTATTAAATGAATTTAGACTTAAAAAAAAATTTGAAGTATGGAAAAAAACCACAACAAAAAAACTTTTCACATTATTTAAAATAATTTATTGCCGTGCTAATAAACTTAGGTTGGGTTTTAAAAATCATCCGGTTTTTAATAAACCCAAAAAATTGGGATTGCGAAGGATCTTCTTTCGGTTTTTATCCTATCGAGAAAATATATAGTAAATTCTTCTAAAAAATGTTGAATGTTCCAAGATAAATATTTAAATTAAGGCTTTACATCGTTTCAATATTGTATCGAGAATCCTCCTTATCGTAAAGATCTTCTATACTTTGCAAATAGTTTATCACCATTATTGTTCAGTTGACCGACATTAAATCCATTGAGTTAACGGGGATTAATTATAATACACCGCTTGGTTAACGGTAACGGGTTAACCGCTTGACTGAACTTGAATCGGTGGCTGAAAGGGACATTGACAAATCTTTTTCGGACAGTTAGGAGTTAACCCATTTCACATCGATAAATAGAAGAGTACTGACTATTAATGTTTAAAGTCAACTGCAAGCATTATCTTGTGGAATGACCTAAGGCTGGAGTTCACCAACACTTACTGCCGCACTCAGAGACGTCAAATAAAGTTAATGAGTACTCAATGTCAAAAAATGACAATCCAAAATTAGTCTCTATTCTTGCCGGGTCTGTATTCTAGATTTAAATGAAATTTTTTGACGTTAAATACACATAAAGTTAATTGACGTCTCTGAGTGCGGCAGTTAAACAGGGAATTAATAATTGTCTGTTTTTGACATTTTACCGTATGCAAGAGCTGTCAAAAACTGACTCTTGTTTGACGTGATAGTGAACTCAAGCCTAAAAGCTATAATAATTCAAGTCATATTATCTTCGTGCCTATATGAATATTATCTTCAATGCATGTTTTAGTGGCTTCGGCTTGCGATTGCGTAAACTAAGCAACGCTCGCTAAGGCTGGTGGCCATTGGATGGGTGTCAAATAATATAAAAACTCAAGTACACCCGTGCTTCATAAGGCACGGTAGTAAAGTCTAAGCTATTAGCATACTCATATTCATAAATCCCGCCTATATCCCCGAAGAGGTAGCAGAGTGAATTAACGTTTAACGTTTCGCCAATTAGGTTAGGTCCCATGTAATATGTGGCGGGCCTATCAATTACCAATGTATGGGGCATGGAAAACGCAGTATGTTGCTAGGTGGCAACAGGAACGCTGCTGCCCATTTCTCGTTGCTCTTTTAACCCATAGTCGCCTTGTACGACTACCGCGGGAGAGATAGGTGGTGACAATTGTATTTGATTAATAACATTAGACGAAAATGGATGGTGAGGTAATATACAACATATACAAATAATACACACCCTGAAGACTATCCATGTTAACATAGTCAATTATAAAACATATGGTGTTATTAAAAAGTCAAAATTGTATTTTTTTCCTTTCCCATACACATTGTCAAAATCAAAATGTCTGGAAAATTCAAAAAAAAATTTTTTGAGACAGTAACTATATGACTAAGTTATCATGGGTGTACGTTATTTGTGTGACATGTTGTATAAAAGGACAGTCAGCTTAGGAATAACCTTGATGAACTAGCTACCTCCATCCTTATGGCCCTAAAAGTCATGACTAACTTGTTGGCGAATCTTTGTAGGGTATTTCATGGTACATTTTGACGTTTCTAAACTCTGTCATTTGTCATCCCTCTTATCAGAGGCCAGGGGGCACCAACCTACTAATGAGCATCTTTGTCATGGTCTGACTTGAACAATATTTTAGACAGTGAGAAATTATTGTAAACCTTTTTTTAGGTTCGATATGGAATTTAGTGCTATATTATTATTATAAATTGTCCGACAGGCAAATAAACTACTCATCTTCCCATTACATGGGACCTAACCTGATTGGCGAAACGTGGGTGGTAATTCACTTCTGCCTATGCCTTACGGGATATAGGTGGGATTTATTTATGTAAATTGGCCGTGCGGTGACGGCAGAGCAGGATATTACCATTTCTCCCTTCCATTTTAACATAAAAAATAAAAGCTCAAACTTAAAAAAAAAATCTTTTAAAAGATTCATTTTCAGCAACAACTGGGATGTAGCCTAAGAGCTTTTTTTGTTACAGTGGAGGTGCACTCAGAAGCCGGAAGGCTCTTCAAGCGATTATGACCTGTATCACGAGCCACATAAGAGGTGTTATTTACAGGTGGGTAGTTAAGCTGGTCATATTTCATCATCAAAGGCTTATTGATGTACCTTATGGCATGGGATGGGGTTTTTTTATGCTAGACAGGGAAGCTCTTCTTCATGTCACATGATGGTATGTCGATCTTCGGCCCTTATCGTCATAAGGGCCGAAGCTGGAATCGAGCTTCACCTGGAACCATCAATTCCCAGATTTCGCCAGATTATAATTATTAAGTTTATGTAACAAGGGACAATATTAGTAACATGATGACAATCTACTGATCATAGTAATACACCTACTGCAATAGTTAATCCGATAGGCTGATGCCTTAATAATGTTTATGCAAAAAGGTTGGTCGACGTCACAGGAGACCGAAGAGCTGGCAGCTACCTCGGACAAAGAATAAGTATAGCTATTCAAAGGGGGAACGCTGCCAGTATCTTCGGAACCTTGCCCAAAGGGACTACTTTTAATAACATATTTTAGTTATTACATTATATTTTTTAAGGTTTTTACTTTTAGGTTTATTCGTTTCTTATTTAGTAGGAATAATAGGTACTTTATGTTATGTTTTCTGTTGTGTCTCAATCTGTCTCTGTATTTAAAGTCACTTGATCTAAACATACACTTGCTAGGATATTTTATGTACACTAGTATTAGTACTATTTAATAATGTTTATTTGATGCGAGTTGTGAAATATTTATTATTTCTATTGCTCCTTTAAAGCCAATAATTACATGAAAGGATTGTAAAATTGTGCATAAAACATATAATATTTTCAATCATAATTTAGGAATGAAACAAATGAGTATATCACACACCACACGCTCAGAACATAAAAGAAATGTTAATTTCTTTAATTAATTCCCTACATCCCAGTGTCGCATTTCGTACTCCGTTCTCAAAATATCCGTGTAACATCAAGCCTAATTAGATAGCAGAATTTATTTCGAAACCCCTCTCTAATTCAAACAAGGTAAGTTTGAAATTGCCTTGTCCAAAACTTGGATTTGCGCTGAAATTACTTGACCCACCGACTGGCGTTTACCCTTGTCGTTAATTTGGCGATTAGAAATCGGATATTTGAAGCCGTGTTATCTGCTCAGGGAGGCACTGAAGATTGTATCTGATAACATACGAAACGTAGCTTGAATGGGATCACAATCACTCGAGATCAGACAAGCTTTTAACCAGGACGAAAATGAGATTTTCCTCTAAGAACCTTTGAAAGTAATGAGAACTTTGACAGTCGTGACGTAGTAGAGTAGCGCGCTGAGCCTGCCATTGCTCAAACTAAGTTATGTAGTAGGTATATTGTCTTAATACTATTTTTAGTAAATTATAGAAATACAAAACACAAAAATACATAGTGTACTGGCTAATAATGTCGGAAAATAGTTTTTGCATATTTATAATTTTTTAAGTTATGTTTTAATCTCATCTTTTATTTATATAACCAATAATAGCATTAATACATATTTTCCGCATCATGTCTAAAAAATTTCGTACCTTTTATAACCACAATTTAATAATAGGGGGGTTAAAGTATGAAATTGCCGATGTTCACTCATTATTTAGTAGTATTTGTATATTTGCGTTAAAACAATAGTTATGTCCATTATTCTTTTTTTTATTTTAAACTTCATTTCAAGGACTTATATTTATGTAATAAAATGTTATCTCATTTTTATTTCTTTCACTACCAATAAATCTTCAAAAACAGCTCGTCCTAAGTTAGTTTAACCACTTAGATGCAAATATCTCTCTAAAAAAAAATCTCTAGGTATCCTAGGTATCTTATAGCTTAATGTTATCTAAATATACCCACAAAATTATAAAACATTTAGATTTGTGGTTCCTTAAAAAATCGCAAATATGTTTGTATGGAAAAATTAATTTTCGCTAAATTCTCCATACAAAACGGCAATTTGATACTTAAACCCATAATAAATACATCACGATTCATGTCTAATTATCCCTGAAATGGTAGGCAGCGGTATATTTACACCCACGCTTCGCCAATTATGTTTGGGTCCATGTAATAAGTGGCGAGCCTATTGCCTTCTAACGGGTATACATATAAATAGCAGTAAATTGCTAGGTGGTATTAGAGGAACGCTGCTACCCATTACTCATTTTTATCTTTACTCTTATTCGCATTATAAGACACCCATCCTTAGCCTCAGTCGCCTTATACGACACCCGAGGGAGAGGGGTCTCCACCCCCCTATCTTCCGATAGGGGTGGTGACAATTATTGTATTCTATCTTGCCGTCACCACATGTCAGTTGAAAACCACAGCTTCTGTGTGATAATTTTTCTAACATTTATATTGTGAAATAATATTTTAAACTTTCGCTTGCATCATGCATCATTCGTGTTCATCATCATTATACCAGATTTATATCGTGTTCAAATAAAAATGTACTAGAATCTTTACTAAAATTAGAAATTAATAACGGTACTTTTATCTCTTCTCTTAATTTCCGCTCAGGCGCAGAAGGCACACTGCCTCTCTGAGCTATTAGCTTATATAGTTGGCGGGATTCTTACGGGCTGCCACTTGATTGCTTTTTTGCACTAGAATAGGCCTCTAGGATAAAGTTTTCGAAGTTTCGTAACGTAATCCTATCGACAAAGCACTCGGTTTCAGAGTGATATATTATATATACAAGTAATAAATTTTACTTGTATTCATGATTCTTTTTATTTTAAATGTATTTTATGACATATTTTTAAAACACTAAGGTCTCTGCATACGTAACGAGAAAATACCCCGGACGGGACCGGGACAGCAGAAACATCGCTTCATACAAAATGTACCATGAAGGACATATGTCACGGAGTTCCAGACGGGACATGGACGGGGCTTTTTGTATGACAGAGGTCCCGTCCCCGTCCCGGCATAGTTCCGTCCGGGGTATTTTCCCGTTACGTATGTAGAGACCTTTATACTATATTCAATGGTAACGGGTCCTTTATATATAAAAAGGGACAAAAATAAAAACATAATTTTTCATGTCAAGGGAGACAGTTTGTAACCCGTTCTTCTCTGAGAAGGCCTCCTTGTATTTTACGAACGGATGGCGTAGCTTATACCGAGAACTATTGGAAACCTTATTGAATGTGATACACGAATTACTTATTTTATTGACGATTCATGAGTATAAGTTATTATACCTTCTAATTAAATAACTCACATATTAATTTATTTTAAGTTACGGGTGGAAGAATGTAGGGAAAATGAGCCATAACCCATCACGCAGGCCCAGTGCGGATTGGTGGGTATTAACGACTGCATAAGCAGCCGAGGCCAACGGTTTAACGTTTCTTCCGAAACACGGAGGAATAGTATTAGTACCTATTGGAAGCCCATCTAAATTAATAATCGGCCTTATCAATTACGATGTCGCTACTAAATTGGTTTACATGCTGTTGGTGGGAGCGAGGGGTATACCAGCTAAATCCCTATATTAATTACTGAAAGACCTTGGCTTGTCTAGAGCTTTCGTAAGCTCTACACTGGAACGTGTGTTTAAAGCGGCTCTCACGGAATCTTATCAAATATGGCTACCCAAAAAGAAAATCGTGGTGGCAAAAGTGAGTGTTGACTAGGTAGCCCCAAAACCTACACTTGGGTCAAAAGTCACTTTGGACCCGGCAGCCGCACGGTGAAACCATGAAATGCTTAGGGTTTTATTAACTTGTTGATATGGATGAAGGACAGACCCTTCATCCATAACACAAGTTCTTGGGCTGCTTACTTTGGGGTAGATGATAGGTTGAGTGAGGTGAGTATAGAAATATAGACCGCGTTGAGTGCCCCGCCGCCAGACCGGGGTCGTGTACAGGGCGAAGGAGAGCCCTGGCGTTTAGACGGCTGCCTGTACCACCTAGGGACTGAAGCCCCCCAAGTTCATGCCTAGGCCATGAGTTACCTACCGCTCGATGCCCGCAGCCCGCCACCAGGCGGATTTTCACTTCGATTGTGAGGATATAAACAGTATTTTATCGTAACATTTCTTAAAATTCAAACTAAAATTAGTACAGTTTTGAATATTGAGGGTAATTATTTTTCCCATTGATATTAGGCTGGGGCTGCAGACCTATACAACCTAGTTTTAATAATTTTTTAATAATAATTTTAATAAATTAATTAAATAACCTACCGTACTTGAATTTAAATTTAAATATGTATTATGTGTTAAAAAAACATATAAGGCAAATAAAATTATAGAAAATATTATAAAATAACAAATTCTCTCTCTGAACTTCTTATTATGTTTGACTGCATGGCTCATTTTCTTTGCCTTAATATGGATACATTTATGAGTAGATACGTTAATGCTCTAGAGCACAAAATTAGACTTTGTGCAGCCTATATCCTGCACAAATAAACACTTTAAGAGCACGAGAAGTGAAAAAATCGAATTTTGTGCTCTAGAGCATTAACATATCTACTCATAAATGTGTCTATATTAAGGCAAAGAAAATGAGCCATGCAGCCAAACACAGTAAGAAATTCAGAGATAGCATTTGTTATTTTTTAATATTTACTTAGATTTATTCGACTAATGTGTTTTTTAAGACGTAAAAGATATTAAAATTTTATTTCAAGTAGCTACCGTAGGTTATTAAATTATTAAAAAAATATATATTTCGAAATTAATTTAATACTTGGCTGTATAGTTCTGCAGCCCATGCCTAATATCAATGGGAAAAATAATTTCCTTCAGTATTCAAAACTGTACTAATTTTAGTTTGAATTTTATGAAATGTTATGATACACTACTGTTTTATTTCCTCGCAATCGAAGTGAAAAGCAGAGTTTCTAACTCGTCCACAAAACCATTTTTATCCTCGACATTACTATCAACCCTCGCCTTCGGCTCGGGCTGCTAAAAGTCTCGAATCGTTTTGTGCACTTGATGGAAAATCTACTATATATTTATTTATTCAACAGATGAACACGCTCCGTCACAACGGGCATGCCCACGGCGTGCACTTGCCGCGCGGCATCGAGACGCGCGCGCAGACCACGCAGCTGAGCCACGTGACGCGCTCGTCGCGCCGCACCGCGCCCGCGCACGCGCTCTCCGCCGAGATGCTGCAGCGGCACGGCCACATCGACTTCAAGCGCTGATGACCTGTGTCTGGGAATCGGGGCTTGTACACAGAACTGCGATGGCCCGATGCGATTATGCTACGCAGAAAAGCCGGATCCAGACGAATGTAATGTGTAATGTAACACGAATTCTACATTAGGATGGCTACATCTCCCAATTTTCATCTCCCTATATTCTTCCATCCATAGGGAAGGCCCGTGCCCCAACAGTGGGGACATTAAAGGGCTGGTGATGATGATGATGATGGCTACATGCCGTCCTAACGTGGGATTCGTGATAAATTACACGTTAGATTACATTAATTCTTCGGCGGGTGCCGGTCAACCGGCGCATTTTGTATGAAGCTACCGAACCGGCCGCACGCGGAACAAATGAATGATACTACAAATTGTAACGGTCGCTTTCGTACGCAACCGGCGACACACCGAAGAATGAAAGGGGCCTATCACCCATAAGTCTATTGCCACTTTAGGCCTCTGTCATACCAAAGACAGCGAACGCGCAGTAATAATACACTGTATTTATTACACGTGACTTTGTACACACCCCTAATGAACGATACCATGCGAACTTAGAGCCCGTACACATAACTATAATTATAAAAACTATTAATATGGTGATATAAAAAAATAAAATTCTTGCCTTCGGAAGCACATTGTACCTCGATGTAAAATACCCATTGCAATGTTTCACCCACGGACGCGTTACGTTCTACACTTAAACTTTATCAATGGACGATCTATTTTAGTTTTTAGGATAACTATGTACCTAAAATTAATATTACTTCTGATGTAACGTTAATCGATGTTCTTGAAGACTGTGTATATAAGGTGTCGTAAATATTGTGCATTTACTATAAGCTTGTACCTAATAAATGTATAAACTATGTTTGAGCTATGGATAGCTACTGTGTAATTTTTTAATATCTGTTTTGCTTTATCTTTGTAATATAATTATTTCGTAAAATGCCTTAGGCTTTGATATCAAACAATTTATTTTTTAAAATTAGCACTAAGTATCTTACTAATGATGCGACACAATTGTGTGGTTATCGAAATAACCATCTTGAGCGTAATTCAAATTCAATTTCATCATCATCATCATCACGAGCCATAATCATCAAAAGTCCCCACCATTTCACTTATTCGCTTCAAATCCTTTTCGATTTGGACTAGGTACATTATCGCGTTTACCCACCAGACATTAGGTCCTGACACAGGATATTATCAAGAGCAAATATTATTTGGATCAGGGTCACGGGTGTCAAAAAGAGTGAATTAGTTCGCTTCGATTGAATTCTGGAATGGAATTTAATGAAATCTCTGATAGCATAGCTAGGAGCTGGGGAAAATATACAAACAACATTGACCCGGGAGATTGGAGATCTTTTTATGACGATTCGCGTGACGGAGACAGGATTGACTGAGGTAATTATTGATATACGCCGGACAATCTCACTTAATCGACTTTTGTGACACTAGGGTGAGTTGGGGCTATTCTATGTTATTTTTACTACTAATTATTGAATTAACTGCAAAAACTATGTTGACTCTGTAGTGACAGTGAATTTGTCCGATAAATGGCAATAGGCTCGCTACTTATTACATTGGACCTACCCTAACTGGTGAAACGTGGGTGTTACCTCCACCTACCCCTTCGGGGATATAGGCGTAGTTTATGTATTTATGTAATTAGTCCCAATAGTTAAAAAGTCATGGTCAGTTTGTGTATTTATTGTACAAGACGGCGGAATTATAATACTTTTCCCATTATGGTATCTAGATGGCTGCATATTATTTATACTATAATGTAAATCTTACTTAATTTTCAACAATAATAAGCTTTCATTCATTAGAACAATACCCAAAGATCCAGCACAGAACCCGTTTCGAAATGGTACTTAATATTTTCAAAGAGACTAACTTAGGCTAAACACTTGTAACAACGTAAAATATTCAATAGTCGGGAAACATTAAGTTTCAAGCGTTCCCGAGGGAATTAAGAGAAATCCGCAAAATTTTCTAGACCAGACAAAAATGAATTATTCAAATCGGACCACTTACGCGAAAACAGTTCAGTTATATTGAAATAAAACTTAGTTTTGTATCTCTTTGAAAATAAAGGTAGCGGTAGCGGTTTTGCTACTCCGGATCGAAATCCATGAAAAATCTGTTCTCAGAGCCCCTGTGTTAATAAGAAATTAGTATGTCTTTATAAACTTTGGCGGAATAAATACGTGACCGACATAATTCAATATAACTGCAAAAGGTCTCCTCTACACTGCGAGTTTTGCGACGCTATAAAATATTACGACAATATTAAAACATCTCTTTGACTGTCCTCTCCTTCAACAAAATATCGTTTCACAAGTATTTCAAAGTAACAAAAAAAAGGTTTTTAAAAATGTTACAATAATAGTCGTGACTAACGCTATATGTATAATGTAACAAAGAAATCATTGAAAACTTAACGTCATAATAAATAATACAAAAAATGTCAATCAAAAACACCTAATGATTTTTTATGAGTTTGAGTCGACACTATATCAATAGGTAGGTAGGTCCGTAGTTGAATCACAAAAAGCATAGTGACATTACAAGCGTGGATCGCTTTATTGCATGAGCGGGGATACCACTACACGGACATGCCCGCCGAATGTCTCTTCCATTAGGCCTGTGCGATGTTTGCCTAGTGTAGGGCCGTCACAGTCAGTCTGGCCTATACAAACGAGGTCCGCGCTCGCATATCTGGCTCTGGCAGGCATGCCCATCTATTGAATTCCCCGCTATACAACTCAATGTGTACTAAGCCCAACATTTATATTCCTTTACCCATGTATTTCTCTATGCGTCAGGATGTCGGCCCAAAAACGTGCCTCGCGTCCTTTATCCAACGCACGTGTGTGCAAATTACGTAACATCCTTCCTGGGGTTTCTTATAGTAATCGTAACGGTAATCCAGAGACGAGCTGTCTACCGCAGTTGCTTTGTAGGGGATGGGAAAACTCGTAAAAACCTTTACCCCATTCACTTGGGCTTGAGACAAAATGTAAATAATATTGATGTGTCTTTAGTATAAAATACAAAAATTAAAATGTGTAGCACCAATATTTAAAAGCAGCTAACTGTTTTGTCTCTTAAGCAATTCGGTGACTTTTCATATTATAACGTAATGTTTTATCTAACAGGCGGATTTATTTTCGTAAACTATAGTATGACAGTAGGTAGATACTGCTAGACACAAGATGACTAACTGCCGCACTCAGAGACGTCAATTAACTGTAATGAGTACTTAATGTCAACAATGACAATTCAAAACTAGTCGCTATTCTAGCCGGGTCTATGGTCTAGATGTAAATGAATTTTTTAGACATTACGTTCTCATTAAAGTAAATTGATGTCTCTGAGTGCGGCAGTAAGTAGTAAAAGTATAATGTAAAATGGGCAGCAGAATATTGCAAGCAATACTGCGCTAAATGGCAATAATCTCGCCTCTACATAGGGGCCAAATGTTACCCACATATTCTTATTACACCTCTGCCTACCTAACTTATTGGCTCAATTAATTCTCGCTAACGACGTTGACCACGAAAGTTGGAATAAGGGCCGGTTTTTTGATATATAGTTAACTCAACCAATCGTTAAAAATGTTTACTATTAACTTAACCTAATATAATATAACTTACTAATAATATAATATGTATAACTATTCGTTTAACCATTAGTAACTAAAAATTTTAGTAACGGTTAAATAAAATATCATGCTGATATATAACAGTGAATGACAATTTTTAACAATTGGTTAAGTTAACTATGCATCAAAAAACCAACCCCTAAAGAATGCCCAAATTATTCATTGGTTTATCTGTGAAGGGAAATTGCAGAAAAAAGAACATTAGTTACTACATATTAATTTTTATTATTTATAGTCATCTAGTATTCCTATCACAAACACTGCTGCTCTTTTATAGAAATAATTATATTTTTATTCACCGTATTAAGTATTTTAGGATTGTCGGTTAATAACAACTAACAGCGGGCAATGTGCCACCGCATAATCTTAATTGAGGCTATACACCAGATGTTCTTGGACGAATTTATCGTAAAAAAATACTTCAAAATTAATTAGATTTTGTCTAATTTTGATACATATTCTATCCCACTTTCACATTGTGTTCTAGGTTTAGTGTAGTTCACAAATGCACCTTTTGGATAACGCTCCTTTGATCCCTGTAATTAAGTTGATTAGACTTTGATAACAAAGCTTAAGCCCTGAATATGAGTATGTTGGAATTGCCTTCTAGTTGGATAAGAAATCAAACCTATTATAAGTTTGAAAACCAATCATATCATAATCTGTTTGAAACAGAATTTTGTATGCTGAAGCCATGAATTTAATTAAATTTATACACCTTAGTTAAATTTAGCTTTATTAAACAAAGATAAGACGATGCCTCCTAATTATAAACATGATATTTATATCTCCTTCTACATAATCGACTTTCAAATGTACAAAGCTTTGTATGAGATAAATAGAAATTGTAATTATTTTCTCGGACCAAAGTTGTAAATAAATTATTTATACGTTAATTTAGAAATGATAAATGATTGGATGTAAAATTGTATTCTCGCTGTAATCAATTCGTATGTAAATAAATCGCAAATAAATAATTTATTCAATGAACTTACTTGTTTTCATTTTACTGCGTATATATACTCGGATATGAAATATTTAGAGACTCATTTTCATATGTATGTATGTATATTTTTTAGAAGCACAAATGTTCGAGGTAATGGATTTTTAGTTACTAATCCAATTAGTATATTTGTAAACATTGTCTAGGCTATTTATATATGCCAAGGATTTTATCGCAATATCATTCGCCAATTCAAACCTATGGTTGCATGTACCTCTAGCTAGAATGAGATGAAGAAAGGAAAATGTAGCATGAGATCCGATCATAGATGCGAAGAGATTGAAAGATATTATGACTATATCAAATATGACGTTAGTTATTGCCAAGAGATCCCGGGTTTGAATCCTGGGCGGCAAATGGCTATTATAATAATGTTAGAAAAAAAATTTGCCGTGTGGTGACGGCAGAGTAGAATACAATTGTCACTACCCCAAATCTTTCCCGTGGGTGTCGTACAAGGCGACTAAGGATAAATCAGTCATGAGGAATGGGCAGCAGCTTTCCTCTTATACCACCTAGCAATGTACCTACTGCGACTTTTGTACCCGATAAATGGCAATAGGAAAAATTAAAGGGTTGATGCGGGAATCGAACCCGCGTCTCCCGCCCTAATCGCAAAAGACGCGGGTTCCATTTCTCCATCAAGACTATTGTTTTACCCAATTTTTCCTGACCTATTTTTCCTGTCATGGACTTAAGCCTGAAATAAAGATTTTTTTTTTCAAAGAAAATTGTGGTACGAAAAAGTCCACAGAATGATATTGATATCTATGGAAATCCATCTCTCATCATCTCATCTTTTGCAATCTAGGCAGATGCTTGGCCAATCAAGACGATTTTTTTGTCTTTTCTTGTAAAAGAGTTAAATGTTAATTAACCTAAAAGTACAAGATTACCTACTTACTGAAGACTATTAAATAAAGCCAAATTGTCTTATTTCAATTTAACTACGCTCCCTGAATTGGAGGAGGTCCCTTTACAATGGTTTTATTGGCTTTCAGAGAGAAAATATTTCTTAAGTGGCAGCGTTATCTTGTGATTAACTGAACGTGTCTACATTTCCAAACTTTGGCTTAGAAAATTTGGTAATCGCTTTTCTTCAAAAATTTCCATGTTTGTTGAATATGGTTGTCTTTTCAATGTAATATGACGAGGAAATTGAGGAGCTCGCTAGCACAGTGGCACGGCGCGCTTGGCCTGCGATTGTGCAAACAAAGTAAGTCCGCTTAGGCTGGTCATAGGATGGGTGACCAAAAATTTACTATCGCGAGTTCCTCCGTGCTTCGAAAGGCACGTTAAGCTGGTGGTTCCAGCTGCATCTGCAGTCGTTAATACCCACCAACCCGCACTGGGCCAGCGTGGTGGGTTATGGCCCAATCTCCCTATATTCTTTCATCCATAGGGAAGGCCCGTGCCCCAGCAGTGGGGACATTAATGGGCTGGTGATGATGATGATAACGAAGAAATAGATTTTTATTTGTACCAATTAAAAGTAATGATGGTGCCCCGTGGTGATAACAGAGCAGAATACAATTTTCATCACCTCGAATCACTCCTGCGAGTGTCGTACACAGCGACTAAGGGTTAAAACAACTATGAGTAATGGGCAGCAAGCAATCATTCCTCTCATACCACCTAGGAATATACTGCGAGTTACGGCCCGATAAAAGGCAAGATACTCGACACATGATAATCCTCGCATATTTATCCGCGAAGAGGTAGGCAGAGGTAAATTAATTGTTATTTAAATATTATATGCTCATTAATTAAAATTTAATGCTCAGATTGCTGGGTATGGGCCAAGAGGTCCCGGGTTCGAATCCTGGTAGGGGCAAACTTTGTGATGACCACAAATGTTTGTTTCCGAGTCATGGTTGTGTATATGTTTATGTAGTATATTTTCAACATTTATATACATAATTATATTAAAAATATATCCGTCATCTAGTATCCATAACACAAGTGCTTAGGCTACTTACTTTGGGCTAGATGATAGGTAGGTGTGAGTGTAAAAAAAATATTTATTTTATTATTATTTATTTATTTAATTAGGGCAAACAAAACTGGAATTGCATAATGATATCGAAACTACGCTCAAGCGTGATTTTATTTGCTAAAACAATATTACAATTGTATTTGCATTTCTGTGCTCAAAATTACTACGTAGGTACAATTTATTCAATTCATTTTACCATTGTTAAAATTTTATTTTACAGATGTTCAATGCAATATTAAATAAGTAAATTGAGGTAAATAAAAGTTGTCAGTGCTCTGAGCCGGAATAATAATGTCAGAGGTCTTTGGTGAGAAGATGAAGCGAAAGAAGTATGTAAGGATCGTAGCAAGTGGAAGGAAGTGATCTCTGCCTATCCCTGTGGGAGAAGGGCGTGACGTATGTATGTATGTCTTTGGTGAGATTTACAGATGAAGGCGAAAAAGGTTAAACACTCAATAAAAATACTACTAATTGATGGTCTATGCTGATTGATGATAGCTCCTTAAGGGAAGGCGAAAGTGTGTATTAGTATGGTTGGTTTGATTTTTTTTAATCATTACTAATAAATTTATATAAATGTTAGAAAAAATATTACACAGAAAATAAAGTCAGAATTTTTTCGAAAATTATTAGTCCTGATGCGGGAATCGAACCCGCGTCCCAAAGTGTTAAAGGCAACGAAATTTTTCTGACTTTTTTTTTATTGTAGTATAGTTAGTTGGTTGATTGTTACATTCAATTTGGTAAGTCAATTATAGTCGCAAATGCGACCTAATTAGGGCAGCGCAATCCGAATCACGTTTAGGTGCCACGCCTAAATTTAATGTCGCACTTGAACAAGTTGTAACATCTGGCCAAACGAACGTTTAGGCGTAATATTTCCACCGCGTAAACGAAAATTATACCCAAACACTTGACGAATAAAGTTGAAAGTTCCACGAGCGTCATGATAGAGCCGCCAAAGGTTACAGACAGTACGCTCCCATAGATGGCTGCAAGAAAATAAAATTCAGAGGATTACAAAATAGACACACGATAATAGACTTATCTTTGTTCTTGTCGGTAAAACATGTTTTTCTCTTCCATTATCTTCGTGTCTTGCCTGGCCTTAATATGAATCAAAAGGCAGTAGGTGGTTAAATGACATCTGATTAATGAAATTGAAGAGGAAAAATACTGCGGAGACCTATGATAAACGGGAAACAGGGCAGGAAGAAGTAAATGTTGTCCTGACTTATTCATCGTATATCTTTACAGAATTTAGCCATCGCTTCCTCGGCATTTCTCCTAATCTAGATCCATCCACTCTTAAAATTGTTCTCGCGATATGACATTCATACCACTTCGTAACAATGCTGGTTGCATGAAGTTCCCGGTTCAACTGGGGTCGGCGCAATATGTTTCCTCTTCCATTCATTTTGATTAAAGGTCACTGAGCCATCCACTTCGTTATGATCCATATCATCCATCACACAAAAGTGCTAGCTAAGAATGAATGTATAGAAAAGTAATGGAGGTTAAAAGCATTTATTTATATTTTGTATTCGACACTAAGTTGGACGAGTGATGATAATGATAAAATAACTGGCGAAACGAGTGTATGAAAACACGAGAGGCGGATTAAACGCTGAGAGCGCCGTAGGCAAGTATCTCATCGGTGCCTCTATATTAAAAATATAAGTCTTACTTTATTAATAAATTGAAACAAATTCAGGGTGTAACCAAAAAAATTTTTTATTGTGTAAGTAGTAGGGCTTACTAACTGGCGCAATTAATACACATCCATATAATCCGCCTCAACATCATCACAGGTCTTTTAATGCTTCCAATGCTGCAGCAAAGGTCTTCCCTATGGATGGAAGAATATAGGGAGGATGGCCTCAAACCCATTATGCTGGCCCAGTGCGGATTGGTTAACGTCTGTAAATGCACCCGGGACCAAAGACTTAACGTGCCTTCCGACAAAGAACGGAGGAACTCTAGATTGTAAGTTTTTGGTCACCCATCCAATGACTAGCCTTAGCGAATATTGCTTAGTTTACGCAATCACAGACCGAGTGCGATAAGCCACCACTGCGCTCCATTGAGGCAAGTGTCGCTATTGTATTGAGATAATATTTTTCATACTCTTTATAGACTCACCAATGACATAAGAGATGTCAATTAAACGCTTCAGCCTGTAACATGTGCAAGTTGATTTGGCGTAGTAGACGCGTAAAGCCGACAAATGTGGCACGTAGCGGTTTTTGCTGAAAATTTGATATATCATGTTTTATCGAAACCCCATACTAACTCTACATAATGATAATATATTAAAAACTTTATAAAATTGGGACTTTTGACTTAGGAAGACCTGTGAGTAATGAGCACTGTTGGTTCAAGCTCATTTAGAAATAAGTCTTTCCGGAGTGTTTAAGTTAGGAGCTTGCCGACCGCCCACCTAAGACTTAATTAAAAAAAACGACGCTGAATTTATCTGGCAACATAAAGTTTCATAATTATTGTAGGGATTTTAATAGGCCCACTATTAAGACTTCCATTTTTTATTTTCGTTTCATTAACTGCCGCAGTCAGAGACGTACTCAATTAACGTTAATGAGTACTTAATAGAAAACAATGTAAATTCAAAACAAGTCGCTATTGCTGGGTCTATGGTCTAGTTTTTGATTGATATTTTTTTGTATTAAAAGTACTCATTAAAGTTAATTGACGTCTCTGACTGCGGTAATTAGTCTAGTTGAAGATAACTTACGTAATTTCAGCTGATATACTTTCAGATTCAAATGGAGTAGTTTCACCAGAAATTTTGTACTTCTTATCACTACATTCCATGTAGCAAATCGGTTGGCATTTTCTTTCTTCCGAAGACATGTGTACTGGAAAGATGACATTACATACATACATAAGTCACGCCTTTCTCCCACAGACGAAGGCACAGATCACTTTCTTGCCACTTGCCACGATTCTCACATACTTTTTTCGCTTTATCATTAATGATTTCATGCATGCCTGTCGGTTTCGGGTACTCTTAACCTGGCCCTTTTTCAATTTGATTATGAAAAATCCGTTGAGGATTTTCCGTTCCGTTCTTTTGTCTTATAAATATATTATTTTTGTCACTCTCCTGTCACTTATCCTTACTACACAATGCGAGCATCCCTTTCTGAATTCTTGCCGTTACGTCTTCTTTCAAACTACACCTTTCTCTTATCACACTGTTGTACAATAGATCGCTCAGCTTTTACCCCAGTCATGCTCCTGAACACTCTCATTTCTACTGAATTTATTATACTTTCATGCTTGTACTCCCATTCCCAACTTCATACATTAATAGTCAGGGTATTTTCAGATTAATATCTTATCTATATATTTTAGTACAGAAAAGTCAAATAAAACTTTCCCATCAGTCTTATAAGCGGCTTATTGCTGAGGCAAAGCTGATCCTATAAATAGAAACGCAAGAAATGCTACGACTTAACAGAGTAAGTACGATACAGATGTATAACTGTTCAGCTAGAACTAAAATCATTCATCCCATCTTGGGCTGTGCTTAGTGCTTAGACTAGACAGAACGCCGTTATACCTTTGCATACAAAACTTAATTATTTAATTCATCTAAGTCACCAAAGGAAGAGAGAGTAAAATATCTATTTTAAGATTACATTTTCAAAAGCTAGGCAATTAATATATTTTTAAAATCACTTATTAATTAAAGAATTGCATTATATATTATATGAGATAGCACAAAGTAAGATGTTAAGTGTCTTTTCTTTGCACCCTATAAATATGCTTAAAGCATAAATAAAACACAAAATTTTAAATTATACCACATTCAATTTTAACTTTGCAGAAAATAAACTTGATAAAATTGTATCCATTGGAACTATAACTTACAGACATTTGTTAAGAGGCTATACGCATCTGAACATTTGATCAAACCGAGCATCCGTTGGTATATTATATCTGTATTACTACACAAAGGGAAAATATCAAAGAAAATTGTGGTTCACGAGTAATATTAAAGAACCTAGAAAATTCGATGATCACGTATAAGTTTATGTCGTTGATTTTTCTACGGAAATTGGTTACGTCTACGATAACACGGTACAAGACCAGTCGAAAGATACATTTCATACATTAAGCTTATAAGCAACATTTATTTGATCATGAAATAGAATCTCTTTTTAGCTGTTACGTAATAAATACTCCATTTCGAAAGAGATCATTTCACTAGAGCCAGACACTCAATTTCAGACGTTATGTCTATTAAATTTTTCTGACGTTACACCAAGCCAAATAGGGTAAATCGGCCTTAAGCTGTTACACTGTCTAAAGTAGGGAGAATTCAGTTTATTATCTACGTCTTTGACGGCGAAGATCAGATTTCAAATAGGTACCTTTTTTTTTTTATTGTAACGACAAAGGCCTGGATTTGTCCAGCTTTCCTTGCACCTGCTTTTTCTTAGAGATACTGTAATTATTATTACTCAATTTTTAATAAATAAATAATGACCCCGGCACATTTTTGAAACGCGACTCCACATGTAGACGCCGAACGACCGGCGTCGCGTCGGATGTTCGTAGTGTGTTTCTGGTCATAGAAAACCAATACATTTGATTCGACTCAACACGCGTCGCGTTGCATCGGGTCGCGTCATGTGTCAAAATCTGTTTCTAGCATTTGTACGCACCGAAACGTATTATTAGACACCATCAAAAGAACATTTTGTTATAATTATAGTTGTAAAGGATAAAAAGTAATGATCATGTATTCGTCGAAACCTGTATTTAACTACAAAAATTACTAGTTCGATAGCTAATTGTTATTGTCAAGAGTTTGTTCAAATTCAGATAGTAATTAATAGAAAAGTGTCTTCTCTCTTTCATTCATTAAAAAGTGATAATAATGAGAAAATTCTTTTAAAATATATCTGAGTATCTGAAATACCAACCTGTTACATTGTTAAGACACATCAAATCCTCAAATTCACAAATGCGGATGTATTTGTCTGAAAAAAATAAGGTTCATCAAAATTTTGCACAAAATCATAATCATGTCCAGACCTAATTATTCATGGGGGAGGGATAATGGGGCGTAACCCACCACGCTGCCCCAATGGGGATTGGTGGGTACGCTATTAACGACGGCAGATGCAGCCTGGATCAACGGCTTAACTTTCGAAGCACGGAGGAACTTGAAATAATACATTTTTATTCACCCATCCAATGACCGGCCTTAGTGAACATTAGAGCTCACCGCATAGTTGATCCTATTGTATCTAACACTGAGACGATAACTCTTGGCTGTCCATGGATTCACCGTGCGGGTGCCAGGTCCATAGTGTGGCAAAGAAGTTTACGGGATCTTTTCATAACATTCGCCAGCCAGACTTCTCCCTCGCCCAGTCATATTTGGTAAGATCAATGAGAGCCGCTTTAGACACAGTCATGTTCCAGTGTACAACTTACGAAAGCTCTAGACAAGCCAAGGTGTTTAAGTATAGGGATTAAGCTGGTATACTCCTATTAATCTAAACTATAATATTATAAACCTGAAGAGTTTATTTGTTGTTTGTATGGTTAAGCGCGCTAATCTCGGGAATTACTGTCTCAAATTGAAAAATTATTTTGTGTTGGATAGTCCATTTATCGAGGAAGGCTACATAATAACTGACATTAACGCGAGTGAAGCTGCGGGTGACCACTAGTATCAAGATTTTGGTGGTTAGAAAAAGAATTTCGAAAAATTATGATCTTGAGGCGGGAATCGAACCCGCGTCCGCTGCTTTCCGGGCAGGTGCCTGACCGCTCGGCCACCCAAGACACTAATTAACTTGCCGAAATGCTTCTAACCTTTACACTTCACGTTGTAAGCCAACGGTTCTTTTTCTAACCACCAAAATCTTTGTACTAATTTTTCTAACATTTAAATAATGTTGAAATTAAAATCGGACACTAGTATCAAAATAAAATATTATATCTTGATCTGATCATCTTACCCCGGGGATACTTGTAGGGCAGACAGTCGCAGGCATCCAGTATGGTGGCCATTTTGCACTCCGTGTGGCAGGTTTCGAAGCTGTATCTGTCAGTGAGCTCGAGGGTCGCCTCGTCGTGGAACCAGCAGCTCCTCCTCGACGGGTCTATCGCTCGGAGGCTGTTGTCGGTCTGGAAGATCAGCGGCTGGACCTTGATAGCCGTGGCTTCACCAGGCGCCATCACCTTGTACTTTATCGTGGTCTCGGGGTAGTCGTTGGGGTCACTGATTAAAACCTAGTGGAGAAAAAAATTGTGACTCATCATGATCACCATCAGCCCTGTAACGTCCGGGCCATAACCCACCACGCCGGCCCAGTGTGAATTGGTGGGTTTCAACCTGCAGATGCAGCCGGTACCAACGGCTAAACGTGCCTTTCGAAGCATGGAGGAACTCGAGAAAAGATTTTTTTTGTAACCCATCTAAAGACTGGTCATAATGAACATTGCTTAGTATTACGCCATTGCAGGCCAAGCGCTTTATGCCACTGTGCTATAGAGCTCCTCGAAGAGAAACGGAGAAACCAGATTTATGATTTCTTTTAACTCAATGAAATGGCCTCAATGGATGTATAGGAAAGGAAAGTAACGATACTCAATACTGTAGATCTTTATCATAAAATAAATAAAATAAATTTTATAGAGCTAACATAAACCACATAAGGGGACTACTATTTTACTGAAATTTTCATTTTTTTTGTACACCAAGAGTTACTGCGGTTACAACATTCCAATTCATACGGCTCAACGTTTTGGCTTAGGATTCACAGCCGGCCGCCTGCCAGACTCCAGCCCTTTTATTGTAATTAGCTCTTGATAATGGTATCAGACCTCTATTATTTGGGAACTTACTAGACGCAATTAGCGACATTGCAACGTACCACTCGGTTATAATTGGTGTGACTTAAGTATATGCGTGCTATTTGCTTTATTTTACTTAGTCTGAAGCCTCAAGACCTGACCACAATGGTCAGGCCTTGAGGCTTGTCGTTATGTATTTATTTCATAATACAGTATATGTCACATCCAACTAGCTTAGTAAAATTATAGCTGTTTAATTAACAGCCTGGCATCTTTACTAATTCTATAATAGCACAAATTACTGGCACCCGGTCTCTAAGGTAGGACTTAGACTAGCGCAACAGTATTTTCCGAATCAAATCAAAATCAATTGTTAATTTAAATATCTCTATAAATTAAGCAATTTTATCCTGTGACAGCCCTTGTCTCTTGCGAAATACTCATAGTCCATACCTTTTTTGCAAACAATCGTCATTTTTTCATTATCAGCCAATTTTGAACAATTAAATCATACGCATAATAGAAATAATTAATGATACATATTTACAGATTTATAAGCAGCGTGGAGGGAAGAGTTTTTTTCACTACCCACGAATCTTTGAGGGCTGGGTAGCAAAAAGGAAAAGATTGAAAACCTCATGCTATCAAACTACAGTCTTTGTTTTTTTTTACAAATATCTTTTTTTATTTGTGTATTAGTTTTTGTGATATTTGCCCATTTAAGAGCGATAAGGAAAAAATTTATAGACACGAAAGATTTGCTTAAATCCGGCTAGAAGGACCACGTTACAAAACCCTCTCGAAATATCGACGCTGTGTCTGACGCAGATTTAAATCAAAATCCCATTCTATTTGACCTGCTTCTCATTTATAATTGAATTGACGATTCCTAAAATAGGAATTTGTATTGGTTTTTTACAAATCTGAATTTATTAACCGACGACCTTGACGTCAATTTTTATATCGCGTCTTCTCTACCATAAGTATTTTATTTCAATAGCTGCACTAAATTTAAGACATAATTATAAATTGATTATAAATGTAATAAATTATGGTATTTACGGTTGCTTAAATCTATCTGGCCGTGTGGTGACGGCAGAGTAGAATACAATTGTCACCACCCCAAATCTCTCCCGTGGGTGTCGTACAAGGCGACTAAGGATAAATCAGCGATGAGGAATGGGCAGCAGCGTTCCTCTTATATCACCTAGCAATAGTACTGCGACTTTTGTGCCCGATAAATGGCAATAGGCTCGCCACCTATTACATGGGACCTAACATAATTGGCGAAACGTGGGTGCTAGTTCACCTCTGCCTACCCCTTCGGGGATATAGGCGTGACTTATGTATGTATGTATGTATGTAAATCTATCTGTCTACCTGCCATTTTTTTTCAAATAATAAACCAAGATTTTTGTTTGAAAATTACCTATAAATTATATAGGTATATTACAAAAAGGTATTTTCTTTTTTTTCAATAGTATTATTTTAAATACACTAGTTAAATAAAATATTTTCGAAAAACACCGTTTGTAAAAAAAGGTTTGTCATTAAGGAAATTAGGTCAAATTGTCTCTTTGTTACAGTACTATTTATTATTACAATATTCTTTACTTTTAAAATAGCTGAATTAGAATTAATAATATTAATCAATCATTCTTAGTAATAAACGCAATATGGTGGCATTCGTGTTATCTTGTAAGAACCGTAAAAGTAACAACCATATGTGAGATAGATAACGAAAACTGTCCTAGTTTTCGTTATGAAAGCAGTTTCTGTCGTTGATAAAGTTTCGAACTTTCTAGAAATTCTCTGTTGATATCTAGTTCTCTAAAGACATGGTTTAAACTAGTTCTAACCGGTGGTGGCGGTCTTAGAAGGGTACGACAAACGACAGTTTCCGAAAGGATGCCTGTACTTTCAGCGCTAAGTAATTGCTTAAAGTCTTAGCTCACTCAAACTTATATATCTTCACTAATATGATTGGTAAATATATTGCTTTGTAGTTACTTGCTCTATTAGATATACAAACTTCAAAGCCACACAAAATCTGTAAGAATGTATTACATTATTGATACATTCTTTTTTATTCTTCATTCTAGGAATGTTTCTGCCCATTTCTTGTCGCTGTCGTTACCCTTAGTCGCTTGTACGACACCCCGTGGAGATATGAGGGTGGGGGGTGACAAATGTATTCTACTCTGCACCGTCACCATACGGCAGTTACATACATACATAAATTATGCCTTTATCCCTGAAGGTAAATTAACACCCATGTTTCGCCAATTATGTTAGATCCTATAATGATAGGGAGCGAGCATATTGACATCTGCTGGGTACATTGATCGCATTATAATTATTGTTCACGCTTCTCAGCGTGTCACAACACTACGCGTCATACTAGTTGTGTACCAGCCCTACGTGGAAAACGGGAAAACGTCAAGCACCCTCTTTTTGTCCTCTTCTTAAAACGTAACACACGAGAAATATTTGCTCCCCATTATAAAGTAAAATACAAAATTCTGTAGATTAAAATAAATACTTATGAAGACTAGAGTTGGTGTTTCGAATCATTACGGCGCCCCTACATTATTGCTAAGTGGTATTGTATTATACTCCGCTGTCACTGCGCAGCACATAAGCTGATTGTCGTGTCAAGATAATAATTATATTTCCATCATACCTAATTTGTGTTTTTGTTGTTCCGTGTGTTAAAATTGTTTTATACGGGTCTTCTGAATTCCCGAATAAAAACAACAATGTTTTCGATACGTTACCTTCGCACCGTAGAAGGGTTCCAAATCCCAGGCAGGGTATTCGTCTGGCTCCACGTCTAATACAATAAAAAGTCCAGTTAATCTGAAAGGACGTCGATTTCGTTATATTTCGCTTATGTTCTACAGTGGTTAAATTGGAAATGTTACAGACAATATTCAGATGAAGAAGACAATGCTTGCTTACTAAGAAAATTAAGCCAAAAATAAATACAGTAGCAATTTACACACATACCTACATAAATCAAGTGAATTAATCGAAGTTTCGGCAATTGTGTTCGGTGATTTATGTATGTATGTCTTCTTCCTGCCCTGTTCCCAGTCTATCTGGGGTCGGCTCAGTACGTTTCCTCTTTCATTCATATCGGTCAGACGTCATCAAGCCATCCACTCCCTTTTGATTCATATCATCTAAGTAAAGTAAAGGTGCTAGTGATGAATGAATGTATAGAAAAGAGACGGAACGGACCATGTCGAGAGATCTGCATGCATACTGCTCAAAGTTTTGGCTTAGGTTTTACAGCCGGCCGCCTGCCTGACACCAACCTGAATGCTGTTGTTGGTGGTTTGCCCTCCACCATTCGGGTGCCCCAAGGTGCTTATTGGTCTACACCGGGCAATCTCTCTTAGTCGACTTTTACGACACCCTTGGGATGGGTCGGGGCTGGCCTATTCTACGTTATTTTTTCGCTCCCGGGCCAGCATAGAAGGATTTATGTATGTATGTGTCGTGGCCAAATCGTAGAATTGATCACTTCATGATGTGGCCGACCATTTTATGAAATGGTGGCATTTCATGAAATGGCCAACTCTAACTGACCATATCATGATAATGCTCTGGCCAGATCAATGAATAAACAACGTTTAACGATATGAACAGCTAAACGCATGGTTATTTCATGATATGGCCAAACAATATCGTAAAATAGTAACATTAACCACCGTTAGAGGCGCTTATTTCGATTTGTTTTTGTGATGCATCATGGGGGCGGACAAATAACCTAATAAAAAAACTATTAGTAATGTTGTAATGGAAGATAAAAGTGAATTGAAAGATCGTTACAACACCAAATTATTAAAATTTTACGTTTTAAGTCACTCAAAAAACGCGCAACTTAAAAATACTAAACATTAACTACATTAATGAAATGGCCAAACGTGGATGGGCATATCATCAAACGTTGACGTTTCAACGATATGGTCAGTTTTAGCTGGCCACTTCATGAAATGCAACCATTTCATGAAATGGTCGGCCACATCAAAAAGACGATTTGGCCACGACATATGT
This sequence comes from Cataclysta lemnata, assembly GCA_963931975.1. Taxonomy (NCBI): domain Eukaryota; kingdom Metazoa; phylum Arthropoda; class Insecta; order Lepidoptera; family Crambidae; genus Cataclysta; species Cataclysta lemnata. The sequence goes on along the minus strand of OZ008343.1, from coordinate 565,084 downwards.
ATGTTATAAAAATTAAACACACCTTCCTGAATCCGATGTAGCTATCAACGGAGCAGTGGGTGCTTTATCACCGGAGTCATCATCATAATAGTCGAAGTCTTCATCTTTAGTAAAAAAGACACTAGAGGCAAAATAAGACAGTTGTGGTTAATCTTCATCAACAGCAATGCAACGCACAGTATTTCTAATCACTGATTTTTCCTTAGACGCCTTGTACGACTTCCACGGGAGAGATTTGGGGAAGTGACAATTGTATTCTACTGCCGTCACCACACGGCTTAGCTCGGATTAGCAAATAGTGCTTCTTTATATTTCATAATTTACAATAAAATGTGATTTCATCATAAAATTTACGAACACTTCAAACCTTGCACCTTAAATTATTACGATAAATTCACTTACTGGAACTTGACTGTGGTTGGTAGGTACTTACTTCTTATTTCCGTCATTGAGGCCTCCATAGTTGAATGTGCAACAGTATCCATCAAACGTTTTGATCAGACTGAACATGTCACTACATTTCTTTTGTTTCTTATTAAAACTACAGAATATTAGCAGATCTTCACATTTTTGATGTACCTTAAACATTAATTAGCATTAAGCTAAGTGTAAGATTGAAATAAAACATTAGAAGAATGGGCCATCACGTTTTCATGTAAAATAATATTACTCTAATAGTATTGTATTAATTTATTATTATTAAGTCCTCACTCTTGCTCTTGTACTGTACTATGTTGTTGTATCTTTTTTGTTATTTGCATTCCTAAGTTTGCATTAAAGTATCTGTATTGTAATGTATTCTATTTTAGCATAATTATCTACGTACAAATCTTTTTCCTTTGTAAAAATGTTACAAACCTCTTCCATGACAGTATTCAGAGTGAAATAATGGTCCTTAAGTATAGCCATAATGTTCGTAAAGTTGTTTGTGTGCTGACTGTTCCACCCGTAACCCTTCAAGGAAGGCAACGCTTTGAAGAAATCTCTTATTTCCGAAGCGTTGAGCTTATGTCTTAGCCTGGTAACATGAAATATAAATAATCTAAAAAAATTATCGAACTCCTTCGAAATGGCTTTACCAATTTTTATGTTTTATTTTGTGTGTGTATATATTTAATAGGTCTACTCAGACCTATATAGATCGTAGGCTATATTTTATACCCATAGGTGATAAGGTCAAAACCACATTTGTCGGTTCAGCTAGTAATGAATAAAATATAACATTATTTCTGACAAACGCACACACATGCCAACTGTAATATATATGGGATTAAAGAGTAATAACTGCGTTACTTACAACAACCTTTCAATGTTTCCAATTTGTTTCAAAGACACATCGTTGTAATTGCAAATGCTGACCGCTGGAAATGGCACTTGGCTTACTAAGCAGTTTGCATTGAGCTGCAACACAGAATTTTTGTGATAAATGAATTATTTTTTAAAGTTTTTAATGATTTGCTGTTACATTTAGGATTATTATAAAAATCCAAAATATCACAGCAGAGAAAAATTAACAGCAGATCGATATATTTTTTTAAATGACAGACATTAGGGTCAATTCTGACATGGCTCTCTAAACTTAAAACTAAATTTAATATCAGTCTGTCCTCTTTATTCTGTATTGAGAATGAAAGAGAAACACTGTTGTCAAATTAATCTTAGTTTTAGAGAACCGTTGTCAGAATCGACCCTAATACCTTTGAAATATAGAATAAGAAATGAAAAATGTCGACGGAGATTAATTGGTGTATAAAAATACATAGTTATGAACCTTGGGGCACCTGAATGGTGAAAGGCAAAATACCAACACCGCTTAACCACAGCGACTGGAAAACGAAACATACTTAGCCGACCCTGATAAACTGGTATTAGGACAGAAATATGGTGAATAGTAAAAATGTCATTAAGTTTATTTCGAATTTGTATTTCGTGAACTTCACTAAAACTTAAGGTACGTAATCGCTTAATTTGTATTCCAAATACAGAGAAGTCGTTCCAACGGTAATACGACCTTTTGACAGTCCCAACTACCGCAGTATCCACACATTACCCGGAACGGAAGGGTTAACACCCTCCAGTACTGACTAACTGCCTCAACAGGGAAACAAAGGATGTATCTCTATTTAATAAAGCAGGAAACCTCTGGAACTTTACTAGAATATTCTTTCCTTTGAGGGTTGGAGGCTGAAACAGTGAACGTTCACAGTTTTAGTTAATTGGAATGGCTTAAGTGAAAACTTAATTAATGTGGGGCTTAAACCCAATGGTTCTTAAGGTTATCTTAACAGCTCTTATAATGAATGGATTTTGTTTTGACAATTTTTATTTTTCACAAAACAGTCATTTCAATGTCGTTCTTTCAAACAAATATTAGGATATTTTATTATTTTCTTTAAGTATAACGCAATTATGAAATAAATAAATAAGTTACATGTTATACAATAAGTTTACATTTTTGTAAATAAAAGTTATAGTTATTTATTGTTTTTGTGTCACATTATTGATTCCGAATCAATCATTTATCTTATCTCTATCAAATCAAAGTTCACAATGTGCTAGTGCCTATATCGCCTATAAGAAAATATTTCCTGTATTTTATTGAACAATTTCAATCACGAATAACGATACGAGATTGAAATTGTACTTCGAGCTGATAGAAATACAAAAACCGTTCTCAATGTTTGACGGATATCGAATGGAAAATTAGATACGAACATCAGTATTATTAGTACTTTGACATGACAGACACTTTTGCTACGATGTAATGCTCAATTCTATTGATTTTTACTAACTGGCCAATCAAGTTATAGAAATGGAACGAAATACCTCAGTAATAATCTGCCCTTCTAAATATTTCTGTCTGGCCATCACGAGGAAGTACATAGTCGCTGATAAGTTCAAAATCATGATAAGAAGCCATGTGTAGTATTTGATTCCCTTGCTTCGTCTCAAATGCTTAAATCCGTGGACGGCTGTGATGTTAAAAATTAAACGTTTCATAAAACGTCCTCTACCATCCATATTTACCGAAATACAATAAAACTTAGTATAGAATAATTAAGTGTCCGACTCAGACAGTAATAGCCTTTGAATTAAAAACCCGTTATTTATATTGTTTTGGATTTCTAAAAAGGATTTGTTAATTAAAACTTTGTTTGTCTTAAAAGGAATAGTTTTTGAGTGGACCATGTGAATGTTTTACTTGTGTTAATTATGTTTTAGACCACTTCGAATATGTACGTAGTTTGTGATACAAGTCTTAGATACTATAAAGACTTCATTGCCATTACCATTAATTTTACAGTGCACCCGGCAACAGAAAATTTAGAAAACTCAACTTTCATAGCAGGAGCCAAAACGTTTAAATAGTTCGAGTGATTTTTTGAATAGTATCACAATGTATCCCAGAAACAACTCGAAGTCTGTAAGTTAACACAATTATGACCTTCTATTTAGAAATTAATTCTAAGTATGTACAGCCAGAGGAGCTCGAAAGCGTAGTAGCGCTTAGCGCGCTCGACCTGCGATTGCGCAAACTGAGCAATGTTCGCTGTGGTGGGTCATTATGGGTTATCAAAAATATATAGCTGTTTTGAGTTCCTCCGTGCTTGGGCTTATTTGTCGCTAACATCTCAGCTCACTTATACCTACCTACGGAATATATGTGTAAGTATTGAAGATACCGTTAATATATTTTTTAATTAACACAACGAATGCAAATTGGAAAATGTTCTTCTTCTTATTTTTTCTATGGCGTTTCCTTTATGATTTCGCCAATTTCGCGTGTTCCGCTCAGACTTTTGTTGCTTAATGATTTCCCAGGCTGACTCCGCTTGCAATTACTCAGTATTGTGAAAGTACAAGGTAAGTATAAATCATGATATCGACTGTCCAAATTAACCATTACCATCCACGCGAAATAAACCAACACAATCGTAGTGTTATTGTCCTCTATGAACACAATAAACCGTCAAAAGTCATTATCTAGACAGTTTCAATGTCAGAATAGAACGTTTCTTATAATCACTCACTCAGTTTAACAAGTGATGTCACTTGAAAAAATAGTACCCATATTTTTTAAGGGAAACAATGTTTCATTGCACTCGCAACAAACTAACCAATGGTCAGACATAACTATTGGTAAAATTGCCATTATTGCGCATTAACAATTGGTTAGCCTTTTAACTATAGTAGAAGTAACAAATTGTTAAAGACGACTTGACTATGGATCAAAAAACCGGCCCTTAACGTTTTAAAGTCAACATTTACAAAATTGAAGGCTAATTAAGTAGCTCTCTAGTTTTTCACAGTTTAGAAGGCTTTGTCAGCTGCCATTTGTTTTTGAAGAATACTTTAAATTGTTGATAGTTCTACATCAAATAACTACAACATTTAAGAAGACAAATTTAATTAAATTTAAAACTAAATCTGTCATAATAGAACTTTATAAGTAAGCAAAGATAATAATGAATGAATGAATGAAATAAAGTTTATTTGGAAAAAAATAAATTAACAACACATAATATTGTGTTGTTTTTTATCACATACCTAACATTATTTTGGCGCTAAGAGATCAGTGGCTTAGCGCGGTCGGTATTAGATATTAAGGAATGTTCGCTAAGCCCTGTCATTGGATGGGTGATCATAAATTTACTATCTCGTGTTCCTCCGTGCTTCGGGAGGCACGTTGAGCCATTGGTACCGGCTACATATGCAGCAGTCACAGCAGTCCTTAATGCCCATCAATCCACACTGGGCCAGAGTGGTGTGTTATGGCCAATTCTTTCTATGTTCTTCCATCCATAGGAAAGGCCTGAGCCCCAGCAGTGGGGGGCATTAAAAAGGGCTGATGATGATGATCATGCTGATTTATGACTGATTAGGTGTTTATGCTGCCAAAAGTTTCGCTTTTTAAAACATACAATTGTAAGATTGCCGATTATAAAAAAGTTGGATTTTTCCGAAATAATATCTAATTACTATAAATCTAGCTTCTACGCTTAGATTAAACGTAGTTTCTTGTTACCTAACACCTAAATTAGTTGTAACAAATTTCTAAGATACTATCATTTATGTTAAGATACACAATCTTGTAATAAAATATGAGTTTACTATTAAAGGACTCCGCCCAGTATTTTCAGAGTAAATATAAAATACATACGTACATACATAAATCACGCCTATATCCCCGAAGGGGTAGGCAGAGGTGAACTAGCACCCACGTTTTGCCAGTTATGTTAGGTCCCATGTAATAGGTGGCGAGCCTTTTGCCATTTATCGGGCACAAAAGTCGCAGTACATTGCTAGGTGGTATAAGAGGAACGCTGCTGCCCATTCCTCATCACTGATTTATCCTTAGTCGCCTTGTACGACACCCACGGGATAGATTTGGGGTAGTGACAATTGTATTCTACTCTGCCGTCACCATACGGCTTAAAATAGGCATTTAATATTATTATTAGTTGTCTGTGATTTGTCTAACATAAAGAGAGATGTAGGAAAAGTTGTTATAAGGAATAACAGGCACATAAAAATACTGATTTGTTTCCTTTGCATATTCTGAAAGTTTTAGAATTCTAAGAAAGTGTCAGAAAGTGGTAGTTGTTGTGGTGACGGTAGAGCAAAATACAATCGTCACCACCCCCGTGTAGGACCGTCACGGGCAGTCTAACCCATAGCTACAAGACTGTCACAGTCTCTCAAACCCATCGACGTAATATAATAATATTAAGGGCCTGTTTCACAATCGAAAAGTAAGTTCGAAGTAGCTTACTTCGCAGATCATTTGATAGTTGTAATATGAAATATATGTCAATTGAACTTCAAAGTAAGCTACTTCTAACTTACTTGTCGATTGTGAAACAGGCCCTTAGTCTAACCTATACAATCGAGGTCCACGCGGGTATGTCAGGCAGGCATGCCCGTCTCGTTTTGTCGGCTATCTGTTACACTTTTTTGTAAAACAAACCGAAAATCGACACCCAAATTAATGAAGCCATAAAAAAATCAATTTCGCTTAACTGGTGACGATAAATACGCAGTAGGAACTGTTAGGTGTCCAATCCGATAATGTGTTGTTGAGCTTTGCTCGACGTCTGCATTTTAACAATAGCTTTGTGATCGAGTTCAATTTATTCGAGATATTTCTATTTCAATAAATATTGGGAATCCGTTCAAATTTCTCGATAGAATTATTGCAACATTTCTTGTGACGTGTAACAAAATTTGATATGTAATATTTTTTCATAATCATTTGGAATTTGTTTGTTCGTCATTCGTTTAAGGATAAAAATATCGTAATATTTCAGTAGCCAACAGAGGGTGATGTGAGAGTTATAAAAGACTGTTATATCGTAAATACATAATCGAATAAATTATTTCAATCAAGAGTTGCTGGAAATTTATTCATGAATGGCGAGGCTGTTGCGTTAAATATTGCAAAACCTTGTGAAGTTGTGAAATGGGCATTTCTGACGTTTGGTGTATTTTTTTCTTAATTGCCTTAAATAAAAAACCCACATTCTCATTTAATTTATTAATTTTTATGTATTTGCTCTGCCCTCATTGAACACTTGAAGCGTTATACCTTATCTTATTACTCATATTACATATGAAGCCATTGTTTAGTACCGTATCTAGAACTCGTATCTCCAACGAATATTCCACTTCAAGAAATTGGTACGTCAAAAGGATATTATTTATCCTACTCGAGGAGACACCGACGCCATTTTATCGCCACCATAGGCGTTTGATTAAGCCGTGAATGGGAGTCTTGAATTGTGTGAAAAGGGATATACTGAAATGAAAATGTGTTACACACTTCACATTTCCAGTCTGTACATACTTACATACCAGATACAGTAACCTTATATTGAGCATACCAGGGGGCAAACGATACATCGTTTCTAGCGGAATGTAATTTTTTGACAAATGAATTCTAATTGACACGACGGTCGCCATATTTTATTTTATTCATTTTATTCATTCGAATAGATTAGCCTTAGCCTAACTTAACTAGACCCCCTGGTCTAGTTAAGTTAGTTCTGGCTAAAATAAACTCTTAAGTAAACTATTAGTTTCGATAGTATTTTCAAAACTAGCTGTTCAGATAAAGGAACTCAATAAACTATGATCATTTACATACAAACATAAATCACACCAATATCCCCGAAGTCATTCAATTCCAATATATCAAAATTTATCTATATTTATATATATCAAAATATGTCAGGAAATTCCAATATATCAAAATTCATTTATTCATATCTGGTATGATTACAATACACTTATGAATCGAATTAGAGGTGAATTAACACTCACGTTTCGCCAATAAGGTTAGGTTGCATGTAATAAGTGGCGAACATATTGCCATCTATGGGGCACATAGGTGGTGCTAGGTGGTAGTCCATTACTCATTGCTGTCTTTGCCCTTAGTCACCTTGTACGACACCCACGGGAGAGGTAGAAATTTAATTAAAAGTTCAACTCCCAAACTAGGACATATCCTGTATCTTGGGATACAAGTGCCCAAGGTGTTTATAGGTCTTATACACCGGGTAATGTTCCCAGGGCGACTCTTACGACCGTGGGGTGAGTCAGGGCTGCCACAACCTGAGCTATTTTTTCTTTCCCAGTACAGCATGCAAGATGGTCTATCTAAATGACAATATTAAACCGGTGCACAGCCAATAGTCTTAAGCGGCACCCCTTAATTGCACCCGAGTGAATATTGCATAGGCCATAAAACTTTATTTCCCACATAAAAAGGCTTTCAACTCCTCTGTTTACTATCGAACGATGAAATGCTTAGGTACTATATTTTATGTAGTGTTAAGACCCTTACATCGTGAAATACGCAACTCGCTATAATTCACTTCTTGAAAAGATGATCGAAACACGTAAAAAAATGTTCTACGTAAATTAATTTGTATACATCCAAATTCACTGAAATTTACACCAGCTATCCCCAACGCAAGCAGATAGTGAAGTTCACGGGAATATATCAAGTATTCAAATAGTTTTACACCCGAAAATATCTGGTTTAGGCACTATACTCACTTACTAAATTAGTTACATACGTAGTACCTACGTATACGCCGACCCTCAATAAAGTTTTCCCCCAAATTTCGCCAACTATGCAAGGTGCCATGTAATAGGGGGCAAGCCTATTTCCATTCATTCCATTTGCTATATGGTGCACCAGGAACGCCCATTCCCTGTCATATTATTATCACTACTCTTGCTGACGCATCAGAGACTTCAATCAATTAACGTTAATGCAGTACCAACTAATACAAAAAAATGAAAATTTAAAACTAGTCGCTATTCTTGCCAGGTCGACGGTCTAGATTTTAATATATTTTTTTGATATTAAGTTTTACATACATACTTAAATCACGCCTATATCCCCGAAGGGGTAGGCAGAGGTGAATTAACACCCACTTTTCGCTTATGATGTTCGGTCCCATGTCACAGGTGGCGAGCCTATTGCCATATATCGGGCACATAAATCGCAGTACAAATTTATATTGCTAGGTGGTATGAGGGAAACGCTGCTGCCCATTACTCATTGCTGTCTTTACCCTTAGTCGCCTTGTACGACACCCACGTGGTGGTGACAATTATATTCTGCTCTGCCGTCACCAACTAGGTTGACTTATAGTTTTTGAAATTTTGCAGACGGAAATGTTTCCGGACCTCAGAAGCACGATCGGGTTGAAGTTACGAGAGTACTGCAAGCAAAGCACCCTCCACGGCTTCTGCTACTTCTACAGAAGCAGCAGGTTGAGTGTTCACGTCTTCTGGATGGTCGTCATCATCTCCAGCTTCACCCTGTGTGCGTTTCTCAGCAGCATGATCTGGAAGAAGTTTGTTGAAGAACCCACGTTGACTGTGGTTAGTAGCTCATCATCTTTATCACCAGCCCCTTAATGACCCCACTGCACAGGGTCGCAGGCTTCCCTATTGATGCAAGAATATAGGAAGAACGAACCATGTTGAGACTGAGAGAGTGATTGGGATGACAAAATTCCAATTAATACTGCTCAAGGCTTTGGCTTAGGTTATACAGCCGGCTCTTGAGGTATGCTGTTATTAGTGGTTGGCCCTCTATCATTCGAGTGCCTTATTTGCCACCAAGGTGATTATTTGGTCTACACCGGATAATCTTCCTTAGTAGACTTGTATGACACCCCTAGGGTTGGATGGAACGTTTACGTAATCTGCCAGGCACTGGCCTACAAGACTTATTACATTATTAATCCAAGACATGTGTCTATGTTTAGCTATGTAAATTTGTAAGACAAACTTTTAAACAAACAGTCAACAGACGCTATCCTAATATAATATAACGTGTTTGTTTACCTCGTTAACAAAATAATATGAATTCCAAGAAAACAGTGTCATAAAAATTTCGAACATTAGATTTTCCTGATGCGGACAACAATTATTTTCTATAGCAAAGTAATGTGTTTAATTTCGCTTTGCAGGTAGAATCGACACACTACCCGGTAGCGCGAATTCCATTCCCATCTGTTGCAGTTTGCGATAGTGAATTGGTTTATGGACCTAAGACACAAGACATCGCGAACTTGCTGTAAGTAATTACATAAATCGCGTCTATTGATACCTGAAGGGGTAAGCAGATGTGATTCAACACCCACGTTTCGCTAATTTTATTAGGTCCCACGAAATAGGGGACGAATCTATTGCCATTGATCGGGCAAAAAAGTCATAGTATATTTCTATAAGAGAGACGTTGCAGCGCATTAATCATTGCTATCTTAGGCTCCTTGTACGACACTTGTGGGGGAGATTGGATTGGGGGTGGTGACAATTATTGTATTCTGCTCTGCTCCCATGACACGACATCATGGTTGGAGCAAATGTTGTGATGTTTTATAATGATCACAGACAATTTTGCTCCCGATTCATGGTTGTTTATACAATTTATATGAAAAATCTTCTATCCATAACACAAGTGCTAAAGCTACATAAAGGGCTATTATGATCGTTCTAGTTAGTAATGTGGATTAAAATACACCTCTGCCTACCCTCTCATGGGCAAAATTGTTCATATTTCATTGTGTATTTGATATTACTCTTACCTCAAATAGGCGTAAGCGCGGCTACACCATTGAGCAAATAGAGGAATTCTTCAGAAGCATCAGCGCAGTCCGAGACAAAGCCTATACGGCTCCTGCGTACGTGCCCAAGATACATTATCTACTTGAAGACCTGGGGTATCCACTTAAAGTGCTAATTAATATGGTGCGTATAGAATACGGATAATTTGCTGTTTATACTACAATCGCATTGCTTCGTTATGATGAAAAATGTACAACGCTGTTTTTCTCATAAAATCTCTGTCAAAGTTAAATGAAGTGTAGGACAAAAGTACCCAACAAAATGAATAACTCGTATAGTTAATTGCAATAAAAATTAAGAAGCTGATTATTTTTTTGTGACTTGTAACGTTGTCATTTTGTATTATATTATATAGGATTGTATTATATAGGAACACATAAGCAGGAAAAAATACAAGTATTACATGGCGCCCGAACATTAGGAAAAGGAGGTTCTGTTACTTTTTATTATAGTCCTTGTTTCTGGTCTAATTTGCTCAGAGGAGGCTGGTCGATGACGGGCAGGATTAGAGGTTAGTTTTTTTATTTTAGGAGTGTTATCATCATTGCTATAAACTTAAACCTAATTTGTATAATTTCCTTGTGCTATAAAATATTTTAAACAGGGATATCTTCACTATTATACAGGAATTTTACATGTTAATGGAGAAACTGTAAGTTCTGTTCGATATCTGGAGTGGTTTCTTTAGTTTTTTGCACTGCATTTTTTTAATTTTACTTTGCAATTTTAATGCTATAATAAGCTAGGTGTAATTAGCAGATTACTTTACTAAATTTCTTATAACCTTTTTACTGTGCCTGCGCATAACAGTGCACTATCTTGGGATTATGGTTTGTGAAATGTGGGGTGGTTGGTATGACAGCTGTCATACTCGTACACATTTCTGTCTATCCTTTTCGCACTTATAGCATTTAGATATTTGTTGCCTGCTGTCATATCGATCAGGCTGGGTTTTGCGAACTATAGTTCTCGGAAATTTAAATCGTTTTAAATTTTTTTTGGCAAAAGAATTATTTTAGGGGGTTTTCAGTATCCGTTTCAGTCGTATAGGTAGGAAGGTAATGGGATTCGGGTTTGACGTGGGCGTCAAGCACGAATTCACTTACGTGAATTCTTTCGAGGGAAAGGGGATATTGTAACGTTGTCATTTTGTCACTTGTCAAAGTCGTCAAAGTCAAAATTGACAAACTGACTGACAGTGACAATGACATTAGTTGTCATAATAATTTTGGGTTTGCAAAGAGAAATTGGCATAATTGGGGACTTATAAAAAAAAAAAAAAAAAAAAAGGAAAAAGTTCAGATAAGAGTTGCTTGGTTTGGGTGGTTATATAACCCCCAAGTGTTATAAAAAATATTACTTCACTTTTTCCTTGGTTTCCAGACAATAATTTTGTATTTCGGCAGGTTAGGATTTTATTTAGTATTTAATCGGCGTTTAGGTTTCGTTAGGTCTTCAGTGGTCATATTTGTTGCCTAAAATTCCCTTAGAATCGATTTTTTAGAGATCGAAGAAATTGTCAATTTGTCAATGTTATCTTGGCTGTATGATACAGAATCGTTGCCCTAGTCCGGCCTAGTAGCCTTAAAGAATGTCAGGATTCGATTGTCAAACTACACGGCCAATGACGAGCGCTTATTTTGAAATTCGGAAGTGGATTTCATTCCGTTTTAAAATTCCTAGCGAGACGCTGTAAAATTTTGATGGTCTTCTTATCTTGGTGGAATTTTCCAAATTTCAGAAGAATTTTATAAATATTATATCGGAGCAAGAAAGTGATTCTCCGAATAACAGCTGTTATTAAAAGGAATACATACTGTGTCACTGACCCGAAAGGTAAACATAATGAAATGTCATAATAGGAAAGTCTCGTCTTGTCATTTTTTCTCTGTTCTAAATTCGAAAGTAAATTAAGTACATAATTTAATGCCGTAATTGTTGTGTTTCGTCATCATTTTGCATATATTTGGATCGGCAAAGTCGGTTGAAAAACCGTTGCTCGGACAATTCTCTGGATACCTTAAGTTGTATGGACAAAATTTCAAAGTAGAGTTTTTGGCGATTTTCGATATTATTTGATCTAAATTGATTATTAATATCGTTTCTTTTTAACCTCATAGGTACTTGCTGCCGGCTCGAACGTGTGCGATAGCGTTCGTCGGTGGTAATTCAGCGAAACCTGTGTATATTAGTTGGTGTTCATGTCAATTTTAGGCTTTTGATTAGGGTGTTTTTCGCATATATTGAGACGTTTTATATTGCACAACTTCAGGGTCCTTTGGTACGAGTAAAGAGACTCCAGTTAAAGCTGTCTTGATTGTGGACTGGACCTAGCGGGTAATCCTGTGAGGAATTGCTACTCCCTACTACACTTCTCTACAGTCAGGTACCTTACTAACCACCAGGCGGCTGAAGGCTCGGAGATAAAGATAGACTTCTATAGATATAGGTAGATTCATATCATTTAGATTCATATACTCGTCCCACTCGTTATCGACCAGAACGACTCCACCCGAACTCCTTGGTCTTGGTTCTTTTTAATTACTGCTGTATGTAAATTTTAAATTATAAATTGTGTTAAATTGGTATTAAATTGAAATTATAAATTTACTACTGTCCAACTGGTTGTTTTTATTTTATTGTCACCATTAGGTATATTAGGTAGAAGGGGGGAAATCTAAATTATTATTATATAGGAACACATAAGCAGGAAAAAATACAAGTATTACAGACTTCGATGTTGGGATTATGTTATACTTGCTTAATATTGATTTGTTTTGATTAAGTGTTTTAATCGAGTTTTTGCTAACAGCGGAACTGTTATAGCATTTCATTAAAAAAAAATAGGTGTTAAAACAGTGTTTCTAAATCGGACCGAGTGGACACTAGGCGAACGTGTTAAAACTCAATGAAATGTCACGTACTTTCACGATTTTGTCTTGCATGATATTTTCCTTGAAACAGGTCAGAGAGTATAGAATATAGTTTCCTAGATGCATCTTTTGTATCAAATATTAAAATTATAACTATATAAAAGTCCTAACAGATACACTTTGAATTATTATTTATGACATCTTGCTAAAATTTATATCATTTATTTCTTGACTGATCAGTTTGTATCATGACTAAATAGACTTTTTTACCACAAAGAAAATAAAGTTAGGTAAGAACATTATACAAGGTGTAACAGAAAGGCTTAGTCATATTTAAAGGAGTTATTCAGGCCATCAAACTGAACAACTTTCGCTCAGGGACCAAAATCGAAATCTCAGAAAAAATAAACACTCCCCCATACAAACTGATGTCAGCTGGTTCTCAGTTTAGTATGGGGAAGTGATTTTTTCTCTGAGATTTCGATATTGGTCCCTTACCGAAAGTTATTCAGTTTGATGGCCTGAATATCCCCTTTAAACATGACTAGTGTAGTCTCTGTTACACCCAGTAGAAATTTTAGAACAATCACCAGGACTAATAATTTTTGGAAATTTTTCTTACTTTCATTGTAATATTTTTCTAATATTTATTATGAAGTTCAAATAATAATCAAATCATATTTTTTTATCATAAAATATAAGTGATTGAAAAAAACTTCTTGCCAGCATTTATATTACATTAAGGCAGAACGGAAACACAATATTTGTATCCACTTTCGCTATTGGTTTTTGTGCTCCTAACTCCAAACTATTGATATTACAGATAAAAAAACCTTGCGAAGACCTACTGGTGACGTGTGTCTGGAGATCCAAGGTTCATGACTGCGGCAAAATGTTTCGTGCAGTTTTCACAGTAAACGGCTTCTGCTGCCAATTCGATATGAAATATTTCCGGTAATTATGGCAAAAGACTAAAGTCAAAGTCAAAATTAACCGAATTTTGACTTTGAATTTGGTCATATCATAAGGGCCGAAGATGGAATCAAGCTTCACCTGGAACCCTCAACCACAGAGGGGCTGGCTATTTAGCCAGTTTTAAATATTGTAAGCGAGAGCACTTGGAGTGCTGAGGTGTCAGTAGCTAGCGCAATCGGCTAGCGATTGCGTAAACTAAGCAATGTTCGGCCGGTCATTGGATGGATGACCAAAAGACAATTTATATTTCCTACGTTCTTTAGAAGGCATGGTATGCCTTAAGTTCTTCGATCCATAGGAAACGTCTGTGTCCCTCGCTCTACAATCAAGCAATATGTTGAAATGATTTTATATAAAAGTATTCCGTCACTATGTAAACCGCAAACAAAAGTCAAGGCATTTATTCATCAATTATTTAAAGGAGAAAATTCCTTGCATTTTTATTTTTTTTTAAGATTGTCAATTTCATTTTGTTAGTAAATATCGAAGTACTTTTTATATGACAAGAAGCGATTACTGTGTTAAATTACCTGCATTAGTTGTCATAATATCCAAGAAGGGAGCCTGTTAACTTTTTGTAGGGGGATAAGGCTTAAGTCGAGTGACAGCTTTAAGTCTCGCTTAAGGCTACGATAATGGATTCTCGGAACAGACAATACAATATACACGTTGATACTTTTAGGTATTTACTATTTTAAATTAATTTAAATTCGTGGTTGAAAATAGACATTCTTATAATTTCAATTATTCCTCTAAAATTTTTATTATTTATTTGGTAAAACTTAAGCTCTTACTATCTCTCTCGCACCTATCCAACAAGGCGACAAAATTGTTTTAGTAAAAAGTTTGTCTAAGGCTGGAGTTTACTTACACTTAAACCAGGCGTCGTACAAAGCGATTATGACAAGGGACGAGCAGCAGCGTTGCTGGTTTTATTGAATTTTAATCTTTAATTATTTTTCAGATTCATCTAAACAAAGCGGAATATAAATTTCAAATGAAACCAATCGTACTTTCCACAGCATTTTATCACAGTCCTTTACTTACTAACCAAAATTTAAAACTTCGTTGAATTTTTCTATAAATTACATACATACATAAATCACGCCTATATCCCGGAAGGGGTAGGCAGAGGTGAACTAGCACCCACGTTTCGCCAATTATGTTAGATCCCATGTAATAGGTGGCGAGCCTATTGCCATTTATCGGGCACAAAAGTCGCAGTACTATTGCTAGGTGGTATAAGAGGAACGCTGCTGCCCATTCCTCATCACTGATTTATCCTTATCTTAGATTTATATTTAGCCTATAATATCTCGAATCTAATTCAATAAATTAGATTCGAGATATTTTGATATTAAATGACACTTCATAATATTTACTATTATCGCGTATTCGCTATTAAATACTTTGTAAAATATTAAAACATTGACACTTCATAATGTTTACTGTCGCGTATTTACTATTTTTTTTTTGAATACTAAAACATTACCTTATACTACTAGTCGCAGATTTTGAACACAAAACTTATGTTTCAGTTCTCAGACAAAACAAATGAATATTACTTACGTCTCTGGGATAGAAGTGGGGAGAGCATTGCAGGTGTATGTCAATGGACAAGTCGTATCGGCTAACGGGACCGTCTCTCAAGGGCTTGTATGGGTAAGTACATACGTACATAAAACACGCCTATTTACTCCCGAAGAGGTAAGCAGAGGGGTTTAATCACTCAAAAAGTAGGCATTCGTTTACGAGGCCATAGTTTATATAACAACTAAATTCTCTACAAACTTGAACTTTTATATGCACTAGATTTATTGATAATCTATTGGTAAATAATTAATTCATCATCATCATCACATTATCACCAGCCCTTTAATTTTCCCACTGCTGGGGTCCGGGCCTTCCCTATGGATGGAAGAATATAGGGGGATTGGGCCATAATCCACCACGCTGGCCCAGTGCGGGTTGGTGTACCTCCAATAAAGGCCGGTAAAAGGCAACCATAAAGGAAAAAGAATTTATGTCGCATAATGTGAAAAAAGTACATTTAAAATGTTTAACTTTTATTCAAACCTACATAACTAGTGGATATGGTGCTTCTACACGGTGCAAGTAGCTGCAGCAAGTAAAGGCGCGAGCTACTTGCGCAAGTTACGTGGTCAAGCTACACGTGCATTCCGCCCGCGCGAGTACTTTTTGTATGAGTCTTGTTCATTTTAGCTATCAGCTTGCGCATTAATCTGCGCAAGGAATTGACGCTATGTGATGCCCGCACAGGCTACTTGCACATATTACTTGTGCAGGTAAATCCTTATGCACATAACCTACGCAAGTGCTTCAACATGCGCAAGCCACATGCACCACGTAGAGGAACCATTAGCTTCATTGATGGACTGACAAAATTTAATGTTTGTCACTACTCAATGAAAATAGCCAAATCCGTCAGGGCCAAACGAAATTATAAGATCTGAAGATTTCTACCGAATCTTTTTACGGTTCAACGATGTTTAGCCCCAAATCAAAAGTCACGAATGATTGATGAGACGGATCAAACGATGAGTTATTGAATTAACGATTAAACGCCGAAATTCAAGTCGCCAGGATTGCGTCTTGAAGAGTTTAAATTAAAATTGATACATTTTGATCTCTTATTAAGTTCTAGTTTCCAAGGATAAGCTTTTAAGCTGCTATTTTTATACGGTACGACCGGTCCCAGTTGAAGATTAAACTTAAGACCTTGCCTGTCAATTCTGATGGCAACTTTTATTGCTACGTTATTTTTGCTATGACAGAGTACTAAATTGACAAATAAAATAGTTCTAATTGATGATAGTCTAGTTTAGTGTGTATGATGTTAACTATATCTATTGTAACACTTATATATGGGAGTGTATATCTATTATTATTTTGTGTATTATTACGACAGGACAACAAAATAAAACAAATTTTTTAACTTTAAATAATAAAATGCATCATTTTACGAACCACGCAATGAACTACAATAAAGTTAAATTTAAAATAGTACATACATACATACATAAATCACGCCTATGTCCCCGAAGGGGTAGGCAGAGGTGAACTAGCACCCGCGTTTCGCCAATTACGTTAGGACCAATGTAATAGGTGGCGAGCCTATTGCCATTTATCGGGCACAGAAGTCGCAGTAGGTACATTGCTAGGTGATATAAGAGCTGCCGGATAAATCAGTGATGGGGAATGGGCAGCAGAACTGATTTATCCTTAGTCGCCTTGTACGACACCACGGGAGAGATTTGGGGTGGTGACAATTGTATTCTACTCTGCCGTCACCACACGGCGTAAAATAGTACCTAGTATAAAGTTAAAAATTAAAAATATATATAGCCTATGCTATACATTTCCTTTAAGGTAGTAGGCTTATTTTTTTTTACTTGAGAGAGCGGTTCCCTTACACCTTGTATAGACAAAACCTGCATAACAACCTAATGCATCTCTATCTCAGACTTTACACGCGAAGTAGAGACATATTCAGTAGAGTAAAAGTTATTTAGGGGGAGGTGTCTGACCAATTGGAAAATGAAATGGTTAAAAATGCAATTAGCCGTGTGGTGACGGCAGAGTAGAATACAATTGTCACCACCCCAAATCTCTCCCGTGGGTGTCGTACAAGGCTACTAAGGATAAAACAGTGATGAGGAATGGGCAGCAGCGTTCCTGTTATACCTACCACCCAGCAATATACTGCGACTTTTGTGCCCGATAAATGGCAATAGGCTCGCCACCTATTACATGGGACCTGACATAATTGGCGAAACGTGGGTGCTAGTTCACCTCTGCCTACCCCTTCGGGGATATAGGCGTGATTTATGTATGTATGTATGTATGTATGTAAAAATGCAATTTATTTTGAGTCTTTATCTATGAAATCGTAGTCAGTATCACCAGCAGTACCTACCGCTTTTTTTAGGGACCGCTTCCCTTACACCCAGTATGCTATTAGTATTAATGAGATAATTTGAACCATTCATTGATCTTGATGGTGCAGAGGCTAGCGGAGACTTCGATCTCCTAAGCTATGCAATGTTTTTTAAGCCCAGTCGTTGGATGGGTGACCAAACATAATTTTTATCTCCAGTTTCTCCACGCTTCTGAAGCTTATGAAAATCGGCATTTAATATTTGTTCGCATTTAATGTTTTGTTTTGTATTCTCGTTCCAGCTATACATTTTTGACAACAAGGACCGCCTGACTGTACTAGATGGGCCCCTAATCCTGTCAGCAGAAGCCTATTACGACATAGACGTAACTGTTTGGGCTGTAGACAGTTCTGACTATGTGAAGGAATTACCTGTTGACACCCGGCAGTGTTTATTGAAAAATGTGAGTAAAAATATTATTATTACTACGGGTGTAAAATGTAGCCTACGACCTTTTCTCAGATCTACTAAGTAAACATACAAACAAGCTATGTACGCCGTTATTGTGTTACATATCACATACTTTGTTTTATGAGTTTGTACTATGGTTTATAATATGTATCATGTGGCTGTACTAAATAATAATAAATAAATAAATAAACGTACATACACAAATCACGCCTATAGGCAGGACACAGTGTGTAGAGGTGAATTAAGACCCACATTTCGCCAATTAGTTTAGGTCCCATGTAATAGGTGGCGAGCCTATTGCCATTTATCGGGCACGGGAATTGCAGTATATTGCTAGGTGCCATAAGAATGCTCCTATCCGTTACTCATTGCGGTTTTAACCCCGAGTCGCCTTGTACGACACACGCGGGAGTGATAGGGATAGTGACAATTGTATTCTGCTCTGCCATCACCACAATATGTAAAGAACGCACCGCATAAAGCTAGTATTATCAACACGAATGTCTTAAATTTTCCCTTTTATGTGACTATAATTCATACGTTACAATAAGATTACACAGCTATACCGCGGAGTATCCTTGTGCAAAAATATCATACAAGACATTATTGATTCTAATTAGCTACTCCATCGGGGATATACATAGTGGCGAAAATTATGTCTATGAAAGTCACGTTGCCTAATAAAACTTACATAGAGTGACTTGCTTTAAAAATACATGGAAGTTTAAACAGGCATATGTAAGACATGTTTTGAACGAACAGTCTTAACGACTCAATTAATTCCACACTTAAATACCTCGCTTCAAACTCTAGTCAAGTAGAAAGGGTTCCTTTTACAAATTACCTCTTCACGTGATCCTTTTCAGTTCAATGCCCATAATTTTGTTCGCTCACATAGGTAATAGGAACGCAGCATTCTAAATAGGAAAGATCAATTGGAGCTATCAGTATATAATATCGTCCATTTAATAGAAAAACGGCACCATTAAAAAACTCCGCAACAGTTTGTGTTCAAAATCGTTATGTTACAGTCAGAAGTCTTAGCCCACCAAAACCAGCCAGCTAGACTATAGGCAAAGGTAGTATTGATGAAGGCATTTTATTGATCTACGCATGGTGCGTTACTTAACTGACTGACTTCAGGAGGCACGTTATGACTGCATTTGCAGCCGTTATTACGCACCATTCCCGTCGGTGAGGTTAGGTTATTTATTATGATGTTCAATTTAAAAAACCTGTCAAAAGCGCAAAAGTTTTGCCCGGCTAAGAGTTTTGACTGTAATATTGATAAGGTTTTTATCATCTACCTTTTTAGGTTTATAGCAACGCTCCAACACTGACAAGTATAAGGAAAATGCCAAGGTCAAATACTTATATAATATGTTATAATATATTTTGATACCTATACATCATTTAGGCTATGAAATCATATTTATTATGCGAATTATATCAGTTACAGAGGTTTTCTTACTAAATAATACTTGTATAGACAGGAAATTGCTCTGTCAAGAGGAATATTTAATAGATACGTGAGTAGTAAATAAAGTCTCTGTGTTGAATTCCGAGAAAACTATTTTCGTTTTGTAAGTATTATTTTGTAGAGAAGAATGAATACCTGGCTGGAAATACCTGGCTTATGAAAAATAAACGATTATTTAGAGAAAGGTACAAACCTGTAGGCTTAGCACGGGCACGCGGACAAGTCTCTCTCCACCACTTGACAGGTGACAAAACCTGTATCTCCACGGAGTTAGCACGGCGTCAATGGAGAGAATTGTTTTTTCACTATTTGACATAATATTGGGACCGTTTCTCTATTTCCTTAGCATGGCGTCACTATTATGGAAAACATATTTCCACTTTTGACATTTTAACCCCCGAATACAGAAACGCTACTCAAATTTAGGGGACTGCTTAAAAAGTTAAGTGGACACTACCTGTCAGAATTTGTATGGAAAAACGTCAATTTTGACAATACTTAAATGTTAAGCGGGACTCAAACTTTGAATAGCGTTTCTGTATTCGGGGGTAAGAAGAGCAATTTATCTCCGAGCTTTTGAGGTGGTGACAAAGACAGGTCTATGTGAATTCTAGTGATTTATTCGATATTCCCGATTATTCCTGCTAACCCTAAAGAAAAAATAAAGTAAATTAAAATATTCATCACCAGCCCTTTAATGGCCCCACTGCTGGGGCACGGGCCTTCCCTATGGATGGAAGTATATAGGGAGATTAGGCTATAACCCAGCTAGCCCAGTACGGGTTGGTGGGTTTTAACGACTGCAGATGCAGCCGGGACCATCGGCTTAACGTGCTTTTCAAAGCACGGAAGAACTCGAGATAATAAATTTTTGGTTACCCATCCAATGACCGGCCTTAGCGAACATTGCTTAGTTTAAGCAATCGCAGTCCCAAGCGCGTTATGTCACTGCGCTAGCGAGCTCCTCCAAATTGAAATATGATTCGATGTATAAAAACACTAATTAACATAGCTATCGTATTTAGAAACACAAATTTTTTTTCTATGCCATGTTGGTGTTTAAGAAGACCGTGTGGTCACCACCCCAAATCTCTCCCGTGGGTGTCGTACAAGGCGACTAAGGATAAATCAGTGATGAGGAATGGACAGCAGCGTTCTTCTTATACCATCTAGCTATGTACCTACTGCGATTTTTGTGTCCGATAAATGGCAATAGGCTCGCCACCTATTACATGGGACCTAACATAACTGGCGAAACGTGGGTGCTAGTTCACCTCTGCCTACCCCTTAGGGGATATAGGCGTGATTTATGTATCTATGTATGTATGTGATTTTTTTTCTGTGCCTTATTTGAAAGTCGTCATTTTTGTTTTATTAAATTAATATTGTAGCAGTAATGTTGACTGTTAAAACATGGTGTAGTTTTGTGTAATAAGTGTTTACGGCTATGAATAATATAAAGATTTAGTGAAACAAAAGTGCATTTGATGAGAAAGGCAGTGAGCATTTTCGATCTACCTCGTCAGTCTCTATCAATAGGCTGTTTTAGTGTAAATTTGCCGCCAAACTGGCCCAAAATGCATTAAAACGTGATACATCCGCGTTTTAATGCGAATAAAACTGAAGAAAGTAGACTACATCAGACAAGGCTGTATGTGCTGGTTCCCTTTGCTATCCCTACTAATAAGGAGAATTAAAAAAGAACAAAATCCAAAACTTGTAGTGTGCGGTAGATAAGACTGCGCGCGATGGGTGGCGCTGCTCGCTAACATTGACACTCCTAGACAAACAAAATAGCAGACGAATTTTTAGTTCCAATTTTGACCACGCGTAGACATATCTGGCGCGATTTTCCGTAATTATTTGGTAAAGTTATTAACAATAAAAGTTTGTTTATTTCCTCGCAATTGTGTTGAAAAACGTCGTATTCAACTCGTATGCATTAATACAACTTAGCATACTCGTATCATAATGTACTATTATCAATATTCCAAGTCAAATAGAAAATCAACAAAATACAACAAAGTTCAATTATCAACTGTCATGTCAATGTCAATACAAGTTCTGACTTCTCATTATGCGTACCAATGTAAAAAGTTATAAGATTCGAATAAAATAGTCCAGTTGCTACGTATTTTTATTTTGGTTAGCTTAAACATCATAGCTCTATTGGTAAAGATCGGGTTCAGTCATTCACTCTATTATTCGCTTAGATTGGCGGCACTGTCGGGAGAACTTTATCACTGGGGATAAACTAGTATCTCCCTTTTGCCATGCTAGCTCTAGAGAAAGAAAAGGAGGGATTGAGAAAAAAGTGTCTACTCCCCGGGTGACATATCTCCGGGTCCCGTGCTAGGCCCGCTGTATGTATGTTGGAATTTTCTGACAACCGTCTGAATTTATTCTGTTTGTTTTTAAAATTGTTCCACTTTGACCCATTCTAACTAGAGTGAGAACTACGCGCGGCCTGACTCACACTATCCGTTCTTATAAGTTTTTGAATAACAGTACATTCCCTACCGTTTTCTCCTTCTAAGGGGACAATAATTATATATTTATGTCACATTATCAGGATTTACTATTCTACCTGCCGTGGGGTGACGGCAGGCAAGGACACAATTGTCACCGCCTATTATTACATGGGACCTAGCATAATTTGTGAAAGGTGCAGGCTACCGTTTTGGCATTTTGGAAACGGATATATGTGGTTTAGGGGAAGGTAGCGAAAAGCGGCCATACTGTCTAAAGAGGATATTGTTATCGTGTATAAAAGTAATTGCTAATACTCAATTCGAGAGTTTGGATATTATCAGTGTTAGGGCCGGTTTTTTGATGCAATTTTTCACCACCACCACCTTCCCCTATGCATGTACAATTATATTTTCAGGACAAAGGCGAGGGAGCAGACTTCTACAGAGGCTGCCTGTCAAAGGTGGTATTGAAACGAGTAGCCGAGCAATGCCGCTGTCTGCCTTTCAACTACACTGGTGATTGAATACAGAGGATGAATATAGAGCACGAATATATTAACTGTTCCTTTGATCCCTTTTGATTTTCCCCGTCCCTTTGGACCTAACTCAAAATGTCTTATGACTTTATTATCTCTATAGACGTTCTAGAATGCTATCTGTTTCAATAAAATAATTGGGCAATCGTAATCTCCCCTAGGTCCAATAATAGATTCAAAGGTAAAAAATATATAATGTGTCATAACCTCCGTAGTAACGAAACCTAAGACATGTAATGGATGTTAAAAGATAAAAAAAGACTAAAAATAAACTAAAATCGCGTCTTCGCCACATCGTACTCTTTTATTCAATACCTAAAGAGGGTTGGTGTCAGAAAAGTGTCTGCCTATAATATTTATAACCTAAGTCAAAACCTATATCAGAATACATTAGAATGTTGTCATTCCACTTTGTCTGTTCAATGGTCTCTCGACTTCCAATAACTTTTCTATACCGCCATTCGTTACAATATCTTCGAACCAAAATGAATGGGTAAGAAAACTTTCTGCCCAACCTCGGATTCGGTCACCCATCCTATGACTGCCCTTTGTTTACTTGCTTGATATTATTTTTTACAAAACTTTCTTATTGGTTGAAACAGTCATAATCTACGATTAAACCGTCGTCTTGGTGGCATGAAAATTAATAAATTCTTTCGTCTTAACTTTTTAATAATAAATATTTGTACAAGCTTCGGCGGTCTACGGTAATTAAAGGTGTAACTCATTTAAGCCTCCCAACATACTCGTACCTTAACGATCTCCCCAGTAACCATGACAATCCGTCAATATAGCTTGATTTATAGCCACAGGCAAGGATCTAATGGTTTCGTTTGTCTGAGGTAGTATATATGAGGTTACTCAAATACCCTGAAATTTTAACAAGCTTTATACTAAGCTTTATGTCAACGTATTGGAATATATTGGATTGTGGGTATTGATATTGATCAATTGGAAGCTGGTGCATATCCGGCTTGAAGGACCATTTGAAATTAGGGCTTTTTATATTTTGCTCTTATTTTATTTTATTTTAGGCAACACTTAATTGTTTACGAACAATGATCACTACGTACGAGTCGTTTTAAAGCACGTGTAAAGATTTACTCTTTTTAATAACAAAGATGTTGGTGATTAGAAAAAGATTTTCAAAAAATTATGATCTTGAGGCGGGAATCGAACCCGCGTCCGCTGCTATCCGGACAGGTGACCGCTCGGCCACCCAAGACACTAATTAACTTGCCGAAATTCTTCCAACCTTAACACTTCATGTTGTAAGCCAACGGGTACCCTCGCAATGTAGAAATAAATTTCAAACATTCCAAAGCAGATATTTTTACAAATACGATGAGTTCGGTTAAGCTTGGGTTTGCTTTATAAACTATTCGATTTTAATTTTAACATTATATAAATGTTAGAAAAATTAGTACAAAGATTTTGGTGGTTAGAAAAAGATTTTCGAAAAATTATGATCTTGAGGCGGGAATCGAACCCGCGTCCGCTGCTATCCGGGCAGGTGCCTGACCGGCTAAAGGTTAGAAGAATTTCGGCAAGTTAGTTAGTGTCTTGGGTGGCCGAGCGGTAACATTTATATAATGTTCAAATTAAAATCAAATGTTTTTAATAATTTAATATTTACTACCTACATGCTCCATAATATACAATTTCTTGCTACGAGCTACGTCGTAGCCATCTTAAGACATCTCATGAATGTTATGAAATGTTATTAAAGATTCATCTTGTTCCAGCTGCGGAATTGAAAGTTGCATATACAGCGCCATGCAACTGGCATCTTTACTTCTGTGTATATCAGAGTATAGGTAGGTATACTAATACTATAGTAATTCACTCCAGTTTGCCTTCGAAAATAAAATGACAAAATATAATCAACAGCATTACAACTAGATTAGCATAGGCCAATTTAGAATTTAACCCGTTGGGATACGGAAGCAATTTATCACAACATCAGCGGAAGTGAAAACTTTCGGCCAAGACGGATGTGTGCTCAGGGACCACACTGTTTGATTAAATTTTGTCTGATTTTGTATGTATTAGGCGTGATAGAGACTGTTTGATGATTATTCAGGTCTTGCTAATTTTGGTCTACATATACATGCATATTTAAATTAATCACGCCTATGTTCACGAAGGGTTAGGCACAGGTAAATTAAGCAACTACTATGTTTGGTCCCATGTTATGTAATTATAGCGAGCCTATTGCCATCTATCGGGCACAGAAATCACAATATATTGCTAGGTGATATAAGTGGAATGCTGCTGCCCATTACTCATCGCTGTGTTTACCCTTAGTCACCCTGTATGACGAGATATGGGGGTAGTGACAATTGTATTATGCTCTGTCGTCTCCACATGGCTATATAATTTTGGTGTGCCTTATCATAATCAGCCAGTCATTGTTAGCTCTGGTGTCGATTATTATTATTGATTTTTATTTAAACATACAAACGTTAGAAAAATTATTGCAAAAAAAAAATGGTAAGGAAAGGTTCGAAAAATTACAATTTAGATGCAGGAATCGAACCCGCGTCCTCCGCATTCCGGAGATGCCTATACCACTCGGTAAACCAACGTCTTGGTTGGCCGAGTGGTATTGGCGTTCCAGGCCGGGTTCTGACTGTAATTTTTCGAATTTTTCCAACCTATTTTTCTATGTATCTAGTATTGATTTCACTCCATTGTTAATAATTATCTGTTACAATTTTTGCTGACCAACTATTTCTCGCTTGCCTTGACTGTGTAGGTCTATGACGTAGGTATAAACCTGCATATCATTCATTATATAAATTTAAAAAATTCCTCTTTACCTTTTAAGAAAACCTAATTCACAAATTCCACCGGTGGGCGCCACTCAGCGGCTGCTATGAAAGATGCGACTTCGTGGAGTACGAAACAGAAGTCCGACTTATCAAGGAGAACAGAAAAACCAGGTTTTTATTAATTTTTAAGTAATTGGATTTTTTTTATTTCAATTAAAGAAAATTTCGTCACAATTCAATGTGCCCGATAAAAGGCAATAGGCTCGCCACCTATTACATGGGACCTAACGTAATTGGTGTCCATGCCGGACAACACGAGCGGGGTGAGAGAAAGGCGGAACGGCGCACGCGGCCAGCGGTTGTAGCACGGGACGTGGACACATCTCTTTCGGGGGACAGAAAATCTTTTCCTTTCGCTCTAACTCCCACTAAATCCCGAGACAAAACACTGTCAAGTGGTGGAGAGAGACTTGTCCCCGACTCCCCGTCCCCGTGCTAGACCGGCTCGAAATTTAGAAGAGAGTGGACGTTTCGCCTAGCTATCCGCGTTTCATTATTGTAGAAATCCAGTAAAGTTCTTTTAAGAAATACTTCTTTCATTATCCTTGTCCCAGACAATTGGTGAAACGTGGGTGCTAGTTTACCTCTGCCTACCCCTTAGGGGATATAGGTGTGATTTATGCGTGTATGTATGTATGTATGAAAAAAAAATAGTCTCCTGCCACGTCTCTTGGCAGGGCATACTGTTATACGAACACTTTATTTTTATTGTTTTTAAGCCAATTAATCCTTTTTTGTTTTCAGCTTAACGAATCCATACTACAGCAATTTCGCAGTACATTTCGCGGACAGCACCTGCATTAAATACAGGAGACAGGTGATTTACACCTGGGACCAAATGTGGGGTGAGTGAGAAAGTTACACAGGTACACAATGGCATGGGTATTATGTGTATAAAATACCCATACCATTTTCTTCATTTTACTCTGCCCGGGGGAAATTATTTGGGGTCAGTCATATGTCAGGTTTTAATCTCAAGTAATAAGGAGTCTATTGCCATTTGCCGGTTAAATGAATCGTTTAACCGTCAAGTGGCAACACTCGTTTCCAATGCTTAACGTTATTACATACATACATAAGTCACGCCTATATCCCCGAAGGGGTAGCCAGAGGTGAACTAGCACCCACGTTTCGCCAATTATGTTAGGTCCCATGTGGCGAGCCTATTGCCATATATCGGGCACAAAAGTGTCGCAGTACATTGCTAAGTGGTATAAGAGGAACGCTGCTGCCCATTCCTCATCACTGATTTATACTTAGTCGCCTTGTACGACACCCACGGGAGTGATTTGGGGTGGTGACGATTGTATTCTACTCTGCCGTCACCATACGGCTGTGGTGACGGCAGAGTAGAATACAATTAACGTTATTATTTACTTAAATTAACGTTATTATATATTTACTTTGACGATTCACGTGTGTATTGTAATGATACCCTATAGTGAATAAATCATAATTGTCACCACTCCTATATCTCCCACGGATATCGTACAAGGCGGCAAAGGCCAATTACGCACTGACGCTTAACCACGGTGTGTGTCTAGCCACACGATTTGCCGCCACCGCATTTAACTGAGACGAACGTAGTGTGTTATAACGCTACAATGAGTAATGGGCAGCTGCGTTCTCTTATGCCCCCTAGAAAAGTAGGTACTGCGATTTCCGTGTGCGATAAATGAAAATAGGCTCGCCACATGGGACTTAACTTAATTGGCAAAACTTATGTGTTAATTCACCTGTGCCTACCCCTTTGGGGATTTATGTATGTACTGTCAAGTGATGGTGCACCCTAAAAATTGTTACCCATTCCTCTTATTATTTGTAATTTGGTTTACTTACCCACCAACCCACGCTGTTTACACATCCATAGTCAATATTCTTCCATCCATAGGCATGGCCCGTGCCCCAGGAATAATAATATAATAATAATAAATATTTTTTTACACTCACATCTATCATCTAGCCCAAAGTAAGTAGCCTAAGCACTTGTGTTATGGATACTAGATGACGGACATATTTTTATTATAATTATGTATATAAATATTGAAAATATACTACATAAACATATACACAACCATGACTCGGAAACAAACATTTGTGGTCATCACAAAGTTTGCCCCTACCAGGATTCGAACCCGGGAACTCTTGGCCAATACCCAGCAATCTGAGCATTCGACCAAGGCGGCCGTCAAATGTCAGCAATGGGGACATTAAGGGGCTGGTAATGGTAATGAAGTAGCCATGAACGATAGCCGCAGTAGAGATGGGATGATGAAAATTATATTTTGCTACGCAGCTACCATTACTGCTTTTAATAAATAAATATACACTTTTTTCAGCTAACCTTGGAGGGATCTACGGCCTTTGTCTCGGAGGATCTATAATAAGCATAATAGAGGTGTTGTGGTTTACAGTCGACTTAATCATCACCCTGGCAGAGAGGTTCAGGAGGAGGAAAATCTCACCAAAAGGAAAAATAACACAAACCGTGTTTAGTACCAAAGTGCCGGAGAAATTTAAGACGCTAAAAACTAAATCAGCTTTCATGAATTGAAGGCGTCATGTTCTAGAAGATTATTGAAAGGCAGCAGACGAGCTATAGGATTTCTCATTAATTTTTGAAAATAAATAAAAATAAAAACAAAAAATAAAAAATAGGGATAGGTAAATTTTAATCATGAATAATTTTAATAATTTCATGCATTACAAAGAATATTGTTGTTAGAAAAAATTCGAAAATTATAGTCTTGATGCGGGAATCGAACCCGCGTCCTCTGTGATCCGGGCAGACGCCTATACCACTCGGCCAACTAAGGTATAAATTTTCGAACTTTTTCCAACCACAATATTATTTCTAATAAGTTTTGTTACATTTTTATAATATTCAAATTAATATCAATATGGTAATTTAATGCATTATTAATAGGGATCTGTTAAATATGTATGATGTCGCAGTAAAGTTCTGTCGAATGTGTATGGTATCGCCTCAGACTTCTGTGGCACTCACTTGTCGAACAAAGGATTTTTCGCAGTAATGTTCGTCTTAATTAAACATAACCTCCAGTAGTTAGACCCCTTAACAGCCTTAAATCCACGTTCAAGAACTCGTCTACTTCACCGCCTATAACTTTTTTCACAATCATTTCAACTTGCTAATTATTATTCAACGTGCCATTAAGTTTAATGGCAACTTCAATAATAATTAGCAAGTTAAGTCATAAATTCCAGCCATTACTCCTTCGCTCTAGTTCTATTAAAAAATTCATACATTCATAAATCTACATACATACAATGGGGATAGGAAGCGGTGTGTTTGCACCCACGCTTCGCCAATTATTTTCAGTCCCATGTAATAGAGGGGAGCCTATTGCCATATCGGGCACTTGAATCCCAGCATGTTGCTAGGTCCCATTCCTGATCACTGTTAACCCTTAGTCGCCTTGTACGACACCCGCGGGAGAGATGGGGGTGGTGACAATTGTATTCTGCTCTGCCGTCGCCACACGGCTTAACCTGCCAATATTGAATCTTGAATTAATGCACCCCTTTCATTATCTTTTCATTGTTCATTACGCAAAATAAATATTATTATCCTGGTGATTATGGCCAAGGCACGTTTGTCTGTGCAAATGTTATTTCGAGGTGAATCCTTTGTTTGGTGACTAAGATTATGACGGGACATTTTATTATTAGCACCACATAGTGTTGATTGTATGTGGGAGGCACCGTTAGCTCGTTAGTGATAATTAGGTATTCGCATGATATGTTATTAGTGATTGTATTGTGTCGTACGGTAACTTAATCAATTTATCAACAGTTAATATTTAGCTGAGAATACATACTTGGATTGTATTTTGCATTGTTAGAATAAGTTAAGTTAGAATTAAATAGAAACACGATTCTGTAGTTGCATTAGTAACATAATATTAGGGCAAATAGTTCTCTTATTGTTAAATTTAAAAGATGAAAATGGCATCGTTGTACTTATTACTACAGGGTTATTTTTAAAACACCAAAAACCTCGCAGGAGTAGATAGCTAACATCGTAAGCAACAATATTTGTTCTACGGCTTTTAATGATTCGTAAGATTTTACTTTCATACAAAAATAAATACTAATTTAATTTACCGCTCTAAAAGTCAATAACTCTATGTAAACCTACTTGCATCGGCATTAATCAGGGCACGGGCCTAGCGTAGCGACATC
This sequence comes from Cataclysta lemnata, assembly GCA_963931975.1. Classification (NCBI taxonomy): domain Eukaryota; kingdom Metazoa; phylum Arthropoda; class Insecta; order Lepidoptera; family Crambidae; genus Cataclysta; species Cataclysta lemnata. The sequence continues at coordinate 535,193 of OZ008343.1, read as the reverse complement.
CTTTCGTTTATGAATGAAAACTTAGAGATATAAATGTCACGACAGTACAATAAAAACTTAAAAAAATAATTATGCGCAATGTATTGCGTTATATTAAAACTCATAAAACAAATGTTGTTGTTTATGATGTTAGCTATTTAGTCATGGGAGGTTTTTGGTGTTTTAAAAATAACCCTGTATATAGGAATATAGGAAGGTGACTAAATAAGGATATACTGCTTTATGAGTCACCTTTCTATATTGCTCTCTCAAAGTCATCTCTGTCTGAATTCGATTGCGAACAGTTAACATATTGTGGGAACGTGACAATGTTGACTGTGAGCCAGTATAATATTAAGAAATAAATAATATTATAATTTTTTTAATAAGTGCATAATGTAATATTTACTGTAAACATAATAAAATAAATTGAATTATAAAAGTTTTATACATTTTATTATTTTTTAAATACCTACCCATTGTTTTTTCTTGCTGTAAGTCATCAGCGATATTTAATTTTGATCCCTTATTTCACCTTGAGTTAGTGCAATTTTTCAGAGGCATCACATACAATCATTGATTGCTGATTTTTTAATAATTGACATTTAATTTCATACCTTGGCTTATCAACTCTAAGCATATTATCAGCATTTTTCCATAACGACACATGCTTACCTAAACAGCATATTCCCATACGACAGTAACGGCAAGAGTTCAAAAGCGGTCTAAGTAACATTCTGATGGTAAATATGTTTTTATTAGATTCTGCGCACAGATAGGTGGATGCTTCTGCATATTACGTTTTGGAGGAAAATAATATGAAAATCCCACTCGCTAGAACCGAAAAGGTATTATCTTCTACACATTAAGCGCATAACTGAACGCTTCGCATAGCTTGTGTTGAAATTTTATAAAGAATTTTTGTTTTTGCGAAACTGTCGAAAGGGGCAGGGTTGTGTGGTATTTTTAATCAACCCAGCTTACTAGAAAACAATTTAAGATTATAAATATATAAATTCTTTAATGGCGTGTTACATGTGGGGATATTTTGTTAGTCTATTTTGGGTTCCAAAGTAATTAGGGTGATCCTTTTGACGTCTATGTTTGTCATTGTGTAATTAAAACTACGTCATTGTGTATATCATTGTGTAATTAATTCATTGTCCCATACCTAATACTGTCTTATTCACAGCATAGGACAACCATAAGTCAATAAACAGAAGAGTAGTTTGATCCCAAAATTATGTCACGTGAAATAAATAATGTATTTTTATTACTTATATTTTGTATATTTGTGTTTCTCTTTGTCTAACCAGTTTATTGATTTACATGGGCCTAGGAAAAGTAATAGTAATTTTCTAGTCTATTACCATGATATAAGGTCAGTTATTATAATAAAAAACGTTATCCTGAGACGCCACTGCATACTAATGGCTTCAGGGCGATTAGAACAGAATAGGGCGCGAAAGAATAATCGCTCGAGTTCAGAGGATAACATTTCAAATTATTTTTGACTCAAAATGCCCCGTCGCTGAAAAGCGTTGATAGGAAAAATTTGAATAACTGCAAATGCCTAATTAATTTTTATTCTGGTAAGCAAAGCATTTCAAATACAAACGGAGCCTCTTAGGTTCGAGAAAACCGAGAAAAATAATCATTCTTACTCCAAAACTTTTGTTCAAATGACTTTTGTTTAGTCAAATGGAGCGAACAAAACTGTTGTATTTCGACTTGAAAAAGAAGACCCAAAAAGCAATACCTTTTTATACAAATGGCTAAGGCATACATTAATTCATAAACTACGTCTATTTATCTTAATTTGGTGGCGAGCCTATTGCGATCTAACCGGCACTAATAAATAAGTATATAACTAGCTAAATAATTATGGTCTTGATGCGGGATCTTAGAATATAATTTTTCGAACGTTTTCCAACCACAATTTTCTTTGAAAACTTTTTCTAACATTGATTTATATGATGTTAAAATAAAAATTGAATATTATTTCAATGTGCCTTTTTACTGTACCTATTAATAACATTTACAAAAAGGTAAATAAGTTAATTTCAAAATGAGCGTAGTTTTTCTCCGAAACCTTATGGTACGAACCCTTTATCTCGTTATAAATTATGATCTGCGTTATGGTTAAATTAAATAATACCACTTATATTTAGATGTTTAAATAGAAAATAAACACGAAAAGTCAAATAAAAATTATTTGAACGTAATGAGTGGTAATTTTTTTTTATCTATGCTGGCCTGGGAGCAAACAAATAACGTAGAATAGGTGCCGTAAAAATCGACTAAGGGAGATTGCCCGGTGTATCCCAATAAGCATCTCGGGGCACCCGAATGCTGAAGGGCAAACCACCAATAACAGCATACCCAAAGAGGGTTAGTGTCAGGCAGGCGGCCGGCTGTAAAGCCTTGGCCAAAACTTTGAGCAGTATGGATTAGAATGTTGTCATTCCAATCCCTCTCACCATTCATCGGTCTCTCGACATGGCCCGTTCCGTCTCTTTTCTATACATTCATTCATCACTAGCACCTTTACGGTGTGATGGGTGATATGAATCAAAACGGAGTGGATGGCTTGATGACGTCTGACCGATATGAATGGAAGAGGAAACATACTGCGCCGACCCCAAATAGATTGGGTACAGGGAAGGGAGAAGAATGAGAGGTAATAAAAATGATATTCCTATGGGGAAAACAAAGTCAAATAAAGGATACAAATTCGTAAAAAAATGTTACCTAATTAAATAATCTTAAATGGAAGACTTGCCTAATTAATTATGTTTAGATAACATCCAAAAATAAATATCAGCTACCAATTTTATTAGCATCTGCCTCTATTCTAGTAGTGGCTACGTCTCAGCGTTACACAGGCAAAGTATGAAGTTTTTTCTAGAAACTTTCGCATTCCTATTAATTTGATAACATTCAAGCCTTACTCATACCTACTATGCATTTGATGCAAATTATATGCATAATATCTCGCTTATTTTAACTACATTATGAATTACAAATGTCCTGTATTTTCTTAAGTTTGAGATAGATCACTTTTGTTGTTAGATTGTTGTGTTGAAATCATTCTGTTCTTTGACTAGTGTAAAGTCAGAAAAAGACATCAAGTAGAAAATCAGCAAGAGGTCTTCTATTCTTCTTTGTGCTTCTTCTACATCTCCTTGCTCTACCTTTATCCAACTCTAAGGATTCGTACAACATGGCTGTATGTATGTCTCTAACTAATGGCATGTGTCTAGTCCAAGATACGATAGACCTATCCACTATCATAGGTGCTTAAGGGGGTAATTCTGCTAATGTGGTGAGGAAAAAACAGTTTCATTTATTATTCATAAGCATTGCCTAAATATAGAAAAAAAAACTCCGTGGCGAACTAAGGAATATAACTACTAGTGACATCTAGTGATAAATCCAAAAAAGATATACCTATCATGGTTCCCTCAAAAGTAGCTAAGAACGCCATCTATTGGGAACAACCAGAATTACAAAGTCCTAACTGTCGGTTCAAAACCGAACCCGGTTTACATGGAATGTTGCTGTTACGAGGCATTTGTTATGAGGTAACTGACATTTTTCTTGTATTGTAGTAGATGGCATTGTTAAGTTTATTTATAAAAATTCTTCGAATGAAAGATTAAAATAATATATGCTATCTACGTTTTATCTTTACAATAATACTTAGAACGTCGAGAACAATATTCAAAATAACAAAACGAAACGAAAATCCCGTTTTATCCGGGTTTAATTAGTCCTATTATTACATACGACAAGAATACGTATGTTTTAAAAAAAATATGATTTCTAACTTAGGATTTCTGTTTAGAGAACAAACAGGGGGGATAGGGATTATAACTTAATTTCCTGCTGTGTTTACTTAAATGGGGATCAGATTTATAAAAGTGATACATTTTCATTTGAGTAAACATAAAAAGAAGCTAATACCTAAGAAAATATTTATTTCGAACTCAACAGTGATACACAAACCATATCAAGCCGTTAGCTGTTTTCCTACACATAGCCATTACCAATCACTTAAACCATGTTATTGTATAATTATATAACTCGATAATACACGTCTTTTTTTTTCAGAACAATATCTACTTAGTGCCACGTCACAAAAAAATTAAATAAATGGAAAATAATTAATTACTCTGTAAAACAATTTTGAAAACACTTTAAATTATAAAACAAGTTAAGCTTACGTTTTGCGTAGCTTAATTTTAATATTTGTTTATTTCGTTTGTCTGTCATCTAGTTACCTTATGGATTGTATGTAATTTACTAATATTAATAGCTTCAGGCTTAATGTAGACGACGCCGGAACCGCACCGGCACCGGACCGGCACCGCACCGACGCCGCGTGTTTTATTTTGAAGCGGCGGTTACAGTTCAGTAAAGCATTGCCTACGAAACTGCACAGACGTCTGCATTTCATTTAAAAAATATTATATTTTACAATGTTACCTTTGGTTAAAAAAATAAAGTGTTACTTATGTAGGTATTTAATATATTTTCATTCGTATACACAAACATGCGGTCCGGCGCCGATGCGGTTCCGGCGTCGTCTACATTATGCCTCACCCCTTTCCTGGCTCAAAGCCTGTAGTAATATTCTGTGATATGAGAAAGTAAAGCAGCTTTTCCAAGGAGTATTTATTTACCATTTTATTACACTAACATGGGAGTTAGTGAACCTATTTCTCAAACCCAATATTTGTATCTGGAAATGCTTAGAGCAGCGTTCAGCTTTTGGTCACTAAATTAGCTACGGGCGTAACGGCATTGGAACAGTGACGTGTACCTGAGATGCTATCTAAACAAACTGGTTCCATACTGACTGAGATACAGATGTAAACGCTGCATGTATGCTGGAAGTGGCTAGAGAGATGACCACGTTGAACACTGTGTGAAAGGCATAGTTTTTTATAATTTTCTTTCGTTGTCAATAATGAGAATGTATGCTTATATTTTGGCTTTCAAATTTTAGCACAGAGCAGTACAATAAATTAAAAAAAACACTGCTTAAGAAACAATATGGTAGGTTGTATCTTTTACCGCGAATCTTTTTAGGTTAAAATATTAAACGTAATAAAAATTGGTTATCTAAATCATAGAGTACAGAACTACAGCCGGCAACTATGGGATAAATAGGCAACTTATGATTGTATGTAAAATGGTGTAAATCTTACTAATAAAATAGTATTATTAATAGTATATAAGATTATAATTATACCAAGGGCGATAAAATAAAGTATGTCGCAGATCCCAAGTACTCTCAAATTCTTCATTAACCAGCGTGGTGGGTTATAAGGCCTCTGCATTGGGTACACTAAAGGTTGAGGTAAATGATGATTAAACGTTAATAATCATCTACGTCAGTTCTTCACTTCTCTCAGTGAATTTATTATAAAATTCTATAGAATATGTTTCCCTTGTCCCTTCCAGACAATACAGTTCCTAGGGTCTTTCAAGTCTCACTGATAAGACTTGAATTTACTGAGCGTAACGAACACACTGTATGCAAAGCTTTATTGGGTTAGATGTTTGGATGAGTGCAGCGCTGCACTCGGCTGGGTCTTATAACACAGTTTATTATATCCTATACTAGCTTTTACCTGCGGCTTCGCTCGCGTTGATATTTTTGAATAACTGTCAAAGTCACAATCTTTATTGTAATAAATTGACAACGAAAATTTAATAACGCAACTATGCATAGTTGAATATGTCAAAAATCTCTCTCGTAACTTATATAAATATATAAGAACTCAAAAAATTACATTTGTAGACAAATTTTGGATACTTTGGACTTACATTATTTATTGTGGTTTTCTTTGGTGAAAGAATTTTTAATATTAGTGGTTAAGGCGTAACAAACGCACAATCTTAATTTCGCATTTAAAATATTAGTTAGGATTATCGACATCTAGAATAATATCATTCCGCAGCAAATTAAGGAGGTTCCGTGTTAGTGTTATAATATTGAGAAGCTCGATAGCGTACTCTGCCTGCGATTAAGTAAATCAAGCAATGTTCCCCCATTTTTTTTTTACACTCACACCTATCATCTATCCCAAAGGAAGTAGCCTAAGCACTTGTGTTATGGATTCTAGATGACGGACATATTTTAAATATAATTATGTATATTAATGTTGAAAATATACTACATAAACATATACACAACCATGACTCGGAAACAAACATTTGTGGTCACCACAAAGTTTGCCCCTACCAGGATTCGAACCCGGGACCTCTTGGCCAATACCCAGCAATCTGAGCATTCGACCAAGGCGGCCGTCAATATAATCTTTAATAAAATATAATCTTTGCCGTCACCACAGAACACATACAAAAGGTTATGAGTAGTATCAATCGAAGTACTAATTAGTACAAGAACCAAAGGCCGTAGACATACAACGAATAAATAAAAAATAATAAATTTTAATTTTTGTTAAAATGATTTGCTAAGGTATTGTAATAAGAATTCCGTAACTATTAAATATATTTAAATTCCAAAAAGTAAGGCACTAAATGTGCCCTGATATACTAATATAACATAATTATATTTATTAAAATTAAGTCTTATTTCTTGATAGTGATATTATCCACCATTACCACAAAAAAGTGGTCAGCAATAATAAAAAAAAATAAGCGAGACGCCGAATCTTACGCCAAAGTGTTTTTATTTAAATTTTGAATTTTGACACGAAGCTTTTAAAATATTATTTTTAAAGAGGATAAAATTATACCACGTTACAGTGTCTATACTAATATTATAAATAATCTCGAAAACTATTGGTTCAAATTGAAAAATTATTTTTGTGTTGGATAGGCCATTTATTAAGGAAGGCTATATAACAACCGACATTAACGCGAGCGAAGCCGCGGGCGACCACTAGTTGCTTATATGATGACTACAGCGTTTATGTTCTTTACTGACTCCGCTCATTAATAATATTATCTGAGTTTTGTAGTGTTAATACAAAATAGACGTGGCGCTTGATGACAAAGCGGAAATTTCGCACGCACTTCCTAAAAAGTTGAATAAGTACCGAGTAATTGAGATGCAACCCCATTACCTGCGATACGGAGCGTCACAGTTGAGCCAGCGAAGTGGCAACGAGCTATTACTATCCTACGCTTTAGCATTCAAAGTAAAACTAACCTTAACACCACAGTGTAGAAAGGCTCGCAACGACTACTGCACAATAAAAATGTTGTTCGCGAAATACAAGCTAAAATTTAAAACTCATATTACACCTTATTTAAATTCAAGGTTTTTAAATAGAGTTTTGACTTAAGCCGATGACCATGTAGAGAGAGAGTGAGATTGGATGAAGCAAAAGAAGTATTTATATCTTAGCAAGGTTAGGCGCCAACGCATAAACCTCTCCAATATACATGGACGATTACTGTCTCCTGATTATTTTTTATTACTATTTACATACATACATAAATCACGCCTATATCCCCGAAAGGGTAGGCAGAGGTGAACTAGCACCCACGTTTCGCCAATTATGTTAGGTCCCATGTAATAGGTGGCGAGCCTATTGCCATTTATCGGGCACAAAAGTCGCAGTACATTGCTAGGTGGTATAAGAAGAACGCTGCTGCCCATTCCTCATTACTGATTTATCCTTAGTCGCCTTGTACGACACCCACGGGAGAGATTTGGGGTGGTGACAATTGTATTCTACTCTGCCGTCACCACACGGCAGAGTAGAATACAATTGTCACTTTATTACTATTTATGTTTCTATTATTTAATGTTTACATTTTTTTTTATCCAAAATTCAATTATCAAAATATTTTATCGGCGTTATAACCACTGGTAATATATTATAATATCTCCATTTAAAAAATCAAGGAAAATCCCATTGCGATTCCTATATTTGTATGTATTTCATCGAACAAAATGGCATACATTAAAAAGGAGGCGGTTGGCTTGCTAAAATAACAACTAAAAATAAAATAATAGCTAAAGATGGTGGTACTGCATTGTACTGAAGTCTATGGCGCACTGACGTAATTGTAACTTTAATAGAAAGTTTTAACTGTAGTTGCATCGACCGCCTCCGTCGTCTGATAGTTTTGATGTTGATATTTTGGAATAAAAAAAGCTTTATAGAATCATACATACATAAATCACGCCTATATTCCTGAAGGGGTAGGCAGAGGTGAACTAGCACCCAAGTTTCACCAATTATGTTAGGTCCCATGTAATAGGTGCGAACCTATTGCCATTTATCGGATATAAAAGTCGCAGTACATTGCAAGGTGGTATAAGAGGAACGCTGCTGCCCATTCCTCATCACTGATTTATCCTTAATCGCCTTGTACGACACCCACGGGAGGGATTTGGGGTGGTGACAATTGTATTCTACTCTGCCGTTACCAGACGGCACGTTTATAGAATCGGAAATGCCTATTTAACTTAAATGCATGGCAACATAGAGTCACGGAAAATGGTTTTAAAGAATATCTTAATTATTATTATTAGGTATGATACCCAAAGAAGGTTGGTGTCAGGCAGGCGGGCAGCTGCATAACCCAAGCTAAACCTTAAGCAGTATGGATTTGAATGTTGTCATTTCAATCACTCTCCTTTCATCGATCTGTCGACATGGTCCTTTTGGTATCTTTCTATGCATTCATTTGGAACAGGTCAAAAAGCAGATAATTATTAGTTATGCCTCACCAGAAGACCACACAAAGGGTGGAAAGAAAATCAAAGGAAATCGTCAGCGAGATCGAATCTGTAAATAAGAGATACGTAAGATAAGAGTACAATCTAAAATGCCGTGTAAGGACGGCAGAGCAGAAAACAAATGTTACCATCACCTTTCTATTCCGCGGGTGTCGTACAAGGCGACTAAAGGTAAAGACTTCGATGAGTAGTGGACAGCAGCGCTGTTCTAATGCCACCAAGTAATATACTGTAAATTACCTGCGCGATAGATGGCAATAGGCTCGCCCCCTTTTACCCTCTGTCTAACCCTTCGGGGATAAATAAGCGTGATCTTAGTATTTACTGTTGTTAAACTAATCTAGTTTTAGTTTTGTAGTATTTGAACTTATTGAGCTAGCCTGTTAGCCTAGCCAAGTGGCAAAACTATTCGAACGCTAGAATGCAAATGTCAATTTCTGACATCTTCTCTTACATTTGACACGGAGGTCGCCAAGTTATTTTCTCTGCAATACGTTGGTTTCATACAATTATATGAGAAGTTGGGGTAGCAAAAGTGAGTGTTGACTAGTTGTCAAGAGGCCTCTTAAGCCTACACTTGGCACAAGACTCTGCCACTGACTCTCGTCTCTGCCACACTATGGACCCTGCACCCGCATGGTGAATCCATGGAATGCTAAGATTGTCGTTTCTCTATACGTTTGAATAGATTAGCCACTTGGCTAGGCACCCAGGTGCGTCCAATTTAGCCCAATAATTCCATTCTAAACCTCAGAAACAAGCAATATTTTTATACACTTCGTCTGCAAAAATAATCGCCTCTTAATGTGTCGTATTTTAAGGCGTCTCCCGGAGAAGTAGGTTCAGAATCTACGCGCATAACCACAATTTATGGCGATGTTTACGACCTTTTTCACCTGATAAAGGACATTGAAATTCCGAATGTTACGCCTCACCCTTCTGGGACACCTGCTGGAGTATTCTGGTTAAGTGAACACGTGTCTTATGTGGTAGTGCTTAAAAACTATTTTTCAGTTATGATAGTCTTTTCTAAAACTCATTTCTATTGACCGTCACAATTGAAGAACAGAAGAAGAAAAGCAGAAGATTGGAGTTTAAAATTTGTTATATTTTTGTCTGTCACCTTTAGTTTTGTATTCTGGAAACTAAAGGTTGAAGGAAGGAGTGGTGGCTAGAAGTTTACTAGATAATAGGTGTCAGTGCAATAAATATTTATTTACCTATTACGTAAAAAGTTGTTGTAGTGATAGGCAAATTAGTGGTTGATATAATAATTATATCTCTATATGCAAGTAATAACTTAGCACACACACATCAAGGAATTTTCAAACGTAAAGACGACAGGGAGGGCGGATAATTATTGATAGAATATTGAATATAATTGACTAAACGTAAGTGATAATCACCTCTGTCTACTTCTGAGGAGGTAAATAGAATAATGGAATATGGACTATTTAAAAATAATCTTTTAGTACAGCTTCGTCGCTGAGAATAATGGTTATTTTTATTTTAGCTGAGCTGTGATATGTCCGGCTCGAAGGACCGATTGATTGACTTCCAAGCCAAAAATACCAGAATAACCTTCCGAGCTCCTTGCCATCCGACAACAGAAGAAAACCAACTTTTATTACAAACACATAAAAATCTAGTACATGTTTATTACAGCGCGTTTATGCGCCCTAATAATATTCCATGTTTACTGATAGCCTTGGTGTTATTTTATCTTTTTTTGAGTGCTTCCTTTTCTAAGGAGAACCATTCGGAATGATGTATTGCACGCGATGCTTTTCCCTGTGCCGTTGTAGTTACGTGGGACGTGGTGGAATGTTTACTTTTTTTTGCTATATTGTAGCTCTAACACACACTTTTTTAGAATACGTAATACATAATGGAAACAACTATTTATCAATTTTTATTATGACGAAAGTTTTATCATATTTTAGTTCTTTGGTTAAACTAATGCGTGCTTATACAAGTAAAATCAAGTCACAGTGCAGTCATATCTGAAAACTTTTTACTTAAAAATAGACTCTACTTTTCAATAGATAGGTATCAATTCATAATTATGATAATTATTTTATACGAGTAGTAACCGATTTTGTTAGTAAAATAATTATATCAACTTTCGACTGTCTCCGGCCTATAAGAACGACGATGCTGTTTAAGAATATTGATGAAATAAAAAAGAGCATTGATGAAGTCAATGAAGGCTGTAAAAATCTCTTTGAATTAAAAGAAATGATCTCTGCCTACGAATGAAAGCAGAACAATTGCTTAAGCTAGATAATAATAAGGAAAAGAAAATTAAGGAAATAAGAATTTCACAATACAATAATTAGCTGTTCGTATTAAAATAAATTTGCCGTGTGGTGACGGCAGAGTAGAATACAAATGTCACCACCCCAAATCTCTCCCGTGGGTGTCGTACAAGGCGACTAAGGATTAATCAGTGATGAGGAATGGGCAGCAGCGTTCCTCTTATACCACCTAGCTATATACCTACTGCGACTTTTGTGCCCGATAAATGGCAATAGGCTCGCCACCTATTACACTATATTACATGGGACCTAACATAACTGGCGAAACGTGGGTGCTAGTTCACCTCTGCCTACCCCTTCGGGGATATAGGCGTGATTTATGTATGTATGTATGTATTAAAATAAAACAGAATTAAATTGTTGTATTTAGCATTGTATTCTAGAAATACCTTCCTCATCCCATGTTAACTGATGGAGGCTCTAATTTTAATATCTGTGAGCCGAAGCATTCTCCTTGAAAGCAATCTCGGGGTTTAACGTCGACACAAAATTAAACGTGAAAAAAAGAATGCGTAATAAGTGTTTTGGTCTCAAAATACCGTTTATTACAATCGTCGTACTCAGTAAGGCTATATACGATTGTGCGACTTAACGCGTTGTTTTAAGGCCCATTTTGCGTGACGCCGTTCCATTTGGTTGATTGCATTGCTGAAGCATGTGCGTAGTAACTCAATTTACTTGATATATTATTTTGCGAGAGAACCACTTCGTTCTTACCTTGCTTGATTGTTCTTGAAGTCTTTTGATATGGCAATATGTGATCACGATAAAGACGGTTGTAAAAAATGATTAAATAATGTAACAAAACATTGCCTTCTCAACATTATTACGTACATACATAAATCACGCATATTCATCCCCACATTTCGCCAATTAAATTAGGGCCCATGTAATGGGCCCATAGGTAGCAAGCCTATTGCCATCACACATTAATGACTAATTAGTATGAGAGAGTGTCGTACTAGGGCACTAAGGTTAAGACAGCGATGAGTAATGTAACATAAGCAAAACTCTTGTACCACCTAGCAATATACTGCGATTAATGGCAATAGGCTCGGGGCCCAGGGGAGTCACCTTTGCCTCATTCATTATTCGGGGTTGTAGACGTGATTGTAGACGGGGATGTATTGTATGTAGTAGTTGTATTATTAAGTTGATGATGGTATATTTTCTAGTTTTAATATAGAACACAAAACTCTACTTCTAAATATAAAGCAAAAAGTTTCTAATGATATATTAAAAAACAAAAACTTCACTTCTAAATGTAGTTGATCAGAAGAGGGGGATCCAAGAGGTTGATCCTCACAGTTCGGTAGCTTATTTTTAAGCTACGCGACTCGTTTCTTCGATGGATTGCAGTTTCAAGGTGAATTTCCATCCGCACCAGAGCACTTACAGTGAGGGAGTGGCAGAAAGTGAACCGTTAGAATTGCGCCCTCAGCAGCCAAGTCACGTGTTCAATATTGAGATTGGCATCGGTTCGCTATCAATTTTTCTCGAGCGCAGTTTCAGATTTAATTATTCATGCGGTCGTCTCGGCGTGTGATATTTCTTGTGATGATTTTGCCACCACTGTAAGGCGTGTAATATTTAGTAGCCGAGAGGAGGTGGTTGCGGGAATGCGTGCGCTAGACTGTAGCCGACGAATACGGCTGTACAGATGTGACAGGTTTGTTAGTGAAAGTTTGGTGGGGAAATAAGAACTGCCTGTCGACCGCAAAATCTTAAAATTTAAGCTGGTGGTACAGATGTGTCAGTGTTATTATGATTTTTAATGAAAGTTTGCTAAGAACATATCATTATGGAAATGAAAATAAAGTTTATTCATATAAGTTATCATTACATACACTCACGAACTGCCTTCATAGGAACTGCCTGTTCGTCGCAATATATTAAATGAATAGCTGGTGATGTCATAGAGGTTCCTCTATCTGTAATTTTCTTTCTTCCATGCAGGTCCGAGATCGAAAAAAAACGGAGAATGTGTGAAAAAAGCTGGTTAAGGGAGAGATTTCTCAATGTAATGGAAAACCACTAACAGCATACCCGTAGAGAGTTGGTGTCATGTAGGCTGCAAAGCTAGAGGCAACATGTAGAGCTTGGAATAAGATTGGAATACTATCACCCCAATCACTGTCTCCGTTCATCGGTCTCTCGACATGGTCCGTTCCGTACGTCTCTTTTCTATACATTGATTCATAACTAGGATCATTACGGTGTGATGGATGATATGAATCAAAAGGGAGTGGATGGCTTGATGACGTCTGACCGAGATGAATGGCAGAGGAAACATACTGCGCCGACCCCAGATAAATAGGAAACAGGGTAGGACGAAGAGGAAGATCTCAATGTAAACCTTCATGCTGTAAAGTGGTATTTGTAGTGTAATTTACTTCTCCCTATATGATATCATCCATAGGGAAAGTCTGTGCCCCCGCGGCATTAAAGGGCTGGTGATGATGATGATGATTTCGGTAGTTCATAAATATTTTTGTTCTGATATTTTGCGGTTTTATTTCACTTCGTCTGTTCCAAAGCTTAACATGAAATACGATATCGTTAATGTAAACAATTAAACGAATTGTCCATTACAATTATCTAAATGGTAATCAGTTGATTGACTGCAAACATGGGGGATGCCGCGCATATATGAATTTTGTAAATGATACCTCCTCTATGAGTAGACACACACCGAAATTTGAAGTGGCATAAAGTTGTCAGTGATATTTTTAAGCTTTTTAAGCTTAAGCCGACATAGAGAACTTATATATTGTTGTAAGCTAACGCAGTCACTTTAAATTGTGATAATGGATTTATAGGATATAGGATTCTTATTATACCACGTACCTGGATTTTGTTATAATCCGATGGGTATTTTGGCACAGTTTACATGCGCCATGGTCACGCATGACTCGTGGTATAAATCCCATTTTATCACAATTTAAAGATAGATAACTGAGTATAGCGTTCCGTACTCAATATGCTAATGATCCCCACACGACTCCCCAATTTATTATTAATATAACAATTTTGCCAGCGTTGGAGTTGCAAGCAGTGTTCGTGGCCAAAACGCAAAGTTGACTCCCACAATGTCACAGGAGCGAATTTATTCGGGTCGTTTGCTCTTAAAATATATGAGCGGAGCCAACTGTAAAGCTCAGTATAATCCTTGTTCACTAGATTTATGATAAAATGAAAAGGTTTAAACATTTTTAGTTGGAGAAAATCTGATTTGCAACGCGTTTAAGTTCCGTATAGCTGTTAACGCGCTATTGACTGCTTAACACGGTGCAATATTAAAAACACGCCCACTTTCATGTACTATCGACAGCAGGTAGCTTGTCACATTAAATGTCAAATTTACTCAATCGACATTGCTCTTTACTACAAACAAGTTAAGGTTGATAATACATTGAAGACGTTATGGATAGTCTGAAGTGCCGTTGATGGTACTGCTGACAGCAGGTAGGTACGTCACATCAAATTATGGCGAATTTTATCAATCGACTTTGTGTCTTGCGTTGTAGAGATATAAGGTTGATAATCGATGGGAGAATTTCGAAAGCGCCATCGACTGAATATTAGGTTTTATGCTCAAAAATCTCAAAAAGTTGCTGTTGAAGTTTTTTAAAATGTTTCATTATTTTCGTGCATTTTTCCTGTATCGAGTGAGCGTTTTTATCAGTGGCTAGACATCATTTTGTGTAAAGTTTCTCTACCTTAAAATCATACTATATATTCAAAAGTAGATTACATAATTCATTACAAAAAGTGAATTTTTAAGAACCATTAATTTATGGAGCAAATTAACAGTCAGGCAGCAGCATTTTTGATAAACCACCTAACTATACTGCTAGTTACGAGTTATAATACGGCTATAGGATCGCCACCTATTGAATGGGACCGAACATATTTGGCGAAACTTGGGTTAACTTACCTGTTCCTACCCCTTCGGGGATAAAAAATCGTGATTTATTTGTAAACCAATCGAACAACACTGTAAAATAGCTTTCAATCGCAACATTCACTTCCCAAACACTGATTAGATACCAGAACCGCATAAGCCTTTGAAATAGGCACGAAGCTTTTCAAATTAGGTAATAACCAATAACAGTAAACCAACGTTGCGATGTGCCCGAAATTACGAAATTAATTGAGTATTAGACGCTTTGTGGGAAGTAATAAACCTTGATGAGGTACAGTCAACTAAAGATAGACTGCCAGAATAATGTACTGATTGTTGGTGGACATGTGGATGGAAGCATACATACATACGTCCCTACTTTCTTCCACAGGGATCGGCAGAGTTTTATTCTTCTTCTCCCTGCCCTTATCCTACTCTAAGTAGGGGTCGGCACAACATATCTTCTTCACACTCTTCTTCCACTCTCCTCTATTAGACGTTAGCTCAACATGAACTCCCCTTTTTCCCATATCATCTTTCACACAATCGCTTCTTCGGTCTGCCTCGCAGAGCTGAGATTAGGCAGCATCATTAATGTTTCCTTGTATGACCATCGGCTTCGCTTCGAGTATTCTTGGCATAACTAGGCAATTTTCGCTGCGACTGGTCGTTAGATGGGTGACCAAAAAATAAATTATCTACAGTAGTTTTTTATCTTAGCTAATGGTTCGGGTTGCATCTACCTACCCCTTTGGGGCCGGTTTTTTGGTCCGTAGTTAACTCAACCAATTGTTAAAACTAGATTCTGATTTCTGATAATCAGACTGATATTTAAGCATTAGTAACAATTAGTAATTAAATTGTTACTAATAGTTAAATAGCAGCCTGATATTTAACGATTAGTAACCATTTTTAACAATTGGTTGAGTTAGCTACGGATCAAAAAAGCGGCCCTTAGAGATATAGGCGTGATTTATGTATAGGTATAGATTTATGTAATATAAGTATAGGTTTACTAAGAAGGTAATGTATTTTCGAGCTTAATTATTATGTTATTAACAGTTTTTCTGTGGCGGAATAATAATATATTTTATCCAATCTCTACTATTCACGTTTAAATAACGCAGACTGTACTGCAGGAGGTTAATTACCACCTGATGAACAGAAATGCGATCAATTGTCTTGCTATTACGGGGCTATTGTTGAAGATGAAATTATTTAATCACGGCAAGTATTACAAATTTTAATAAAGTACGTTTTTAATGCTGTGTGGTGATTTATCGTCATCACCAGCCCTTCAAGAATTCCTCACTGTTGGGTCACAGGCCTTCCCTATGGGTGGAAGAATATACGGAGAATGGGCCACAACCCACCACGCTGGCCCAGTGCGTATTGGTGGGTATTAACGACTGCAGATACAACAGGAACCAATGGTTTGCGTACCCTCCGAAGCACGAAGGAGCTCGAGGTAATAAATGTTTGGTCGCCAATCCAATGACTGGCCTTAGCAAATATTGCTTAGGTTACGCAATCGCAGGTAAGCCACTGCGCTCTCGATCTCCTCATGTGGTGTTTATTCGTGATATAAATTACCTGGATTTCGAAGAAGGCGGTATCCATTTCACAATCCACATTTTTTCCAATTTCAAATAAAAATAACGCTCCAAACGAAACACCAAACAATGACTCTTAAATACCTACAAAAGAATCCAGCCGGCGCGTCCAGCAGCATCAGTTGTTCCAAAGTACAATTCAATAGTACCCACATCAGAAACTTTCTTTATTTACATTAAAAAAGAGTCCGAAATAGGAGAAAAGATCATCTATCCGCGCGTGACCCGCGCGGCTCTCGGGCGTTCGCCGTGCGGCGGCCGAGATAACTTTTGCCCTGTTAAATAAAGACGACAGTTTTATTGAAAGCAGGGCCGTTTTCCTTCTGTAATTTCCCCGGGATACCCTTGGGCCGGGGTGCGAGTCACGGGATTTTGGATCGTGAGCGTATACACACAACATGTTGTTACATGGAACAACGCACACCCTAAATACTACCCATGCTAACTTAGTCTTAAAAAAAATTCTATTTATAATATCAAAAATTCGATATTGTAAATAGAATTTTTGAATTTGTTATACATTTTGCTTTACTAACCGAACAATTCTATATGGGAAAAGAAAAAAAAATCTATTTCTATTTCTATTAGCATGGATAATAGGTATACTGAACGAATAGATGGCAACATGTTGCCATCTATCGGGCACGTAAATGGCAGAATGTTGCTAGGTGATATAGGTAACGCTGCTGCCCATTACTCATTACTGCTTGGCCCTTAGTCGCCTTGTACGGCACCCACGGGAGAGACTGGGGGTGGTGACATTATGGTATTCTGCTCTGCCCTATGCCGTATGCACGGCGTATTTGTTGTTGAATACTGGCATTAAAGCAACTTTTAAGTAGGAAGTACTACAACAGTTGAATATGCCTATAGGTATGCAAGCAGCATTCATTCAAACATCTCTGAAAACTCATTATCAATGCATTGATATCATATACACTTGAGTCACAAGTCCCAGGCACTGCCACTGACTACCCTCTATGCCACACTATGGACCCGGCACCCTTACGGGGAATCCACGGAATGCTCTGAGTTTTTGTCTCAGCAATATTGGAAATCTTCTACCTTCTAATAAGTGCAAAAAATAACAATAACAGGGAAATACATCCTTCCGCTCTCTCCTGTGCCCTAAGCCGATGCGTAAAGGAGATAGAGACATTTTTCGCTTTACCACAAAGTTAAAAACTCGTTATTCGCGGACGTAAAAGTTAAGGGAGCATTGTGTCTGTCTGAATTTATCGCTAGCGAGCGCCAAGTAACAACAATGTTTAATTGCGAGGTATTATCGTTTGTACCGTTATGATTTTGTTACGAAACTGGTAATAAATTATAATTTTATCGCTGTGTAAGTAAAATAATGTGCGTGTCATTAATTTCGAAAGCGAGGCGACACTGGGTGTCTTAAGAATGCGCGCTCCTGAGCCGAATCGAGCCGAGTACTGTATCGTGATGTTCAATAAGCGTGGTAAATGTGTGTACGGTACGGTGTGAATGTCTCAAATCGAGAATCCAACATTGTTCGTCGTAAAGCACGAGTCAATTGAGTATCTTTTACAATTTTTGTAACTTGACGTGCTATTCATTGCACTTAAAAGACTGTTTGGTAAGAATTTCGGATAGAAGAAATTAATTGATAGAAAAATGCAAAGAGCAATTAATATAGAGAATTCAGCTTTTATTAAGGATTTAACCCACTTCGATTGATTGTAGAATATGCAGCATGGACCAACGGTTTCACTTCAGAAGCACTGTGGAACTCAAAATATTTATGGTTGGTCATCCAATCACCAGATATACGATTGCACACCATTGAAAATCGACAACTCCAAGTCAGTACAGTATTTGTTATCATTTGTTATGTCGATTTTATTATGTACTTGTTTTTTATTTTTGTGTACTAATAACGCAAAACCTATATTTTTTTATAATATATTCACCCTTTAATATAGCTTCAACGACAACCATTACTACGACGGAAACTCGACTCAAGTTATGATTCGCTTACATTCCTCAAAGCGTCCCACTAACCCAAATCTCTAAAAAATATATATGAACTCCAATTGCTATTATAAAATAACAGAAAAAGACCTAGCAGGAGACTCGGTTTATTCGCAGAAATAAAACAGCGTGAAACATATGCGAAGAACTGGCTTTTCACATATATAAATATGTAATACACCGGCGGTCGCCTTATTCTGTTACGTGCGTGAAGACTTTTCGGATCAGTGAGCTTGTCAATCGCTAGATTCGCTCGAGGATACAACGGGACTAAACTAAGACGATGAGTTCCTTTCAAATTCAACTCAGTTAAATAACAATAGGTAGGAACGATTTTTTTACTTAAACTTTGTAGAATTATATTCGCACGTGCTTATGAAATAGACGAATAGGTGATTTCTGGAAATCTTTTTCAATCTTTCATCATCATCTTTTATGCAATAGATACATTTATCATTTTTTACTTCTTCTTCTAGCTCTAGGTTCATAAATCACCGTATTTACAACTCTTTTATCCAAATAGGTATAGTTCTTCCTATCATCGCTATTTCTCTATTACTAAGTCTTGTTTATTAACGGCGGGTCGCAATATTATATAAATACAGTAAAAAGTAAACTTTAGTAGTTTACTTGCCTGCATTTTTTTGTTATATTACGATAAATAACAGAAGTGGCTAAGCAACTAAGCTGTAGTACGTCTAACTTCAGCAGTAACTATTGATATAGATAAGACAGTATAACATATTATAAGAATTGATTTAGTTTGGAAACAGCGATGAGTAAATAGGCAGCAGTGGTCCTACACCACCTATCAAAATATACTGCATTAAACATGCCCAATAAGACGGCAATAGGCTCGCCACCTATTACTTGGGACCTAGTCTAAGTGGCGAAGCATGGGTGTTAATTCTGTGTGTTTGATTGTGTCTACTGTAGGTATGTATTTTTGAAAAGATATAGGACAGTGTGAGAATACTGAAGCAGACTCCGCGATTTACCCGTGTAAGCATTTCCACGTTGGTTTCTCGGGGTTTAGAATAAGTCCGCGTGCCAACCCCCCGAATATATTTTATGGAGAGTGCGCAGCGCTCTTTTTGCAATAGCTAACAGAAGGTGCGCTCAACCCTTCATATTTACGATTAAGTCGTGATCAGAAATATAAAATATTCGGGTGTGTTTTTTGTCGATCGGATACTGATATCGTATTGGCCCGGAAAGTTGCCGGCGTGTGCGAATTTTTTATGTACCTGGCAGAGTGTTAGTACTGTACTGTAAACGAAATGGATTGCTTACGAATTCGGCGCGAGGCTGGGGGAGATCCCTTGGAATACGGGACTGGCGGTCTTTCATTTGGTTTCTTGTTATCTTTAAAAAAATCTGAGCTAGACTTAATTAAACCGTTTCTGGACACTAACTATCCAGAACATTGTCGTTCACTCAATGTACCTTACACAATATTGTACAAATAAATGTTCTGATTTCTGAGAAAGAACGTATTCCTCTCTTAAACGTACCTGATTTAAGATCTTGATTGAAGCTGAAACTCTGTCTATGACATAACTATTTTTAGTCTATATAAACTTTTTATTTGTGACGCTGTGAATTATTCAATATAATTATTTCTAAGAATTAATTGACTGTAGTTTCAATCCTATGAACCTCAGAAAAAAAGTTGTAAACAGTGACTTTTTACACCATTTCATCTAGAATCCATACCTTAGCCTTAATCAGCACAATGATTTAAATGAGGCTTTTTCGAATATCAGTTTAAGCATCCCTATTCTAGGTCGCTCTCTCCTTGCCTATTCGCTGATGCTATCTTGTCTAGTTATGATTATCGTTGATAGTGATACAGGCCAGGCACTGGGCCAAAGTGGCCCAATCTCCGTATATTCTTCCATCCATAGGGAAGTCCCGTGTCCCAGCAGTGGGGGCATTAAAATACCAATTTAAAAATTAATAATGAAATAATTCAGTGTACAGATGCTACTGTTTTCCAGGGAATCACCCTCGATTCCAAACTGCAGTGGTACCCACATATTTCAGCGCTCTCAGAGAGGCTTAGCTCAGCAGCATACGCTGTTAAAAAAATAAGACTATTGACAAATGTCGAGACGGCAAGGCTAGTGTACTTTATTTATTTCCATAGTGATATGTCATATGGCATGTTGTTATGGGGCTCGGCGTCCGATATTAATGATATTATATATTTGTAATACAGAAAAGGGCAATACGTGCCATATACACACTTAAACAAAGGGGCTCGTTAAGAGAATTATTTAAGGAAATAAATATTTTAACTGTAGCTGGTCAGTATATTTATGATAATATTCTTTATGTTTATAAAAATTCTAATCAATTTGTTAAAGTTGATGATACCCATAAATATAGTACCAAGCATAAAAGTAGACTAGCCTTTCCTCAATTCCGTCTGCATAAAACTGGTCGTTCTTTCTTGGGGAAATGTATACAAATATACAACAAAATCCCACGATCTTTAACGGAACTCCCTTATCTTAAATTTAAAAGCCAAATTAAACAAAGACTAGTGAAAAAGGGATATTATACAGTTATAGACTACATAAACGATAAAGATGCGTGGATATAGATTTTGTATGGTAATGAGATCAAATGACATGTATATTTCTGTATTAGTTTTAATTATTTTTAACCAAGTAAATTAAGCTATGCTAACTACCAGTAATAATTATATATTTTTTTTTATACTCAATGAAAGATGTCCATAAACATTCAAATTAAATATATTTTATAAATATGATAACTAATATGATAAGATAGAATATAATAGGATATCTAATATATTAAAACATTTTATGACATCTTTCATTAACTCATAACTTCATGTAAAGGGAGGAACAAACTTGCTGAGTTTCTTGCCTGTTCTTCTCAGAACAAGGCCTCCTGGTAGTTTACGAACGGATGGTGTAGCTTATAACGTTAAATATTGGAAACTGTTTTTCTTTTCGTTTCCAGTGTTTAACGTTATTTCTTTGACGATTCATGAGTGTATGTAATCACACCTTATATGAATAAACCATATTTTCATTTTCATTTTCAATAGTGGTAACAGTGATGATGGTGATGATGATGAGTGATACAAAGACTCCATCTGATCTATAGTCATCTGCTTTTCTTCTATTTCTTGAATTATTTCTTGTTAAGAGACGGATATTCTAAGCATTCCATGGATTCATGGTGTGGATGCTGGGTCCATGTACTCATGTCAATACTCACCTTCGCCACCTCGACTTCTCTCTATTTTATTCATCTCTCTATTTCGATCCTTTGACATTGAAGTAAATAATGTGGTGCTAAAGATACTTGCTTGTATGATTTCAAAATTTAAATATTTATTCCGCCTTAAAACCATAATATCTTGTTTTGCAGTTACCTTTACTTGTTTTTGTACCTATACGATTCAAAGTACGTTAATATTGTAGAATAAGATAATACATATTTGTTTGTCCTTTCAACATAATTTATAGCATGTCAATTCAAAGAAAATAGTGCAAAAATTTTCGACAGACGTCAATTTATGTGACCTATTTTTCTTTCTATTGTAAAGAATAAGAAATTCCAATTTCGATATGTAAAAATAGAAAATTATAAAAGTTCCAATTCAAAAGTAAACATAAGAGTTGTCAGGGTATAGCTTAGTCCACCTAATTAAAACACAGTCACAAATTAAGAAGCAAAACGAGTTGGAAGCGCACTGAAAAGATTACGTAAACAAGTTAACGAGGTACAAACATCAGCTGACAACGTAACGGCCCGAATCGGGGCCGTCCTCTGCGAACAAAGGCTTCATTATGAGCCTTTATATTGAGAGCTGCAATTTATAAGTAAAATCCTCACGGATATTACCGCACCATCACAGTTTTAGAGGCTTTGTTTTCAAGGAATTTTCAGTGTACAGTTTTCTGTGTAATCAGATTTGTAAATAAGCAGAGAAACTTAATATTTTAGGGCCACAGAAGGTGAAGCGAAACAAGAAGAGTATCGATGTATCCTTCATATTCTAAACATGTTTTAAAACATGGCCTAAAGTTATTCATAGTTTGAAAACTCATGCTGTCACTTTTATTTGCTGGAAAAAAGATAGAGTTTAGCATCAATTTTAAGCCATAATTAACTTTGGTCCATGCTATATTATAATATTAAGAGGGGTTAGGTTTCATTTACGAAATTGAAGGATTACCTTGGTGCAAAGGATATGTCAGAATTATAATAATGGACGCTGATAGAACATGAAGTAGATGTACATAAAATGTCCTTAGACATTGTTGATGGGTGTATATATATTTTCACTTCTCATGCTCTGAAAGTGCTCATTTGTGCAGGATATAGGCTGCACAAAATCGAATTTTGTGCTCTAGAGCATTAACGTATCTACTCATAAATGTGTCTATATTAAGGCAAAGAAAATGAGCCATGCAGCCAAACACAATGAGAAATTCAGAGATAGAATTTGTTATATTTTAATATTTACTTAAATTTATTTGCCTAATGTGTTTTTTAAGATATAAAAGATATTAAAATTTTAATTCAAGTAGGTACGGTAGGTTATTAAATTAATTTACGAAAATTATTATTTTAAAATTAATTTAATACTTGGCTGTATAGGTCTGCAGCCCAAACCTAATATCACTGGGAAAAACTTTTCCTTCGGTATCCAAAAGTGCACAAATTTTAGTTTGAATTTTAAGAAATGTTATGATAAACTATTGTTTTATTTCCTCGCAATCGAAGTGAAAAGCAGAGTTTCTAACTCGTCCACAAAACCATTTTTATCCTCGACATTACTAACAATGCTAAAAGTCTCGGACAAAAATGATTCGTTTTGTGCACTTGATGGAAAATCTACTATTGTTATTCAAACATGTCATTAACAAACCTTAGAAAGAGCAAGAAGACATCGCGTGCTTCACATTATTTGAAGATGACACTAATTAAATCACTCGCAGGCTACCCTGGAATATTTACCTTGTCGCTAAGTGTGTATTTTCATCTTCCGAGCATACAGATGGAATTAATTAAAATTTTGGAACGGAATATGTGTAATGTGTTCGCGTGTGACATTCCCATGATGAATAAGGAAGCGAATGTGTGCCTTGTTCGAAATCCGCCCCAAAAGGAGTTCGCGGATAGCAAATCATCTAAATAGAGCTACAATCACAAAAAAAAATTGGTTAGAAAAAGTTCAAAAAATTCTTGTTGCGGATATCGGACCTGCGTCCTCTGCATTCCGCCACTTAATCAACCTACTATTATAATTTTTCGTTGTTTTTTTTAATCATAAATTACTTGTGATAATTTTTCTAACATTTTAATGTTCAAATAAAAATGATAATAATAATCTTGCTACAATATTCAACCGCAACAAATGAATGAAATAAATGGCAATGGGCTTGCTATCTGCCACATAAGACCTAAACTAATTATTATTTATTAATTTTTTGAGACCATCGATAAAGGAACAAAGATTTTATGTATTACATAACAAGCGTCTTATATTAAATTACATACAACTCTAATAATGATGGCCTCATCATGCACCTTTACCCTTTGGGGATATGGCGCGATTTATTTATGTAACATCAACAAACTTCGATGCGCAACAATTAACAAGAGAAAAGTTCACGAACAAGTCTCAAAAAGATTACTGACCCTCCGAGGCCAGAACTTGTGATCAGAGGGAGCACGGGTTAAATATTCAATGCGTGGTCGCCTCCGCAAGTTATGGGGGCTCTGTGACCTCTGCCTCAGTTATGTAGTTATGTAAGTACAGCGCTGTGTGTAAGCCGACTTGGTCAAGTAAGTTGAATTTTAGGAGGCTCTGCAGCAGTTATTTTTTATTTGCTTTTAAGCCCTTGGCCTACATATCACCTGATGGTTAGTGATGATAAGGGCCGGAGTTGGAATCGAGCTTCACCTGGAACCTTCAACCACAGAGGGACTGGCTATCTTATCACACATTGTCGGAACACAATAAGACTGTTAACATTATTATTATGGCGACAGATTTTGATAAGACGGTGGTAGCTAGCCAGGCGGACTTGCAAAAAGTCCTACCACCAACCAAACAGAGTACAAATTTGTACTCCCCTGGGGATCCAATCTGGGACCTCGGGATCTTAATTGTGGTGGACGAGCCACGAGACCACGGAGGCGGTTCTTTACAAACAAGTATAAGTTGTAACTGTAACTTTGTTTTTAATATATATAAAATAAAAATAAAAGTGTGTGGTTTGAAAGAAAATGTAATGACAAGGATTGAGAAAGGGATGCTCGCATGGTTTGGTCACGTAGAAAGAATGGATGAAAGGAGACAGACAAAAAGGATATACATGGCGAAAGTGAATGGAGATATGGGAAGGGGAAGGCCTAGGCGGATCTTTCATAATCAAATTGAAAGTCTATTAAATAAGGGCCAGGTCAAGAGTACCCGAAACCGACGGGCATGCATGAAGAGATTAATGAGATTGGATGAAGCGAAAGAAATATGTAAGGATCGTAGCAAGTGGAAAGAAGTGATCTCTGCCTACCCCTGTGGGAGAAAGGCGTGACATATGTATGTATGTATGTATAAAATAAAAAAATACCTACTAACAATTGAAACAATACTAATCAATAAAATAAGAAATCAGCAGCCAATGATTAAGTTTCACGTAGAAATTAAGTTTTGGCGCCGTCTATCACTTATTACTCGCCCATGAAAATCTCTCAAGGTAAAATACTAAACGGTAAAACCAAGCAACATCATGTAATTTTTTCAAAAACATACCGTTTATTAGGTGTTGATCTAAATCAGCTTAAAAAGCTTACAGATGAAAGTTCACAATGTCAGTAAAACTAGATATCGTCTAGTCAAGTATCTAATACTTTGTTCTGCCAATAGACGGCGTTCTTTGATTACGGTAAACTTGTAAGTGTGTTTGTTAAGATTTTAAGCATTTTGAACTGCGACATACAACTGTGCCAGTATGTATTAAGCCTCATACCATCCACATTTGAATTCTGCAGTCTTATTTTTGCATGCACCAAAGAAGATTTCCCTGTACCTGCTGGCTTATAGACTCCCCGCTCCACAATCATGTTATATACGCATTGAATTCTTGGAATATTCACATAAAACTATTTCCATTCGTCGTGTCTTGTAACAGTAAATTCCGCAGGTAGACTCGGGGCGTACGTCTAAAATATTCAGAGGTGAAACGGTCCGGACGTGAAATAAAACCCGCAAGCCTTACTGAGGAACCAGCCATTGTGAGTGCTATCCAGGTATCGGAGTCCTTTTTCCTTTCAAGTGTGCTTACTTAAAAATATTTGAATAGTTCTTGTAAGTCACTAGTGCTCCTGAAGGCGAATCAGTATGTTTGGTGGTGGGGCTTTTTTAAGTCCGCCTTGCTAGCTACCACCTACTTATCAATAACTGTCGCTATATTAATAATGTTAACAGCATTATTGTGCTCCGACAAATTGTGATAAGATAGCCAGGCGAAGGGTTCCAGGTGAAGTTCGATTCTATCTTCGGCCCTTATGCAAACCAGAATAGGAGATACCTCTATTATAATGAATGATCTAACAATAATAATCCCGGACTTGGAAATAAACAAAGAATATTATACAATTATTGTTGTGCTCTAAAATAGAGTCAAAATCTACGTTGACAATGAAGAGAATTATTATGACGGTGATTGCCACTGGAAGTAGCGCACCTACAATGAAGGAAGGGGACATAAAACATTGCCCTGGCAGAGCCCCTTTACCAATTATGTCGTTATCTTCAACTCTAACTGAATAAAACTCGGCGTCGTTTCATCATTTTCGCGCAGGCAACTTTTAGTTAGTTTTTGCTGAAACTTCTGATTTATGACCGACGGGCCATCTCACCGCTCTAATAAAGGAATTCACGAAGAAGGTCACGGAATTATTTTTTCCCTGGAACTTGATGAAATTTAGGGGTGAGAGGAGTATGATGTAGTGCCGCGGAAGCGGCTAGCTTTATTTTCTTAACGGCTCAGGGAATAGATTGATTTTGTTCCTGGGAAGGTTACGGCAACTGTTTCAAGCTTTAGTTCTAAAATAACATAATTATGTAGGAATAATTTAAAATCTTCTTCTTCTGTATGATATCAAACCCATAATAGGTGATATTATTATATATATAGAAAGTGGAACTTTTATTTCTTTTCTGTGTTTAAGGACCTGTTTCACAATGGACAAGTAAGTTCTAAGTAGCTTACTTCGCAGATCATTTGACAGTTGTAATATGAAATATATGTCAATTGAACTGCAAAGTAAGCTACTTCGAATTTACTTGTCAATTGTGAAACAGGCCCTGGATCTTATAAATTTATGTTACGTTATTCAGAAATCATAAAATGTGTGTACTGATCTGGACGTCTTCTAAAAAACCTTTACTATGAAATCATTGTACAGTCAGCAGCACGTCAGACTAAACAAAACTCTCAAATGTCAACGATTGTTAACCTTTACTTGTTTGACGTGAGGCACAAAATTGCCCGGATTACAGAGGACGTGGGTTCGATTCCTGCATCAAGACTATAATGTTTCCGAACTTTTTCCAACCTCTTTTTCTTTGTGACACAATATTAATCATACATTTACGAAAAGCTTTCTCTGAAATGTTACATACATGTATGTATTGCCTAACACGTGTAGGTAAATGTAAAACTGGCAGTGGTAGTTTTTGAAGTAAATCGTAAAGTCACATCCAACCTTTACTCTCACGTCAGCATAGCAAATTGGCTTCCTTAGCAGGCGGCACGTTCTGCGGCAGAAAGCTTACATGCTACATGAACTTCAAATAGAGATTTACGAAAAAAACAGACGGCTAAAACCCGATGGTCAGGCTTACAATAATCAGTTTCTTTGAGCCCTTATTAACGAAGGTCGTTGCCTATTTCTGAAGTTCGCACGAGCAATTGGGGATTTACCGTGTCGGACTTTCACAATCGTTATTGAATAACGTTGAAATCTTTCTCACCGCTGTAACGTTCTACGCCTCTAAAGGTCATCGTTAAAATATAGAATATTTATTTAAAGAATGCTTAGTGTGTTTGATATTCAGCTAAAGTCCCTTTATATCGCACACATGTTTGCTTTTACCAAGATTCGAAGATAGGGACCTCTTGGCCGATCAGCCATCAGTTAGCTTTTTGATTATTTTATTCGACTAAAGCGTAAATTTTAATTGAACTTTTCCAATTCTTTGTTTTTAAAAGGTAAATTATTTCAGTTATATGATTAATAATTCTTACACTTACATTTGTGTTATATATTTTCCATTTAATAAAACATCTTAGTACTTATGCAAAATGCCCGTACTCATATCATGCCTACCCGTTACAAAATATTTACATACGGGCAGAGCAGTATTTTCAACACTTTAATTGTCGCATGTATTTATAATGCCCGTAAACGTATCGGACGGGCGCGCACCTGCTACACTAGCGCCATTTTATGAGCGGCCCGTGGCGCGAATGGCAACTAAATATCCATAGACGGGGCGACACACGGGACCGAAAACTGTCTGCTAGCGAGTCGTAAAGAATACGTTAAATTATTTTATAAGTTAAACTTAAAGTTTCTCACTGTTATACCTTTTTCTTTGATATAACTGACTCAAAACCTAGACAGTTGATTGTTCAAAGTTTAAATATGAACCCCCTTATCCATAAAAACTTAAACAAACTTTAAAGACTCCTTTCTATTTGTCATACTGTGTTTATGGTCTGATGAAAAGAGACCGCCCGAGTCCCAGTCTGATATTTTAACAGAGTTTTAAAACCAATGAAGTTCTTAAGAATATTTTTTTTAAGTTGATTATTACGTTGACTTGTCAAATTATTTCAAATTTGTTATTTTTATACTAATTTGTCAAGTTGGGAAATTAATTATTTTTTTCATTTATTATAAAGTGTTAAATGATTAATACTTTGATGAACCAAAGAACTTTCCATTTAAGAAACACGATTTAATCCTCATCCAGGATTGACCAAATACTACAGTAGTACAAAAATATCAATATGTAAACATTGGAGTCGCCTAAAACGTCCTCCCGTACGTTCTCAGGCTAACTGCCAATAACCACTCCGTTCACTACAAAACTGGTGTTGTAAGCTATTTATTGCCTATTTACAATCATTCCGCGTCGTGCAAATAGAACATTTATAATACCGCGCCATTGTTCGACCAGTCTTTCGAAACTCGGTCTGGCAATAACTTGTCCCACACGGCTCTCGCCCTGGGGAGAATATGGGAAATATTTTTAATATCAAAACACGGACACGGCTTTTGAGAGAAATTTGTCTTTGCCTTTTTGAGAACTGCAGCTTGCAAGTTCGGGAGGCAAATCTGTTTTGTGGTAGCGTGCTTTGCTCGGGAAACGAGATGAAGGATGCGAATGGGAGATGTCTTGTAAATTGTTTTAAGACTGTGCGAAAATCCCTAGATGCGGGTACAGGCTTGATTTTATTTAACTCTCTATATCGTATTTATACGCGAAAAATTATAAGTGAAATATTTACAAAGAAAATTGTGCTTAGAAAAAGTTCGGAAAATAATAGTCTTTTCATCCCACCATCTCGGAAAAAGCGTTTTTGTTCTTCGATATCTGAGTGTAAAAGCCGTTTTTATCCTCTAGAGGATAAAGTAAATTTGAATTTAGAACATCGTGTGCAATGAGTTTGTCAATTCAAAACATCATTGTACCTATTTATTTCGACCTCCATGGTGCCGAAATTATCATGCAACCTATTTTAATTTGTTAAAAACTCAGACTCGGAACCTGGTGTAATTTTGTTTTTTGTAATTTGCTTTGCGCGCGCCATTTTCTATTCACGTCATATATTTGTTAAAACCTAACTGCCGCACTCAGAGACGTCAAATAACGTTAATGAGAACTTAACGTCAAAAAATGACAATTCAAAACTAGTCGCTATTCTTTCCGGATCTATGGTCTAAATTTGAATAAAAATTTTTGACATTAAATACACATTAAAGTTAATTGACGTCTCTGAGTGCGGCAGTAAGAGTTCCGTGACGGTCAATCAGCTTGGCGTCAATCTTGCTTTTAACATTTTGATCGTCTACAACGCTTGTTTGATGCTTGAGTCAAGCATTAAAAAGCTTTTTAGGTCTGTTTGATTTGTTTACTAGCAACGGAACAAAAACATACAGAAAATCAACTTGCTTGACTCAAGCTGATTGACCGTCTCGGAACTCCATTAGGGACGGTAATTTTTATTAGGCACTTACAGGTGTGTCTGGATGAATTTTGCGGGTGTGGCTGAGTGGATGGATGGGTGTTGGATGTGTGTCTGGGTGAATGTGTGTTTTGGGGATGTGTCTAGGAGAATGGGTGTTTTGTGTGTGTGTCTGGGTGAATGGGTGTGTCTGAATGGATGGGTGAATATTGTGGGTGTGACTGGGTGGATGTTGTGGGTGTCTGAATAGATGTTATGGGTGTGTCTGGGTGAATAGGTATTTTGTGGGTGTTTCTGGGTGAATGGGTGTTTTGTGGGTGTTTGCTGGGTGAATGGGTGTTTTGTGGGTGTTTCTGGGTGATTGGGTGTTTTGTGGGTGTTTCTGGGTGAATGGGTGTTTTGTGGGTGTTTCTGGGTCAATGGGTGTTTTTTGGGTGTGTCTGAGTGGATGGGTGCGTATTGCGGGTGTGAATGTTGTGGGTGTTTCTGGGTGGATGGGTGGGTGTTGTGGTTGTATCTGGGTGTATACTGTGGGTGTACCCCGCGCATATTTCCTTAGTCGACTTTTACGACACCTATTAGGTGAGTCGGGATTGGCAAATTCTACATTTTATTTCAAACATTCCATGTCATTTTTTCGCTACCAAGCCAGGATGGAAGACATAATCAGTGGGAAAGTAATATTCGAAAACTTCAACCAAAATACGTTTACTCTCAAGTGCTGGCGCTGGAATCTGCAATTGGCTAGTGCGTTCAAGCTGCCATTGCGGTGGTTAAGCGACTTGCGCAAAGGTGTAACTTGATTATAACTTAGGTTATAACTCTCGCCCAAGTTTTCTCATAAGCAGATAAAACAAAATACACAAACAACCGAGCCGAACAGCTCACGTGCCTTGAGTAGTACTAAATAGTCAATCGACCATTCTCAGGTGTTTAAAATAAAATAATGCTCATTTGTGTCGATTGGATTATGTTGACATTCTGCGAATTAGACATTTTGCGACCTGGACATTCTACCAACTGGATGTAATGAGACCCCTGGACATATTGAAAAATGGATATTCTGCCCCTAAATGGTCCAAAATTATTTTATGACCAAGATAATTACCTACTCTGCGTTCATAGTCGTATGCCGTTTGGTAATAGCAGAGCAGAATCCAAATGAAACCACCGCATATCTCTTTCGCGGGTGTTGCGCAAAATTACTAAAGGTTATAGTGTGTAGTTTCCCAGATTATGTATTATATCGTTAAGTCGCAAGTAAGCCATTCAGAACAACGCTTCCTAGGGCATTGGTACTAGATAGACGGACAGCCACAGAATCCTTAACCTTAGTCGCCTTGTACGACACTCGCGGGAGAAATTTAGTGTGGTGACAATTATTGTATTCTGCTCTGCCGTCACCACATACCACTAATGAACAGTCTTTGAACTCAAATTTTGCATTTCTTATTACATTTCAGAACAGAGGTCCCTTCTTTTTGTATTCGCTCCGAAAGCCGAAAGGAAACCCGTCCGGTTGGTTAATACCTCTGTCTGCGTACCGTCCACGTCTGATAGGTCAATGTTTTATTGCTTAGCTCGCTTTTATTGCTTTGCTCGCTCATGAATGGAGCTGACGTGGCGATTTGCTTTTTCCGACTTCCTGCTTGCAGATTAATCTTCGTTTGCACTTCACTGCAATCTATTTGGTTGTAGAAATCCTAATTTTGAGCTCAAACATTATTGGATTCAGAATAGAAGCTACAACCTAATCATCAATTTAATTCCAAATAATGGAACATTGGGTCGAATGCGGCGATATACAGGCGACGAATCTTGGTAGGTGCAATTTCTTGTGAGACATCAGTCAACGTTATTAAATGTTTGTGAAGCTGGCAGTATAATTAATCTCTACAGATGATGCGTGGGTTCGATTCCCGCTTTTACTTTAATGTTTCTAAGGACAATTTCGTTGTGATAATTTATCTAACATTTATATAAGGTTCAATTAATAATCTGAAAAAAATTTAGGTACTAATTGTCTATGCACCAAATATTAAGGAGAATCTTTATAAAATAAGATAAAAATATTTACGTCACTAGATGCTTTCATATAAGCTACCAAACTCGCGACGAAGACAAAGAAAAACCCCCTCTACAACTTTGTCCTCCGTTGCAATGGACCACGTCTTTGTTTTTCTTGTAACTCCGACAGCAAAGTACCAGGATACAAGGAACCGGGAAGTATGAAGCAAATTGAGTGTACAGATCATTATTTCCAATTTGGTAGTGTAGTCGGTTGCATATTAAAGTTTAAATTGAACGAACACTGCGGCTCGGTGTAAGTCTGCATTAGGACTCCCGCGGGAGGACTAGCGCAGGGTGGCGTTTCACTGACGAGCGTAGCGGAAGCGTTTTATTATAAACTTAAGTAAAATATCGCTATAACATTGGTTTGGAAAGGTCATATAATAATACAGCTTTTTGTCTTCATGCCCTATTGATACCTATAGAGGTGTAATTACACCATGTTTTGACAATTATGTTATGTCTCATGTGGTGAGCCAATTGCCATCTTACGAGCACGACGTATACGCCCTCTACTTATCGCTGTGTACCAACTCTTGGACCACCTAGCAATATATCCTGGATTTAGGTGCCAAGTATTCCTCTTTCGTAAGTTGAAATAGTTGTCGAAATGTGGGTGTTACATAAAATGTGTATTAGTGCTTATTATTGAATGTTTCATACAAAATAATAAAAATTATTGATTGTGTAGAATACGCTGGCGCCTGTGCTCGTGTGCACAAGCCCTCATCCTCGAGAGCCCAGAAACAAAGTATCGCTGCAGTTGTGTGCATAATTCACTTTATTTCGTTTCCCCGCAATTTATGGTATGTCATCATTCTTCTGTAATATCACTGGACCGTAAAACTGGCGGGCAGACGCTGGAATTATTCTGGAAGTCGATTTATTTGAGATTTTACATTTTTGACATTATACACGGTCGGTTTTCTCATAGCACCACTTCATTGCGAGACCCGTTGACTACAACGTTGAAAGTTGAAAGGTTAAAAAAATGTCTAGGAAAGTTAATTTATCGTTCTGGATGGCCGAGTGGTAAAGGCAGCCGCGCGGATTGAGGAATTCGCGGGTTCGAATCCCACATCAAGGCATGATTATTGGAGCCAAGAGATTTGGACATACGCCTTCCCCAAGTTTGTTGTTGTTTAATGTTTCGTGTATTTTCTGGTACCTTTATATTAATAATTGTACCCACATGGATCATGAAGACGCTAGTGATTCAAAGCCTGTGTATCCAAGGAAAGTGCACAGTATGTCTCAGTCTACACTGTTGGGCCTCCAATCTACCTATAGCCTGATTGATCCTCACACATACCAGTCTAATGTTCATATCAAACGTGTCAAAAACCAATGCAGTCATTGTCGACGAGTTAGTCATTTCTGACACTGTAAATTATGCAGCGGATGGAATTCCAGAACTCACTAATTAGATAAACATAAACATTTGATCACCCATAATGATAAACCTCCTAGTTTCATGCCAACGTCATAACGCTTGATAACACTGCCTCCACCTGACTAAACCCATTCCAAGGCCAATCTTGGAATGACCAATCATTCAGCATCTCCAGGCACTGAACGACCGATCGTTATCTATTATCTGGAAGTTCTAGAAAAATAGTCCATTTGGAAAACGCAGGACCGATCAAAGGAGGCGGTTGAAATGAATTTTGCACTGTATCTGGTACTGTGAAGAGCCATTTTCGTGTAACTGTGTTGTCTTTAGTCAGTCGTGCACTGTATTTCACACAATGGAGTTCATTTATTACTTAAAATGGCCTAACTACACGACTAGACTAGACAAGTGTCCTAGTTTATTTCTCTCCTAATCCAAGATAGGTACTCAATTTAGATTTCGAAATGCGATTTCTTTGCAAATAAATTTCGATGCTTCGGTCGTATTATTTCTTTTATATTACATAATTATTCGCTCCAGCTACTTGCACCGTGTAGAAGCACCATTAGTTCTGAAATGGATTAGAATTTTATCAATCGTCCTCTGCATAGAGCCCACCTGACAAACGCTTATTTTGTCGACTCCTTATCGGTGCTCTGTCATCTTTCTTGGTTCTGCTGTGACATAATCGTCAGAAGCAACATTAACGATCACCAAGTCAGTCGTTCACACCAAACAATCATTGCCGACGGTATCGCGCCCAATCTTATCAGATCAAGACCCATAAACCCCATATTCAATAAACAGTCAGAAAATAAAGGCCTCTTTATGCAGATAAAGGGTGTTCCGGCGAGATTTTATGGTTTCGCCGTTTTTTATGGCATTTCGTCTCAGTTTATCGTTGTAAAGGGCCATTTTATTTGTATCGCGGCCCGAGAACTGTGAGCTATGCTCGGCATCATATTTGTGGTAATATTACTTTTATAGTTCCGTTTCGGCACGATAAAGGCGACTGAAGGTTGCGAACTGCGTGTCATGCCAATCTCACTTAACGTAGAAATGCCTACTAGTTTTGGAAAATGCTAGTTTAAAGGAAACAATATACATAATTTAGTTTTCCTCATAGAAATAATTTAAATATTCTTTTTTCATATTATATTAGATCTAATTCCGATAGCCGTGTGGTGACGGCAGAGTAGAATACAATTGTCACCACCCCAAATCTCTCCCGTGGGTGTCGTACAAGGCGACTAAGTATAAATTAGCGATGAGGAATGGGCAGCAGCGTTGCTCTTATACCACCTAGCAATAGCAATGTACTGCGACTTTTGTGCCCGATAAATGGCAATAGGCTCGCCACCTATTACGTGGGACCTAACATAATTGGCGAAACGTGGGTGCTAGTTCACCTCTGCCTACCCCTTCGGATATAGGCGTAATTTATGTATGTGTATGTATGTAATTCCGATAAGAAGATCACAAACATAATATATATACAGCCATAACAACCATCAATGTCTAGCACCAATGTTAACTTATCTGAGACGGCAATTAACGTTAATGAGTACCTATTGTCAATTCAAAACTAATTGCTATTCTTGCAGAGCCTATGGTCTAGTTTTTCTTGTCATTTTTGTGTACTACGTACTTGTTAAAGTCAATAAATTATTGACGTCTTTGTATTAAGTACTCATTAAAATCGATTGACGCCTCTGAGTTAATTTAATTACGAAATTAACACCTCCAGCCGCGAGTTGTGGGTGCCTCCCACCAATTACTTGGGTCCTACACTGAGCAATACATCGCCTTCCTTTCTCCTTTGGGAAATCAGTGCGCTCGCTAAGCAACCCCAAGCACTTGCTTGCCTACTGCTGAACTTGACACGTACAGATTGTGGAACCCACCCCTTTGTTTTGGGTAGACCTCGTGTTACGATACATTATTTTCATTTTTTATTATATTAATACACAAGACAGATTACAATTAAAACAAATATTAATTCACATAAAATTAAACTATTAAAGTCTGAATTGTGTAATCCAATGTCTGAATGAATGAATATTATAATAATATTTTTAACCGACGAAAAAACGGAGTAGGGTTACTCAATTCGTACCCGTATATATTTAAATAACACCAGTCATACTACATGTTTTCCATGGCAGAAATATTGAAAAATATATAAAAATCGAACAACGTAAACGATCCTTGAATGTAAAAGAGACAAAATTAAAACACTTTTCTTGCAAAAATAAAAGTCTATGCTATATTTTGAATACACAAGGTTTCGAAGTATTTATCGATTTGTGCCGTTTTTTATTACACGAGCGTTATATTTCAATATTTCTTGCACTCACACCCATCATCTAGCCCAAAGTATGCTGCAAAAGAGCTTGAGTTAAGAAAATAGTACCCAAAAAATTTATTTACATAATGTTATTAAAACTTACACAAAAAAATAGGCCTGTTTAATTTCAAAAATGAATTAGAAAACAATATATAGATTTTTTTGTATCTATCGATTGTTTTCTACAGTTTCTTTGATAGTCGAAAATAGGGTAATATGAACTTACCCTACTTTCCCATACAAACTGATTAGATATAGTTGAAATAAAACAACTTTTACGGATTAGACTCGCGTATATTTAGATGTTTGGCATTATTATTTATCCCGACGTTTCATTTCAAAGTTGTTTTATTTCAAATGTGTAGTGCTCGTGCAAATATAAGAGAACATTATGATTAGATATAGATCAAAAATATCAAATATCAAGGCATTCGTGGTCACTTTATAAGGTTGAATACAATGACATTAAACATTTCCTTTTACCATCTTCAAGACCAGTTTTTCGTCACCACCAAAACTTAATCCGCAAATGAAGCACACAATTGGGCATTATTATTTATCGCAACATCTAAATTGGCAGTATTAATCCGGCATTGTGTGTGCCGCGACAAAGGCGGGCAAAGCCGCCATTGTCGATCACAATGCTCGTCTTGTTAAGTCTCTGAGCGCTAACATTACGTACACCGTTCAATTATACACACTGTGCCCGCCTGGATTAAGCTAGTGTTAGTCTGAACTCGAACGAAACGTGCCTGTTTCGTGATCATGCAAGAAATCGTTTATAAATCACCCCTGACTCGTCCTCATGTGAGGTCCCATGCAATAGAGCCTAGTAGGGGGTACCAGGAACGAACGTACTAGAAACATTACAGGTACATACTTATTTTTATTTTTATGCTAGACAGGGAAGCTTTTGCCCTTCATCTCACCTGATGGTAAGTGACGATAAGGGCCGAAGATGGAATCGAGTTCACCTGTAACCCACAACCCCAGAGGGGCTGGTCATCTAATCAAAAATTGTCGAAAAGCAATAACAATGCTGTTAACATTATCATTATGGCAACAGATTTTGATGAGATGGTGGTCGCTAGCCAGCTGGACTTGAAAGAAGTCCTACCACTTAGCAACATACATATATAAATCACGATAATCATCTATACATATATATTTTTAAAATACTATGCGTTTCGCCAACTTATTTCAGTCCCCATGTAATAGAGGACAAGTCTATTGCCATTCATCGAGTACTTTGATCCTAGTGATTTGCTAGATGATGCACCAGGTACGCTGCTGCCCATTCCTTGCTACAGGGAGTTGTTGTATTTTTTCTGCCGTCGCCACACTTATCTGAAAACTAAGACGGAACAAAACTTGTTGAGTTCCTTTTCCGTTCTTCTCAGAACAAGCCTCCCGGTAGTTTACGAACGGATGGTGTAGCTTATAACGTTAAATGTTGATGATATGATTTCCATAAACGTTTTCGCCAAACACATTTCCGCGCTACGTAATTGTTAGGCCGTATTCGCGCTGGCAATTGGGCTGGGTCGGCTGGGGTCGCATTGTCCGTCGTCAAAAGAACGGTTTTAATTTACTTCCTACAAGTGACCTTTGTCACGTCAACGATATAATCGCATTTTTTATTTGGGCCGGAGTGCCGGGGGTGTGGGTTTGAATCCTGCGTGGCGGGCTAAAGGTTGTACCCAATTTTACTGCCGCACTTAGAGACGTCAATTAAATTAACTTTAATGAGTAATTAATGTCAAAAGAAAATATTGAAATCTAGATCATAAGACCCGTCAAGAATAGCGGCTAGTTTTGAAATGTAATTTTTTGACATTAAGTACTCATTAACGTTAATTGATGTCTCTGAACGTCTGGCAGTTAATATAAATTCTAAAAAATAAACTGTTACAGATATAAAAATGTCAAAATCTGATTTTGAATGAGTTAGACGTCCAACATATTATATGTATAGCCGTGCGTCTGCCCTAACCTGCGAACACGTGGCCGCATTGCAAGAACTTGCGAATTAATTCACATCGCACGTTCCTTCAATGCCATCGAATGATCGAATTCAATGAAATCGCATCGCAGCAATTTGCCTTGTAGTTTTGTGCGTTGCGAATTCGTAGTTATGTGAACAAGCTCTAAGTGCGTCTAATTTATGAAATTATAGCGACACTTGTCTTGAAAGAAAAAGTGGGGAAAAATTGCCTAACACTCGAAAAATAAACTAACGTAAATGAAAACTGCATATTTCCTCGAAAGCGGCTCCAGGCAACCTTACTTTTACCTGGGGTGTGGTGCAATTTAAAAGCATTACGCGTGATATCAATTCTCTGTATCATAAATCTTCATCTTACGTAGTTTTTTTAATAGTTAAAACAGTATAGTCACTTTTATACTGTTCGCTTTTTAATGTATAAACATATTTAATACAACAGCCCTACTGGATATTTTCCAACGCTAGACATAAACTACCAGAGCCGAAATAATTTTCTAAAAAGCACATTAAAAGCTGTTTATTGAGTAACTGAGTGATGATTATGTTTTATTGACCTCCTTTTATATTATTTTCGACATCAATATTCAGTGGTCTTATAGTGTCTAATATCGAATTAGTTTATTATTTATAAAGCAACTAAGTTATTTTACTCACATAGCTCTGAAAACTTTTACGCTTTCAGTTAAAAATGCTAGAGTAAGCTAGACTAAAATGAACATTAGTAGTTGATTTTTCCAAGAAGTTTCTAAAAATCAAATGTGAACCAAGCTGACGCTGTAAAAACATACAATGACTATTTTTTTAATATTAAATTTAAATATAAAAAAAAGGTTCATGGTTAATCGTCAAAAACTCTTTTTAAAATAAGAATTAAAGTAGATATACTTTCCTTACTAAAATACTTAATTGTAACCAATTTTAATCGCTTGCTTTTACACCAAGCGCCAGAACTTGAGCGCGGCGCACTCGCGACGCTGTCAAGGATAGAAGCAAAAAACGTCCACGACTAGGGCTCTTAAAATGTGGTAATTAAGATCCGCTTTTGCGTGGCAAGACATTAGACCTTAAAACATTGCTATGCACCGTTGCCTCGAAACGTCCTCTCCCAGCGAACATTTCTTTAGCTTTGAGACTTGTACGCGAAATTAAATTGAATGTTGGATTATGAATTTTCAGTGGTTGCTTTTTTTGTGGCCGTCGCTTAACTAGGGAGATTTTAAAATATAATAAATTTAAAGTTAATGATAAAACATGTTAGAAAATCTTTAAGTACATTTGTGGTAGTAATTGAGACTGAGAGATACTATAACAGTTTTTCAAAGAAAAACTAATTAGTACTAGTAAACTGAGAACAAGGCAGAAAGGTGAAATGGTGACCATTTCCCCATGAACTCAAGACCAGTGTTATGAAGATATATATGATTTTATTTGTATTTACGTTAAATTATTCGATCTTCGAATAAAAGATGATGATAATCATTTTAAGATGGAGTGCGAGCTACTACCCTATTTATATTTAATATTACTTACCTATTTATTTTTGAATATTGAAACTAAATCATAAATAAGGAAAAAAAAACAATATTAAGTATTGGTTAGCACAAATTTAGCCTTTCAAAATTCTATTTATTTTTCAAAATAAAAAAAAAATATACATACAAATACATAAATAAATTTATATATTCTAGTGTTCTATCGAAACCCAATAGACTTGATTAGTGTTTTAATGAGCCTCGGGTGTTGTGTTAGCTTACCTCATTAAGGTTTAAATTTTTATTTATTTATTGACAGTGTGCATTGAGCTCACCCTACATAGATGCCATGTAACTGAAAAATAAATGTTACCCCTAATTAATCCAAAAACAAGAGTTCAAATTGCAGCCCATAAAACGGCCAGAGGGAAGAAACGCAAGTAACCAGTCGCAGTTTTTTGTAAACATGTTTTTACCCATTCACAGTGGAGACTAAAGGAAGACCTTCAATGCCCACTTCTCCGCCGCAAAAATAATGAAGCGCGCACAAAATAATTACGGTGCGCTTTTGCTCGCTGCGAGCATTAATTATTTTAATGTTCTACATGGTTTACTTGAGGAGCCTCGTAGCGCAGTAAGCGCGCTCGGGCTGCGATTGTGTAAACTAAGCAATGTCTCTAAGGCCGATCATTGAATGGGTGGCCAAAAATTTACTATCTCGAGTTCTTTCGTGCTTTGGAAAGCACATTTAGTCGTTGGTCCCGGCTGCGTCTGGAGTCGTTGATACCCATCACACGCACTGAGCCATGGGCCTGCGTGGTTATGGTCCAATCGCCGTATATTCTTCCATCCATATAGGGAAGGCCCGTGCCCCAGCAGTGGGTACATTTAAAAGCGCAGACTGAGCGCGCTCGTCCTGCGATTGCGTGAACTATAAGCAATGTTCGCTATAAGACCGGTCATTGAATACATATTAGGTCGGTGAAAAGTCTTTTCGTAGTAGAGGTGAACTAGCACCCACATTTCGCCAAGTATGTGAGGTCAAAAAGATACATAAAAAAACAAATTGTAGTGAAAGTATGATATCAGTAAGTATTATAACAGAAGTAAAATATCAATGTCACCTTGAAAATTAATAGATTGATTTCAAAATACTTTTTATCTTTGTCACATAATTATTGTCCGTCACCATGGATGGAAGAATATATCGTGAAAATGTAATAGGTACCTCACCAACCTAATCAACAGCCTAAGCGAATAATTCAGTAGTAATACCATAAAAATTATTTAACACAAGAGTGCTCATCTTATTACTCATCTTGATAACTAGTTTACCTTCACTATTTGATTTTAATTTTAACATTATATAAATGTTAGAAAAATTAGTACAAAGATTTTAGTGGTCCAGTGTCTTGGGTGGCCGAGCGGTCAGGCACCTGCCCGGATAGCAGCGGACGCGGGTTCGATTCCCGCCTCAAGATCATAATTTTTCGAAATTCTTTTTCTAACCACTAAAATCTTTGTAGTTTACCTTCATTTCATCATCAATCAAAGCACTTTTAATGTCTGTCTCACACTATGAATGGAAGATAATAAATAGGTAATACATATAACTAGGCCCCTATCAAATGACCAGCTTTAGCGAATATTGCTTTACAGCGCCATTACCATCATAATTATATAGCTTTCATCATACGTCTTGTAGCATGCACCAAAACAAAAAACGTAGCATGATGTTATGACTCATGGATGCGTACGTAATAAAACATTAAGGCCCGATAAAGTTTTCTTATATTTGCACAAGCACTACACATTTGAAATGTGTCATATTTAGTCCCCCCCGTGACTACGGCCGCTGTAAGGTGATCGAAACGTCGGGTTAAATAATTAGATAATATGCCAAACACCAAATTATATGCGAGTCTTATCCGTAAAAGTTGTTTTATTTCAAATTAAGGCCCGAGTTCACCAACACGTAAATCAAGCGATTAAAAGATAACCGACAGTTTTTGACAGTTCTTCCATACAATAAAATGTCAAAAACCGATGATTAATAATAATCGCTTGTTTCACGTGTTGGTGAACTCGAGCCTTAGTTTTCACACAGTTTTCATAATGTCAATACTGGACTTGGTGGTGACCCCAACGAATGCGTCAAAGGGTGCCGCTGTATCTTTGCTGGGAACGAATAAATATTTATGCATTTCCCGAGTCTGGGTCACTCGAGCTGTATTATGCAGGGGTATGTCCGAAATTTAAGATCGGGCACGGAAAATAGTGGCGGGGGTCATGTACTCAGAAATATTAGGCGATTTCGGCAAAAGATAATTCTTTACAAGCCTACTTCTTCTTCTTCCTGCCTAGTACCTAGTCTCTCTGGGGTCGAAGCAGTGTGTTTCCTCTTGCATTCATATCGGGCAGACGTCATTAAGCCATCCACACCCTTCTGATTCAGATCATCGATCACACCAGAAAGGTGCGAGCACACAATATATCACGCCTATTTACCCCAGAATCAGATGTGAACAACATCCACATAACGAAAAATTATACAATTTATGCGGGAAACGAACCCGCGTCCTCTGCTTTCCGGCCAGATGCCTATACAACTGTAATGTTTCGAGCTTTCTCTAACCACAATTTTCTTAATGATTATTTTTTTCTCATAATTATTATAATCTAGTCGTCGCCCGTGGCTTCGCTCGCGTTAATGTCGGTTATTATATAGCCTATAGCCTTCCTCGATAAATAGACTAACCAACACAGAAATAATTTTTCAATTTGTGTCATTAGTTCCTGAGATTAGCGCGTTTAACCAACCAACCAAACAAACAAACTCTTCAGCTTTATAATATAAGTATAGTTAATGTTCAAATAAAAGTAATAAAAACTCATCGTTTTCTACCATGGAAGATACAGAAGTACCTACTTAGAAGCTTGAAACCAAAGAAGCAACCGTTAAAAATCAAAGAATTCACGGCAGTTTAAAGACTACCAAACCGTTGCAGATCGAAGAGTCCCCCATCAGTAAACAAATGGCTCCAGAAAAAGTCCGTCGGTCGGTCCGCCCGGCGATTCGTCAACGTCATATCTCGAGATAAAACGCCATTTTGTAATATCTCCTCAGATTTATGATGGCGCCAGTATTACCACACGCTTAACTCGATTATTTAGCGTCCACGCAACCGTGATAGGGTACTTGATAAATTGTACCTTTCAACGATGCACATACATCGGGAGCGCTCATTTAAAATTCTTAAGTTATTATAAAATTATAACCTATAAGCGAGTAAAACTATTTCTATGGATCTCAAAGACAATAAATGACCCCTTGACTTTTAAAATTTGGAATGGCACGTATTGCATCATCATAGGCTATCTTTTATATGGCATGCATTTTATTTCAGTGACTTGTTATTGAGTAGTTTGGTGTTGTTCGGTGTGACTGTGCGTGGAGACACAAATTGTGATTTGAGGGTTAATGTTTTATTTTACCGCCGTGTTTGTTGCAATTATTATTCCAACAACTATTGCCTAGATCACTTTAATTTCATGCGTTTTAAAATAATGAAGACTTTCTCTCATAGTTGTATACATTTTTTAAAATGTCATACAAATATATTGATTTTAAATAGTTTTATTAAAAATAAAAAGGTTATTCTCTAAAGATATACTACCAAAATGCTAGGGGCTTGCGTACGAAGGTAGGTACATTTTACAGAAACGTATGTTTAAATAATTTCGACATTATATCTATTTCTGAGACTTGGTTGCTGGATGGTATTTCGGATAGCGAACTTTTTGATAGTAGATACCTTGTTTATAGGCGTGATCGTGATTACACTAGGTTAGGACAGGCTTTAGGTGGCGGTGTACTGTTGGCGGTGAA
This sequence comes from Cataclysta lemnata, assembly GCA_963931975.1. Classification (NCBI taxonomy): domain Eukaryota; kingdom Metazoa; phylum Arthropoda; class Insecta; order Lepidoptera; family Crambidae; genus Cataclysta; species Cataclysta lemnata. The sequence goes on along the minus strand of OZ008343.1, from coordinate 492,225 downwards.
ATGTGACCTTGCAGTGCAATGTAGGCCAGAGTGGAATAGCTCTGCGGAAGACATTTGGGTCACTGAAAAAGAGAAAAGAGACCAATGATTACCTATAAAATGCATATATGTACGTTATATCTATGCAGGGAGGAAGGTGGTCACTCCTACAAAGAACAACTAAATAACTTCTGTGACAAACTTGGATACATAGTAAACATTCATCCGTTGGATAAATTTATTATAATGGGTGATTTTAATTTCAGTAATGGTGTCCACTGGGTAAGGTCAAGTGATGGAATATCAATGTTACCGACTAATTATTGTACTGACTTCTTATATAATTTTTTTGATTTGATAGACACATGTAATTTTACTCAGTTCAATGGGGAACTCAACCAAAATAATAGATTGTTGGATTTAGTATTTTCAAATGGAACTTTAGAGGTAAAAAAATGTGAAAATCCATTGGTTCAGGAGGATTTACACCATAAGTCTCTTGAAATTTGTGCTGAGTTTATTGAAATTCATGAATTGAAAAATCCAAGGAAAATGAAGTACATGTTTAACCGAGGTGACTTTTCCTCGATTGCATCTGAGCTTAGTAATACTAACTGGAACGAATTTTTGAGTGTAGGTTCATTAGATGACGCAGTAACATATTTTTTTAATAAATTATATCAGCTTCGTGACCAGTATATACCGCATAAATTAGTTAAGCAGAACTCTTATCCACCATGGTATAATTCCAGCCTCATAAAAGTTTTAAAGGAGAAATTCAAATTTCATTCAAAGTTTAAAACCTACGGTAACTTATCTGATTATCAATCGTTTTCCTTACTACGGAAAAGAGCTCATGATCTTGAAAAGGATTGTTTTAACAATTATATTGATCGTGTTGAGTCCTCAATTGTAGAAAATCCAAAAGTGTTTTGGGCATTTATAAAAGCCAGAAGAAAAAGCTCCACATTTCCTAGTGTAATGACTTATAAATCTGTGACTGCTGACACCGGTGAAGACATAAGTAATGTATTGGCGGATTATTTTCAATCTACTTTTCTGACTCCAAGCCACAATGTTAGTCATTCTGTTAGCACGAACTCTGATTTAACACATTGTAGTATTGGTAATATTGAAGTTGATCCAACCAAAGTATTTAACCTATTGAAGACACTTGATCTGTCTAAGTCTGGAGGTCCGGATTTAATTCCTTCCGTGTTTATTGTTAAATGCGCCGAAAGTTTAACGATACCACTTTGTATTTTATTTAAACGGTCATTGTCTGAGGGTTCAGTTCCTAAAATATGGAAGTCAGCGTTCATTACCCCAGTCTTTAAGAAAGGCGACAAAAGTAATGTGGAGAACTATCGTCCCATATCCAAGCTATGTCTATTTGCTAAAGTCCTGGAAAGGCTAGTCTATCAAGAAGTATACTCCAGTCTAGGTAGCTCATTCCGTGATAAACAGCATGGTTTTCTTAGGCGCCGATCTACATGCACTAATCTTATTATTGCAAATGAATTCATTGCTGACGGAATGGAAAGTGGAGCTCAAGTTGACGTGGTATACACTGACTACCAAAAATGTTTTGATAGAATTGATCATTCTCTGTTACTTTCCAAATTATATGCAGCTGGTATACATGGTAGCTTATATCGGTGGTTTGCTTCTTATATTGATAACCGAAGTCAAGCAGTTGTCATGTGCGGTTATGTATCTCAGTGGTCTGAAATACCATCTGGCGTACCTCAGGGGTCCATTCTGGGCCCTCTTTTATTTATTATATTTATCATGGACATAAATAAATGCTTTATACATTCTAAATCCTTACTTTTCGCAGACGATATGAAGATTCTAAAGGTGATTCATAATTCCTTGGATGTTATTGATTTGCAAGAAGATCTCTTACGTTTTGAACAGTATTGCATTCTAAATAGGTTAGATCTTAACGTATCGAAATGCTTTCATATGACATTTACGCGTAAAATTAATAAAGTTTATTCAAATTACACTCTTCTCAACTACAGTATAACCAAAGTTAATAGTATGATGGATTTGGGTGTAATTTATGACAGTAAATTGATATTCGAGAATCATATTGATCATATTGCTAGTAAGGCATCTAAGGCGCTAGGGTTTGTGATGCGTATGTCGAGTGATTTTAAATCGCTTAAATCAATTAAAGTATTGTACTGTGCGTTTGTTCGTAGCCATCTTGAGTATGCATCACAGGTGTGGAATCCACAGTATAACATTTATATTACACGCTTGGAGATGATACAAAAAAGATTTCTTCGATATCTAGACTTTAAAGCCAAAGTGCGTTCTTTTGACTACAATCATCGTTGCAAAAGATATCACTTCTTACCTCTTCACATTCGACGTGAAATGAATGATGTTTGTTTCATTTCTAAGCTTGTTAACGGCCTTATTGACTGTCCTGAATTATTATCAAAAGTTGGTCTTCGCACAAACATGTTGTCTCTTCGTCAGCGCCCGCTGCTTAACATACCATTTGTTCATACAAACTACCATCAAAACACTTTCGTGATACGCAGTTGTGATATATATAATAGGCACAGCACTGAACACGACTTTGATTTGTTTTCAACTAGTACAGCGAAAATTAGAAATGCTACATGTCATAAATTTTTTGGGCCACAATAATAATTTAATTAAACATTGTTAAAATTTTATAATATTATTTAAATACTTACGTACTTTTGCTAAATATATGTGGAGGTTTGTAATTAGCTATAAGGAGTTATATAGTGAATATTTTAGTATTTAACAGCTGTAAACCTTCCTCAAAACAAATAAATAAAATAAAATAAAATAAGTGTTTCAGAAACATATACCCTACACATTTTTAAGGACAATGTGACAATGCCTGCTAAGGCCAGTCATTGGAATTGTGACCAAAAATATATTATCTCAAGTGCTGCAGGAGGCACGTTAACACAAGATCTGCCTAGTCCGTCCCCTTCCAATTCTCCATTCACTTGCGACTTATAAAATCCTTTTTGTCACTATCTCTATTATCGTAAATAATTAATACTTTCAATCTTTCTTTTTAAGTAATACTTTCGATATCGATTTACGTGCACAATAGCTGTCAATATGCTCGCATGTACACCTCCTACAAAAGCTAATGAATCAAATCCAGACACTCAAACTCAGCGAAGACACGTGAAATCTCCATCTTCACCTCAATTAAGTCGCATACGCGAAACAGTTAGAAGACTTCGCCAGACTTTAACTTTGTTTGTACATGGACTTCAGCGTGTTGGTAACTTCTTGTCTCACTCAGTGACATCGGATCTGCTGAAACTTTGGCCAAGACAGGGCCTCTTACTCTCAAGTAGGTACTTGCACTGGGAACGGTGGTCGAATGTCTTGCGCGTGTGACTTATAAGTCAGGTTATAGGCTTATAAGCCTAGAAAGCATCAGCGTCTGTAGTATATGCTTTTGTAGTATATGGTAATAGGTGAATTAGGACTAGGTATAACCTAATATTGAACAATTTTGAAATCAAAATACTGACTAGAAAGCAGAAAATTTAATGAAAGAAGGTATTTTCAAAGAAAATGGATGCTTAATGAGACGAAATGAAATATATAACGAAAATACATGATTATTGATAGATGTCGAAGTAGAGGCAGACAGAAGGAATTAATGAATAGTGTGAGACATGAAATTATGAAGACGTTGAGTTTGAATGCCGGGATGACAGAGTGATGATGGTGATGATGATGTGTCCTGGTGTCTGGTGATAAGTCATATAAAATAATGCTTAGCATTATTTTATATGACTTATCATTACGTAAATCTCAAATAGGATTATCATATCCGCATCCTATAAAATAATGCTAAGCATTATTAATGCTAAGCATTATTTTATACAAGCTCGTATTTCTAAGATGGTTTCATCAAAAACGCACAAGAAACCATTTACGAGGACCAATGTAAGCTAACACAAAAAATTAAGCTCCAGAGAACAGAAAAAAAGAACTCTTTAATTACTTATACAGTTGCCGAATATTTAAGAGATGTTCAAACAATGGGAACGTAAAGGAGTGGGTTTAACTTTTACAGTGATACTTGTACAATTCTGATCAATTTAACTTAAGGTTTACTTAGAATGTTCTTTGTTTAGAGTGCTTGGCGTGGCTTGTCTGGCATTACCGTCTGTAATCACAATGTAATCCATTAAGTAATCTGTGATGATATGAATCAAAAGAGAGTGGATGGCTTGATGACGTTTGACCGATATGAATGGAAGAGGAAACATACTGCGCCGACCCCAGATAGACTGGGAACAGGGCAGGGAGAAGAAGAATAAATAAATAAATATTTTTACACTCACAATTGTTTTATAGTTATCGAAGCCTGGTGGACTGCGTTCGTCATTATTTTTGAATTTCGAACACCAGTGGACGGCATTCATCGTCATCATACCCAGCTTTTTAATATACTTACTGTTTGGGCTAGGGGCTGTCCTTCCTTGTGTACCCCCACCACGCTTTTCAAGTTTGTATTGGTCATAATCAATGTCTGCAGATGCAGCCATGGCGCAAGGCTTAACGCGCCTTCCGAAGCCCTGCCTAACTTGTGATTGGAGTCACTCCGTCATCGAACTCTTCATGATGAATCAATGAGCCTTATTTAAATTGGAATACTAGCGAAACGTAGGATTAATACACCTATACCTATTACTATGCTCAGTCGTATTAGGTATATGTATGTTTTAATGTAAGATAACAGTGCAATTAATTTGCATACATAATGAATTCGCCGGTGTCTTAGTCAAATAATGGTGGTCAGAAGGTTGGGAATGGGGGAAAGATCTCAGGTTCGACTCCTGGTACAGGAAAATAGTTGTTAAGTTTGTTTATACATTTTTGTGTAAATTTAATATTGATATATCATAAGTTTTCATACTAATCTGTTACCTGGTCTTCATAACACAATTGGGCTATATGATAGGTGTGAGATTAAGAAATATATTATTACGTTTTGTTCATGTTGACAACCCCGATGGCAGCTCTTACATTTTCTGAGAATATATTATTGCCATAAAATACCAAGACCCTTTCCCTAATCCCAGAACAAATGAGTTCTAAAACAAAAGTCTTAATGCACCTTATGAGCGAAAGAAACAGGACTTAGGAGATAATCAATCAGTGTCAAGTTATAATGATGACGCGTTAGATTTATTATTGTCTTATGTTAAGTCGAGTGTGTCGCACCATTTTAAGCTTTTTGTACATTGATTTATTAGTTTTAAGGAAGCCTGTGACGGGGATTAAAGGGGAGCTTGACGTAGTAATCTGCTTACAGACATTTTATATTATGACAATTATTTATTAAATATTTGTGATTTATGAACACTCAAAGGGGGTTGGTATGAGGCAAGCAGCTTACTGTCAAACCTAAGCTAAACCCTTGAGCAGTACACATTTAAATGTTGACTATAGGTATATGATGATGCTTCTCATTATCTCTACTACAGTCAAAACGCGTTATTGGTTCAGAATCATCATTGTTGGTCTGTTTACTCCAAGTATAGCTCCAGTATACAACATTCGGTTAAGCTTAGGTTTGCTGATTGCGTAGAAAGCGGGTTCTGTTCCAGCACCAGGATAATGAATTATCAATTTTTGTCTGACTTTATTTTCTTGGTTTACCAAAACTGCTTACGCACTTTTATATCACTAGGTATATAAACACTTTTTGATTCAAAAAATGGTTAAACTGAGAAATTTCAAATTCAGAAGTTCAGTGATCCTCGTCGGAATACAAAATATTGTAATATACATTCTAATATGTAAATCGGTGGCGATATTAAAATTCAACGTTTGTCGGTCGTCTGGCGGTCACGCGCGGGATAGGGTTAAAATTCAAACAGTTTTTCGCAGCGCGTAATTTATTCCAGTAAATTTTGGAGGGCCGCCGAGAGGCTCTTGGTCCGTCACGTCTCTCTCGCTCTTACTACATTGGGTTATGGCGCAGCACGTACACTTGTATGGACACGCGGTACATTTCAATACAGCTGCACTCAGGTGAGCCACATTTGCATATAAAAATATATCAAAATGTCTCCTGCAGGTGTCGTACAAGGCGACTAACCGACGTTGCTCTTAAGCCACCTAGCAATGTACTGCAATAGATGGCGAAGAACCTAGTTGGTGAAACGTGGGTGTTATTCACTATTGCCTACCCTTTCGGAGATATAGGCGTGATTTGTGTGAATGTATGTGATGAACACTAACTAATGGCGTCCGTACTCAGAAGTAATAAATACAAAACAATGTTCATTCAAATCTAGACCACAGATAGACCACAAAAAGAATACACAAAATAGATCATAAAAATACTTGTTCAATTTGAATCAGTAGTTTCTCCGTGCTTCAGTACGAAAGCAGCAGACGCGGGTTCGATTCCCGCAGACCATAATTTTTCGATTCAGAACAGAATTATTTTTCTAACCACCAAAATCTTTGTACTAATTTTTCTAACATTTATATAATGTTGAAATTAAAATCTAACAGAATACAATTGTCACCAGTCCATCCCCATCACTCCCGCGGGTGTCGTACAATTATGGTCCATTGGGTTATGGTTCATTCTCCCTTTATTCTGCTTTCCTCTTATACCACCTAGCAATGTTCTACGACTTTTGTGCCCGATAAATATATAACATAATTAGCGAAACGTGGGTGCTAGTTCACCTCTGCCTACCCCTTAGAGCATATAGGCGTGAATTATGTTTGTTTGTCCCTTTATTCTTCCATCCATAGAAAACAGAACATTGAACCCGGAATTGAACCCGGTGACATTAGAACGCTGATGATGATGAACTAAAAAGAGCAATCTACAATGATGATGATGATGATGAACTCAAATGCATAATATCATTTTTCATAACCTAAAATTACAAAAACAAATTACGAAGAGCGCCGCGCTCGTGACACACCGCCCACTTGAGCACGTACGTACGGCGCGCGGCGTTTTTAAAAACGCCAAAAACTAGTTTCATTTCGTCCCTCCTACCCGAAACGGCGGGGTGAAGTGGCAATATTCGCGCAATTAAACAAGCCAGTAATTGCGAATGAGACGGAATTAAGTTCATGTGGCGTTTCGTATTCGGCTGCGGCATAACTATGTTGCTTTTTAAGTGTCGCGGGCAGTTATAAGGGAAGGGATTGTGTGGCGTTTGTTAAAACTCAACTTAACTTTACTTTCAACTCGAGTTAAAAGTATTTTAAAAAACCGGCCAAGTGACCAAACATTGTCAATAAAAAACAAGAAAAAAATTACGTTTGGTTAATGGGGGCCTTCTTAAATGTTTATTCTAATCTGTTTATTTGTATTTTTTGTTATGGTAGCAACAAAATTACATCATTTGTAAAATTTTCAACTGCCTTACTATCACGGTTCTTGAGATACATAACAGTCTGGTGACAGATGGACGGACGGACAGCGGAATCTTAATAACACAGTCCTGTTTTACCTTTTTGGCCAGTATTCTGCTGTGCCGTCACCACACGGCACCAATTATTAGTGAGGTCTCCAAATAGTTTAACGGTCTTTAGTATTTAAAAAGAAACCTGTATCTATAAAGCATTGTATCCGACATGCCATTTAGTATTCATGCAGTTTCAGCCAGAACTTTAGTATGAAACTTTTAGGTCTATATATAGTTCTTTTAAAAAGTTCCTAAGTGAAACCGGCCCAGCTGACTAGACTGTAAGCCATTTGCATCCGACAAAGATGCAAGCACCGCTATTTGGAGCCCTCTTATCCATGAACCTGCCTCGGACGTTGGACTCATCCATTATTGAAGAGAAGTGTTAAAGAATGGTGTTTGTGTCATTAAGGGCCGGTTTTTTGATCCGTAGTTAACTCTACCAATTGTTAAAAATTCATTCTGATTTCTGCTAATCAGTCTGATATTTAACCACCAGTAACAATATCAGACTGATATTTAACCATTAGTAACATTAGTAATTAAAATTGTTACTAATAGTTAAATAGCAGCCTGATATTTAACAATTAGTAACCATTTTTAACAATTGGTTGAGTTAACTACGGATCAAAAAACCAGCCCTAATGTGGCTAGTAAGTAAACCGTTAACTAGAACGCGATTAAAGTTTAACTTACAGCAGATGCAAAATTATCTGAAAAGCTGTTTCCCATTCGATATTTTATTCTTTTACTGGACTGTTGACTGTACTTTATTGTTTAATATTTTTTAAACTATTATGTTTTGTTTCTCTTAGAGAATAATTTGCCATACTTAACGGTAACTAAGTCTTAAGTACCACTAACAAAACATGTAACAACTTTATTTTACACTTTTTTGTTAGCCTGTCAGATCCCAAAGGTACATTTGGTAAGCAAATAAATGTTTGATTTGTTTATTCTCTCATCGTAAACAGACAGTTAACGTAAAAATGATATTATTATTACCAAGTAGACTTCCTCAAGTCCGCTTTTATTGACTAGTAACTAAAAAGATTACGATATTATAAATTTTATCTACATACCTAACGTGATAATGAAATTCGACTAATAGATTAGGCAATAGCTATGTAAATGCTGTCATTATAATTATTCATAGATACTTTTCCGTTATAGTGTGGTATGATCAAAATTTATTCATCTACTGTTTAAATCAATGTTTTATGAAGTTATTAAAATTATTCATACTTTTTGCAGCTATCGCTTAAGACACCTGTGAAGTGTCCGTATACGCTAGGCCCTTGAAATCATTATCATCTATTTAGATGATTTCACTCGTGAACCAGTGATTGAGTAACGTTTTCTGTCTCGCTCTAGCTCGGGCGCGTCGCGTCGGCTACGTCATCGACTCAGTATCGCGCCGGCGCTGTTTAGCAATGGCCGTGTCTCTTCCGAGGTCACACGCATTTCCTATTACGAAGACTTGTAGACATGTTATAAACACATGTATTCTCAAAACTAGGCAATGATTAGTCCAGGATTAATGTTTGTTAACTTACCAGTACAGTAACATAGATGGTAATTGCCTGAAAGCGTTGTTGTTGTCAAATGTTTGTCGCCACAAATTGTCTGGGACGAGATGAAAATGAAATACAGAAAGAACATTGTTCTGTTTACACTGTTTGCCATCAACCTGATCGATCAGTCGGCGCCAGAGGTGGAGATCGAACAAGGCATTTTGAGCGGTAAACTCAGCGCCGATGGGACGTTTTTCGAATACTTGGGAATACCCTACGCTACTACGAGCAGTGACACGAGGTTCAAGGTGAGTTATTGATAATTTTATACAGTAATGTTATTATATTCTTGTTTATTTTTTTGCAGCTTGCTTATTTGTTCCACCAGTAGATCGTTTTGTTATATTGTCTAGTTTGCTATGTGATATTTAATTATGGAACGCTTAATTTAAAACATTATTTAAAAAAAAATTACATCCAAAAAGGGTTAGTATCAGGCAAGCGGCCGGCTGTAAAAACTAAACCAAAACCTTGAGCAGTATGGATTGGAATGTTGTCATTCCAAGCACTCTATCCGTTCATTGATCTCTCGACATGGTCCGTTCCGTCTCTTTTCTATACATTCATTCATCACTAGTACCTTTACGGTGTAATGAAACATACTGCTCCGACCCCAGATAGACTGGAACAGAGCAGGGAGAAGATTAATTTAAAAAGTTACAGTATATATTTATTTTTTCTAGATATATAATATAAATGTAAATTATAAAAGGTAACATTAGAATTTCATCGTAGTCCATCTACCTAGGAAGTTATTTCAATATGATAACATGATCAGGATCCGTAGAAATAGCCAATATTTTAGTGACAACTTAAATCTCTATCTTATCAACTGATAATAATGGTTGTTTATGGTAACGTATTTACAAGGCGATAAAAGTACTTTTAAATGCAAAAGGCATATAATATTTACTAATTTACTTGGTATTTGTTTATACATCAGGTCATTATTATTAAAATGTATGTATTTACGAGCTTGAAAATTAGTAAACAAAATTAACAACTCTTTGCTCTATTGTCGTTATGGCTGTTAGGCTAGAAGTAATTAAATAGTAATTATAATTTAAAGTAATTATTATAAAGTAATTAAACTATTTTAATGCTGGCACAGTAATGAGTAAATAGATCTAACCGCAAACAGTAATAAATTACTATTTATTAACTTTTCAAGTTCTATTTAACTTCTTATTTTATATACTTATATATTTTCTTTAGTTTTTTAGCATGTGCTCAATTTGTGTTTTTTTTTTTCATTATAATATTTAAATTATTTTTCAACAGGCTCCTCTACCGCCTCCAAAATGGAAAGGTGTATACAAAGCAGTAGACGAAATGCATTCGTGTCCTCAGCCTTCTTTTTGGGGTACTGTAGTGGGATCCGAGGATTGCTTGAAAATAAACGTCTACGTACCAGCAAATATCAGTAAACGTTTGCCCGTCATGGTCTACATTCATGGAGGCGCTTTCTTACTAGGCTCCGGAGGGAAGCTCCTCTACGGCCCAGATTTTCTAGTCCAACATGACGTGATACTTGTGACATTCAACTATAGACTTGGAGCCCTTGGCTTTATATGCTTAGGCATCGAAGAGGCACCCGGTAATGCGGGCTTGAAGGACCAAATTGCGGCATTGCGGTGGGTAAAGAAAAACATAGCTGCTTTTGGTGGAGACCCAGACAACATCACACTATTTGGGGAGAGTGCTGGTGGCACATCCACATCTATACTTATAGCAAGTGAAGCAACCCTTGGATTGTTCCATAAGGCCATCATACAAAGTGGCTCATCTACTTCTAATTGGTCAGTGAATAGAAATCCAGTATGGGTGGCCAGTCTTTTAGCGAAAGAACTTGGACACGATACAGAAGATCCCCATGAAATATACAAAGTGCTTTCTAGTATTCCATACCAAGATTTGGTAAATTTAAAACCGAAAAAAAAACTTGGGATGTTTTTTGATACTTTGCTCCTTTATTTACCTTGTATTGAAAAGCCTTTACCTGGTATTGAACCTGTTTTAACAGATTTACCTTATAACCTATTCAATAAGAATCCTAAAAACATTCCTGTTATCCATGGCACAATGAGTAAAGAAGGATGGTTTTTAACATCAGATGAAACAGATGACACTCTTGAAGAAAGAAACCAGAGATATCTATTCGCCTCAGATTTAGAATTTAAAACAGAAGACGAAGCAACAAACAAGTCAAGTGAAATAAAAGAGTTTTATTTTAGGGATGAAATGATTAGTCGAAGTAACTTAAATCAATTGTCGAAATTGTACACTGAATTGTACTTTGAAATACCAGCGGCTTTGGAAACGAATATCTTCTTAGGCTCGTCAAAGGCGCCTGTTTATAATTATTATTTTAATTACTCAGGTGATAGGAACGTAGTAAAGAATAAAATTGGATATGGCAAGGAACGTGGTGCAAGTCACGGCGACGACATCTTCTATGTTTTCAAGTCAAGAGTATGGCCTTTCCCTATAAGCAAAAGGGATGCAGCAGCTATTGACTGGATAGCACGCATGTGGACTAACTTTGCTAAATTCGGGTGAGGAATTTAGGAAATCTTTATTTAGATACATTGATTTTGAAATCTGTTTTCTGACCCTCTCGCAAATTGTTTGGGGTCGGTAGTGTGTGATATAATTATGTCACTGCTGATAAAGTAAGCTGGATTTTTTAAAGTCTGCCACCTCTTGTTTCATACTAACGGTCCTAGCTATATATGTTTACTCGGCACCGCTCAAAAAACCCAGGGAAGGATGATATTTTATGCTCAGGCCCAGAACAGTCCCTTGGTGGCTTTTATTACGCGGCCAATATACCTATAACGATTTTCAATATCTATTTCATAAAATTAACTTCATGAATATATTATATAGCCGTGTGGTGATGGCAGAGTAGAATACAATTGTCACCACCGTAAATCTCTCGCGTTAGTGTCGTACAAGGCGACTAAGGATAAATCAATGATGAGGAATGGGCAGCAGCGTTCCTTTTATACCACCTAGCAATATACTGCGACTTTTGTGCCCAATAAATGGCAATAGGCTCGCCATCTATTACATGGGACCTAACATAATTAGCGAAACGTGGGTGCTAGTTCACCTCTGCCTACCCCTTCGGGGATATAGGCGTGATTTATGTATATGTATGTACGTAACTTAATGAATTTCGAAGATTTTATTGTTTAAAGTTTTAAAAAAGTAACGAATATTTTATTATTTTTACAGTGACCCAACACCACCGTCAGACCCCACACTTCCAGTAAAATGGCTGCCGAGCGAACAGAACGATTTGAAATACCTTTATATTGATGATGTTTTCACTATAGGCCCTATGCCCCATCCAGACTCATATCGTTTATGGAAGGATGTGTACGATAAATATAGACGAATGAACTTGAGCTATTATTTATAATAAATTATTATTTTTATATAACGATTTATTTCAATATCCCCATTCCAGCTGAATAAATTATAATATTACATTGTGTATTTTGTAATATTATTCTGAAGGGGGTCAAATAATAAACTAGTTTAAACCTATACAAAGTGTTTGGTACATGGGGTATCAAGCCGACATGTACCCATGCTAACATAGTCATATAAATACTATGGTGATATAAAAAATGAAAATATGTAAAAATATTTTTAAAATTCTTCATACATTTGTTTTTCTGATCGAACTATTTGTATGAAAAAATCAAATTTTAACTGCAGTCATGGTGACATCTGTTCTTATGTCACCGTGACTCTGCAGATAAATTTAATACTTAGCTGGTCTTGCAAATGTGTTTTCCTATTTGAGTTAGATGAAAAATTTATTTCTTAATTATTTTAACAGTTGATAATTTGACGGCCGTGTGGCAGAGTAGAATACAATTGTCACCACCGTAAATCTCTCGCGTTAGTGTCGTACAAGGCGACTAAGGTTAAATCAGTGATGAGGAATGGGCAGCAGCGTTCCTCTTATACCTACCACCTAGCAAAGTACTGCAACTTTTGTGCCCGATAAATGGCAATAGGCCCGCCACGTATTACATGGGACCTAGCATAATTGGACGAAGCGTGGGTGCTAGTTCACAAAACTTTAGACAAAACTCGCGTGCATATTAATATAATTTACCCCAAACATAAAACTTCTATCCATATTATTCGACTATCTCGTAGTGGTTATTTCAAAGTGGGTACAAGTATAAAAATTTTGAAAATATTATATAGTTTACTCGGTGGAACAAAGTGGTTATCGTGCTTGGTGCGAGCTTGCAACTTAAAGCGTTGCTTATTTAGTAGCCTAATTTGGATAGTACGATCACATGAAATAAGGTATAATAAGATTAAAATATTTTTATTTTATTTAAAATGATCCAAAAAACTTACAATTATATGATAAAAAAAGTAAAAATTAGCACCAGGTCGCTGTAGAATGTAAAAAAGTCCAAGTTTCATTCCGAAAACAGGTTCTGGAAATCAAGTGAAATATTTGCAAAGTAAATTTTGACCATTTTAACATGATGCGAATACAATATTTCACAGATTCAAAAATATATTGATTTGTGCCTAACAAGCCATATGGTGCTCCCACGCCTATAACATCATTATCCCTAATGATAGAAAAGAACAGAATTCATCATCATTAACAGTTCGTTAAAGTTCACTGACTTTTAGATAGCGTCTTGACGATTCATAAGTGTATTGTAATCATACCAGATATGAATAAATGAATTTTGACTTTGACTTTGACTTTGATATTTAAAGGAAAATTATAGGGGAAAAAAATATCACGTATCTGGTTAAATACGCGAAAATACATAGATAACCAAAGGCAACAGCTGGTTAGCTGTTGCATTTTTTATCTATCCATCACTGTTGTAAACAACATGTTCTCACCATAATTATAGGTTGCATTACATATAATAATACTTAAAAAATGATTAGGTACCTAAATTCAGAATCAGCAAAATTGCCAAATAAGCCTAACGCCAGTGACTTACACTACCACTTGCCTAGGAATGTTCACAACTACGTTGTCTGAGGTTATGAATATTATACAAGGCTTGGTTTTCGCGTCCTTTTTTATGATGAAACTACATATCCAATTCTCATATAAATTTACCTAGTATTCCAATAACTTGTGGGCGGTTATGTTCCAGTGAAACCCTATTTTGCTTTTTGTTATCTACTATACTTAGTTGAATTTCTAAGTTTATATATAGTAGTATTATAGGCCAGTTTTACATGAAATAATTAGAAATTCCAAGAAACAGTAATTTCGTTTAAGCCAATAACCTTGTTTATTGGAATGTAAGATTATAAGTCGCCTGAGGAGTAATATTACAATTTTAGTAAAGCATTGATTTCAGATTTGTATTAAGAAAAATATTCGTATGAAAAAATGTTCATATAAAAATGAAATAATAATTAAATTTGCCTGTTCTTTTCCTGTTAGAATTATAGATCTTTCATTTCAGCCTGTAGACGCCAAGTTTTGTCGAAATTGTCAAGGAAACAAGAACTGCTACTATTAAATTTCAAAGTGATATCATGATCTTCGTCTAACGATCCACATAACATTCAACGCACGTTCTACCGATAAATCAGTCGTGCTTGAAACATTTAACATTCCCATTCGAGGATGTATTAATGTGTTTTTTATTAATAATTCATGCAATTTTTCAAAGATATATTTCTTATTTTAACTATGAATTGTACAATTTTAAAGATTACACACATACATAAATCACGCCTATATCCCCGGGGCGGGGAAGGGATAGGCAGAGGTATATTAAACACCCACTTTTCGCCAGTTAAGTTATGTCCCATGTAATAGGTGATCCTATTGCCATTTATCAGGCACAAAAATCGCAGTATTTTGCTAGGTGGTATGAAAGGAATACTGCTGCCCGTTACTCATCGCTGTGTTTACCCTAGTCGCGACAATTGTATTCTGCTCTGCCGTCACCACACTGCAAATTGCTAACAACACCAAATAGTCCGACCTGGTGTTGTTAGCAATTTGCAGTATTTTAGAAAGTACTGTGCTAACAACACCAAATAGTCAGGGAAGTGTTCGAGAACTCATTACATAAAAACGACTAACTGCCGCACTCAGAGACGTCAATTAACTTTAATGAGTATTTAATGTCAAAAATTTTCTTTCAAATCAAGACCATAGACCCGGCATGAATAGCAACTGGTTTTGAATTGTCATTTTTTGACGTTAAGTATTCATTAACGTTATTTGACGTCTCTGAGTGCGGCAGTTAGTATATCGTCCAAATTGATGGCGCTATTTGTCTTCAAATTAGCACTTACTGATTTAGCCATAAACGTTAGTTCCGTTTGTCGTTATCAATAATTGTAGATATCGTAGATTGTGCTTAATGGCTTAAGCCATTTGAAGATTTGTTCTGATACGTGGGTGCCTTCATCATCATCACCAGCCTTTTGATGTCCCCAATGCTGGGGCACATGCCTTCTCTGTGGATGAAAGAACAGAGAGAAGAGAATGGGCGATAATCCGCCACGCTGGCCCAGTGCGGGATGCTGACACAGTACAACACAAAGTAGGTATGCAGTCCAACTATCTATGCTTGCCAAATATTTGAAAACAATTCAAAATATGGAAGAACAAAATTTGTGATAATTTTAAGATTTCGTTTGTTCAAACTGTCATTCGTATTCCGTCACCAGCATCAGCAAGAAAGCCTTCTGCTCCAGCACATTTAGGTGTCAGTGCTTCAGCAAAGATTAACGCATGCAACACACGTTCAGCCGATAACTCAGCCGCGCATAAAATATTTAACACTTACTCAATGGAGATTGCACGGTGAAAATAAACTGTTCCCAGTAAGACGTACCGTGATCATCATACATCTCAGGGAAGTTGAATTTTTATTGACAACATTACATTTTATGGAAATCCTCATTCCAAATAATAATATGCAAATGAATGTGACACTGTAAATTTAATCAGTGGCGACAGTCTTAAGAAAAACCTATAAGATTAAATACCCATATAAAATATTACAAATAAAATATTACCCATTACACATATAATATTACATCTTACTGCAGTGTGGTGACGTCAGAGCAGAATACAATTGTCACCACCCCAAATTTCTAAGGATAGAAATTTGGGGACTAAGGATAAATCAGTCATGAGGAATGGGCAGCAGCGTTCCACTTATACCACCTAGCAGTGTGCTGCGACTTTTGTGCCCGATAAATGGTAATAGGCTCACCACCTATTACATGGGACTTGACATAGTTGGCGAAACGTGGGTGCTAGTTTACCTCTGCCTACCCCTTCGGGGATATAGGCGTGATTTGTGTATGTATGTATGTATATAATATCCGTAAGAGAATTCTTATTCTTCTATTATAGTATAAGCTCTTTGGGGCTCCCGAATGGCGGAGGGCAAACTTCCTACAACAGCATACCCAAAGAGGGTTGGTGTCAAGCAAGCGGCCGGCTGTAAAACCTAAGCCAAAACCTTGAGCAGTATGGATTGGACTATTGTCATCCCATTCTCTCCGTTCATCTGGTCTCTCGACATGGTCCTTTCCGTCTCTTTTCTATATTCATTTATCGCTAGCACCTTTCCGGTGTGATAACCTATATGAATCAAAAGGCAATGGATTGCTTGATGACGTCTGACCGATATAAATGGAAGAGGAGACATACTGCGCTGACCCCAGATAAACTGGGAACAGAGCAGGAAGAAGAAGTTCTTTGTGACATTCGGCCTTAGAACAAAGTTGCATACAATCCCAAAATCATCGCTGTGCCTTTTAATTTATTTTATTATTAAATATTTCAAGCTATACAGACAAATTAAGCAAGAAAGACTCATTGACCGATTAGGTAACCGACTGGTAGTATTTATTTATATCTCGTTAACTTCACGCCAATCTTACCCCAGAGTAACTATTTTTAGTTTTTCACTATTCATTATTTGCACAGCGTATTTTGTACAGACAACTGTTAACAACCATTGTAATCATGAAAAATTTAATTTTGACGTGTGTTGTCATGTTTAATTAACTCACTAAGTAAATTTGGATGACTATGGTTAATAAAAATAGAATGTCTTGAATGTATACATACTATTCACTATTCACATTACCTTATTACTAAATTCTGAATTTCCTCCTAATAAATTAAATAGTACCTGCTTAAAATAAAGGCAGTAATTCATAAGAAAAATTTGTTTCTTAAAGACTGTAATCATTTGCCCCCTGAGCATTTTGGGATTGTTGTATATTGATTAAACAAACTCTTATTATACACTGCACCCGCTTTGTCCTTTTATCCCCTTCACACTGTAGTAATTCATATAAGAAGATGGATAGGACATTGAAAGCTCGAAATTAGATTTAAAAAGCAGCCGTCTTATCTTGTCCTATGTTTTCATTACAGCCAGCCCGCGGCGCCAAGCAATTTCTTAATTTTATAAGTATCATGCAATAAAATTAAATTTACGGTACTTCTTAACAACACCGCTGTGTTCAGTTTAAAAAGATAACCCTGGGACGCTTTAACCGTTATTTATCGCCAGGTTTTGGCCCGTTCATAAGATTGCGGATTAAAATTTATATTTTTCTATGTAAATTTGTTCTTTTGCCGGCTCACCAGTTTAGTTAACGGTCGCAATGTTGAGATTTAAACGGGAATGGGTTGAAAAAGAAGGGACTTAATGCGAGCGGACTTAATGTTTCCTTGGGAGTGAATGATAAAGTTGGCTTCTTTGATAGAACGACCGTTACTAACCAGTATAATATTAAAGAGAGTCCAGTAAATTGTTTCCTATTCCATGCACCTTAGAAATGTCGTCAAGCTAACGTCTTGGTTGCCGCCCGGGTTCCGGAAGACGTGGTTTCGATTCAAGACTAATAATTGTTCAATCTTTTTCTGTGCAATTTTTCTTTGTATATCAGTCCAGACTGTTTTTAAGCGATTCGGACAATGGATAATAAATATATTCCCTTTTGCTCACTCCTTCAGAATCGATGGTGTACTTAAGAGTTTGTTTTTGAAACAATTTCCTTTATTTTCAACATTTTTTGCATAAGTTGGAAATTTGTTTTAATTAAAATAGATACACAGAGATACTTGCCTCCTAATCCCCTTTCCATATTGCGAAATCCTTGCCACCTTGCAATTTCAGCGTCTCTTTCACACAAAAAATAATAAAGAATCTAGCTGAAACAAGAGCTGAAAGGCATTTGAAACCAAGTGCTTTCGTTTTAAAATGCTACCCCGAACAAGGTTCCCAATATAAATCCAACCGAGTTATCTTGCGTGTGAAATAATCCGCCGCATTTTCCATTCATTGTACTTTAGATAAAACACGGACTATTTTATTTTTCCGATGCAAAAATGCGGTTTTCAACAGGTCACTTTGCCGAGCTCAAATCGACCTTATCGCGGCGGGACACAGATGGGAATTGCTCGGGGCGAACTCTTGTAAAATGTGCAGTGAGACTTGTCGATTCTGAATCGGGATTATTAGATGCGGCATTTTTGTGCAAAGACAATTCGATTCGGATTTGTTGAAGTTATTGCACATTTTGGATGCATTTAGATAGCCTTTAATTTTCTAACAAAGTGTTGTCTCTTGTGGTTGATGGAGGGATGAAAGAGATAGAGATATGGAGATAAGGATTCCTACCACATGCACCTGTTGCTGGTTGGTACCGATGCAGCTCAGCCAGATTAATGTTTCTTTCGAAGTCAGATAATATGATATAAATTTAGTGATATAATATGAATTGAATGTGGTGACTATCAGTGACTGATTTGTTTCCTTTTTACCTCGAAGAGTCTGCATTACTCCATTGTCAAGACAACTTATTTCTATCGACGAAAATCTAGTTTTAGTAGCAGATTTCAGAAATCAACACTTAATACAAGAATAATTTCTTTAATCCTTTTAAGACTATACAGTTCTTGAATCGATATCGAAATTACAGAGCAAAACTATTGTAAAATAAGAATCATTTTTCACCAAATATCTGCATTTGCAGTATTTGGAATATCATTTCAATA
Source organism: Cataclysta lemnata (assembly GCA_963931975.1). Taxonomy (NCBI): domain Eukaryota; kingdom Metazoa; phylum Arthropoda; class Insecta; order Lepidoptera; family Crambidae; genus Cataclysta; species Cataclysta lemnata. Next base: position 473,143 of record OZ008343.1, on the reverse strand, counting down.
TTTCCTGACTTGCAAAACAAAACTAGTGCTAACGGCTCGGCACATGGGGCGTGAACTGCCGCGAAAAATTGTCACGCGAATACTCGTAGTTACGGCACAAATATCAGAGTTTTTAGTAGTGCATACGCGAATAGTGACGGCTGGACTATCGATAAAAAGAGACGATAACTCTCAGCATCCCATGGATTCACCGTGCGGTAGCCGGGTCCATAGTGTGGCTGAGAGGGAAGTCAGTAGCCGCGCTTGGGGCTTGTGGCCCAAGTGTAGGTTTACGGGTTCCCTTCACAATATGTCAACACTCGTCTTTGCCATCCGACTTGTCTCCAGCCCAGCCATTTTAGTAAGATTCTGTGAGATCCGCCTTAGACACAGATTCCAGTGCAGAACTTACGAGAATGTTTAGAGCTCTAAACAATAAATAAATAAAATTAATTACGAGTAGCCCACAGCTGGATATGGGGATGAGCGGTGCCTATAGCCAAGTGGCAAACGATACGACGTTTCTATCAAACAAATGTCAATTATGATAACTTCATTTGACACGACGGTCGCCAAGGTGTTTTTTCAGTCATACGTCAGTCATACATTTTTATTCTATTCGTTGGAATATATTGACCACTTGTCTAGGCTCCCAGATCAGTCATACAATATTCATACAATATTCTGCCTTCCTCGCCCTTGCACTTTATTAATTATCAGTCCACATTGAAGGAGGCATGTACACAGAGTGGTTGGTCGATAATTAACAAAAGTTCCACCTGAATAATTATCCCGGTTCGTCTCAGAACAAGGCCTAACCTTAGGACTGGACGTGGACAAAATCTCCTCGGGGAACAAAAAAAATATTGTCCCCTCGCTCTAACTCTTACTAATCTCAATACAAAACACTGTCATGTGGTGGACAGAGATTTTCTCCATGTCCCGTGCTAGGTCTGCAGGAATTCTGCAAACGGATGGTCTAACTGCGTAATAAATATTTTTCCTAGATTTAAACATCCTAAAGGAATCTTACTTATATATATTCTTTAAAAGCAAAACAAGACACACTAATTATAAAGTTACTTCAATAAAAAATAATGGCAATGCAGCACCACCAATATTTTAAAGCTTTGACACTAGAATGTTCAACTGGAACAAAAGTTAGTAATAAAAAATAGATTATTGATGACGTCCCTTTGGTCTTTCGGTTTTTCTTCTAAAATAATTTTTAGGATAAAATGTTTATGTTTATGAGCGTCTGTCGATGTTTTACAGCCCAACACTAGCCACGCAGATGAAATGCCTGGCGGTGTGAAATTCTAGCGAAAAAACTTTATGGCCTAGTGTACATCCCTCGCGCTATCCATGTCAGCCGTTCGTCACCTTTTGTGACCTATTTCGGCTTTCGTCACAACGTGAAAACTCTTTTACTTCCACAATGCCAGGTACGGCAAGAAAGCTGCAGTACTTTCTTTAAAAATTCTTGTTGGAGGATTTTCCAAACTGAGTTTATCGTAGATATTCGTACAAACATTTGACAAGTAGTACCTTATAGTACCTAACTTCTACTACCATATCTCAGTCTTCGGCTCTTCTTCATCCCCTGCCAACCAACTAAGGTATACTATGCTAGGCACGAAGACATCACTAGGGGTCATCACAATATCTTATGAATTCGTCGCCACACCAGCTCCACAGTAGAATAAATAAAATAAAACCTTTATTAACAGAACTTAAGGCTAGAATAGTTAACAATACCTAGTTGAAAATAAGAATAAACTGCCGTAACAATATAACAATATACCTGAGCTAGGAAGATTCTATGTTTCAAGCGCTAATATACGACTTTATCTTTGTGAGTACTCCTACGACCGGATTTAGTATCTTAGTTAATTTTACATTTTAACAGCCAATCACGTACCTGGTACCGCGTACGTAAGCGTAAAGCGCGCTATAAAATAGTCGGACGTTCAAGTGGTAAGTCATTTTATCAAGAGATACTAGGTTGAAGACATGAGGAGCTCGCTAGCGCGGCGGCATAGCACGCTCGGCCTGCGATTGCGTAAACTAAGCAATGTCGCCAAGGCCGGTCACTGGATGGGTGATCTTAAATTTACTATGTCGAGTTCCTCCGTGCTTCGAAAGGCACGTTAAGCCGTTGGTCCTGGCTGCATCTGCAGTCGTTAATACGCACCAACCCGCACTGGGCCAGCGTGGTGGGTGAATAAAGGGCTGGTGATGGTGATAGTAGCATTCTATACAAATGTAAGTATAATATTGTAATACACCCACCGTCTGTACATACTATTTCGTGTCTTTTCAATCTATCAAAGACTGAAGTCACCTTTTCCGTATATCAAAACAACTTGTTGAGGACTGAGCATAAATAAAATCTCGCACTTCAATTACTTTGAGCTGTTTTATTCCCAATTTACTCTAGGCGACTACCAATTGTTTAACAAATGATTAGTATAAAAATGACACTGATAATTTTGAATAGTTATGGCCAAAGACAAGGCCAAAGAGGCTGCTACAATGCTGGTCGCTAACACAACTATTGGCAAACCCCTTTTGATGGACACTCAAAATCGTATCAACAACGTAACTGTGAAAAATATATTACATACACACTTGAATTGAAACGCTGCTGCCCATTACTCATCGTTCGTCACCTATAGTCGTCTTGTAAATAAAGTAGGTACCCGCAGGAAAGATGGAGTGGTGACAATTGTATTCTGCTCACCACACGGCGTCAGTTCCTCTATGATAAAGCTACCAAAGTATATTACACTTCCATGGTGTAAGTTTAAAAGGGAAAAAACCAATTTGTATTTTCACTCATTTCAATTATACACCCAAATCCCTTAAAGTCACCTCCGCTGGCTGCAGATTAATAAGAATTTTGTTCGGAACGAACGACGCCATTAGGGCGGCAAGACAAATTGTTGTAACTTAAACAGATTCCCAATCAGATCGGAACCAATGAGGACTGGAGACGGGCGTTCATTTCTCAAGCCCTGATTACCTGTAAGCGGCAACACCTGAATGTTTCCGAGAAAAATATGGATCCGCTAATGAAATGCTTAGCCGGATTTACATCTGTCGCGGCCATGATGGATGTTGACATTGGCCTGTAATGAGTTTCCAGCAAGACAGTTTCACGAATGCGTTTTGATAAATACGCGGAAAGTGTGGGAAACACGCTTGATTCATCACTGTTGGGCGGAGCGGGGCTCAAAGTTTCATTAGTGCCGAGTGCTAGTCACGTCACCGCGTAAGCATAAGATGGTATCGAACTTAAACTGTGTTGCTCTGCCGTCTTGTTCTAAGGCAGGATAAAACTGTTGTTGAGAAGGAAACGGATATCAATTTGGTATTTGTAATAAAACGAACAACAGATAAATTGATATAAGATGACACAGTTAATTAAATTGCAGTTAGCACGACTGCAGCAGTAATTCTGCTAACCAACCGCATAGTCTTATTATAATCATAATTGAAGTCAGTATGCAATTAACAGTTGAACTTACATGACGTGTCAGTAGACAAATTCTATAATTTCTATGAAATATTGTGATATTTTTTATGATTATTTCTCTTGATCCTAATAGTAAACGCTGGGCGGTAAATAAGAGGACTTTGCTAAACAATCGAAGCAGACCAAATAGAATTTACCACTTTAATGCTTGATCTATCTTTTGTCTATCTTTTATTATTTAAAGTTTGCTTTCCCGAACTCAATGAACGCAATTCGATACTAGCCAATGCAGTAAGCGTGCCAACGCAATGGAACAACTGAACGGAATTAATAGAATACAAAAAATATACAGCGGCGAAGCAAATTAACACCAGGAAATTCCTTCAAGGAAAATATTTTTCGTTTGCGTTTAATTAATATCGACTTCGAAATACGACAAGGCGTTTTACTATGGGAAATATGAAGGACGAGTAGTCTGATTGGTTGATGTATTAATAATAATTAATAGTAAGTAGAATCTGAGCAATAATTATAGTGGTGCGGTGTGACCCATACTACATGTTCTATATCATCTTATCTTGGCATGTGCCACAAAAGTGAGAACTTAAAGGCCTGCTGATGATAATGATAAGTTATTATCGCCGATTTTAACCATCATAATCAGATGAGTGTGATGAACCCAAAGTAATTAGCTAAGGTGTGACACCACGAAAACGTTTAATAATATGATATTACTAGTGGTCACCTGCGGGTTTGCTCACGTCAATGTCGGTTGTTATATAGCCTATAGCCTTCTTCAATAAATGGACTATCCAACACAAAAATAATTTTTAAATTTGAACCAGTACCTCTTGAGATTAGCGCGTTTAACCAATCAACCAACCTAACAAACAAACTCTTCAGCTTTATAATATTAGTATAGATACATATACCACACTAGTAAAATGCTCTGAACTTTAATATTTACTTCTTACAGTCACATTTTCAAAGCAAATTATTCAGCTGAACCCGCGCTAAAATTATTTGAGCCCATTAAATTATTTGGATCTGCGGCTGCAACATTTCTGTAGGCAGTACCGTTTCGAGAACTTTAGAGATGGGGACATGATTATTGGTTGAATAGGGAAAAATATGTAATTGATGCAGGACCTCATTCAAAATTCAAAAAAATCAAATTAAGCAGTCGTCCTGAATGCTTAATTTGAATTTTATAGGTGACATTTTCATAAGATTATTTGAATTTAATTATAAATGTGGTTTTAAGGACTTGTAAGTAAAGAAGAAAATTTTAAATTGAAATTAAATATTTATTTTGAATAACATCTAGTATATTCAATGTTTTCTTATGTTTGCACGAGCACTACACATTTGAAATAAAATATCTTTTACGAGTATAATTAGGTGTTTAGCATTTTATTATTTCCCCGACGTTTCGATCACTTTACAGCGCCCGTGGTCACGGGTGGCGGCATTTATTTCAAACATCTATATTCTACAAACATTACATAGGTACTTAAAACGGAATATGATTATGAATCTTCTAAATATTATTTAAAATATAACCATGATGTTCTGTTACATTATTAATCTAACAATATAATTATTGGCGGCTTCACAACACTACTTAAGATAGGGCTCTAGATGGGTCGAAGCCGGATCCCAATTACAAAGTTGACAATAATAAACAGGAATTCGTTTGCATCTCATTTGTCTTTTCAAAAAAAAAAAAATATTTTTAAACATTTTCAGGTTTTTTTATTAAAGTCTACAGATTCTTGACAGTCACATCTTATTTATTGTCTCTTTGATTTTTTTATTATTGCAAAAATGAGAATTTTCAAATCTACTTAAACAAAGAATGAGAAACTGCGTGAAATTATTATTTTCAAGTGGTTTGGGTTTGAGAACACAATTATGTTAACCCTCTTTCATTAGTCAATATGGCTACGCAGGCTTATGTAAATTGTGATATCATCTTCAAGCAAGCATTACCATGTCACGTTTAAAGACCCTAAATACAAAAGGCTGACATTTTTACCCCTGCGTAATAAAGAATATGGCTTGTTGTTAATTTACATTTATTTTGGGTTAACTCTTATTATCTCACGTACGTGTAAGATATGTAAAGTGTCAGATAGTAACAGTTCAATTTACAGTGTTGTCATTAAACCAATGATTGATAATTGCTTGCTACAAACCTTTTTCATTTATTATGTTTTAGCGGCTATTTGAATTAAATTCTTAGATTGCTGGCCAAGTGATCCCGGTTTACTATTCCCGGTAGGGTAAAATATTTCTCAATATTCCCCGATATTTGCTCTCGTGCCAATGTAGTATATTTTCAATATTTAATATTTTAATATTATTATGTATTTTGTGAGGTATGATATGAAGGTGATGGATGTGAATGAGGAGATGACGAGTGACAGAAGAGAATGAAAAAAGAGGACATACTGCGCCGACTCCAAATAGGCTGGGATAAGGGCAGGGCTATGATGATGATGATGATGTATATTAAAACTTGTCCGTCATATAATATCCATAACACAAATGCTTACGCTACTTACTTTTGGTCAGATCATAGGCGTGAGTGTAATATGTTTATTTTATTCTAAGCATTATTACGATACCTAGATGACATTATCATGATAACATTTATCCTGTCTTGTTATTTCTGAACTTTTTGTGACTCTTGTATATTTCCGTTCGTTAGAAGTAGTTCAATAACATGATTTTACTGTTTACATTGCAGTGACACGAAAAGCGTTCCACATTTGCACACAATATAAGTTGTACAGTTTTGCTACTTGTACAAATTAATTAAGCCTAATGTCAGGAGGCTGCGGTTTGACCTCCGCGTCGGACGCAGATGGCCTTTTCAGCACCGCTGTAGTTTAAGGGGTTAAGGTTCTTGCCTCCCTTGAACTCCGGTGTCGTTAATAGTGTAACCAATAATTAGTCAGAAATACTATGAATTAGGACTTGGTATTAATTGAAATAGTACCCTGTGAGCGTAAATTACAGTAATTTGTTACACTGTGAACGAAACGGAACTGGAAAGTTAGCTTTAAAGGAGATGATACTTTTTTGGCATTGTCTTTATGTTGTGCGTACAGAAATATTTTCTAAACTAACTACTGCACTCAGAGACGAGACACTCAGAGACGAAATTTTTGACATTAAATACTCATTAAAGTTAATTGACGTCTCTGAGTGCGGCAGTTAGTTTAATAATTTAAGGGTCCGTTGTTAATAGCGTTATTTCAAAACCGCATGATGCTACGGCTCCTTGAATACCAGTGTCACATTTTCATCTCAAAATATCGACCTTCTTTACGGATAAGGTAACCTCATAATAATATTTTACAGATCATAAATTATTTTCATATTTATTGGAATATTTAAAGATTTTCTGCATAATTATATCGATTCCTTGATGGCTACCAAGATAATCATTAAAGATGAGGAAAAATATTCCTGAAAAGGATATCATAATTATGACAATGTGACAGGGACAAGCAACCTTAAAATATCCTAAAAAGTTATTATGAACACGTGGCCCGCCGCGACCACCCATAAAACTATTAAAATGGCCATTAATATTCAAAATCAAATCTTACTTGCCCTAAGCCCGGCGCAATATCTCTTATAGGTGTTTGTTTCCCAAATATATTCCGGGGAATGACTGAGAATTAAAACGATTAAGGGCCTTATACCGGCGTCATAAAGAGGGTTCCGTTATATATTTGCATGTCATAAGATACCATGAATATGGAATGAGCGCCGAATTAGGAGGGGCACCTCGGTTAACTGCCGGCGTGGACACAGGTTTCGGGATAGTGTTTAAAATAATTAGTTTCACGGTCGTATTTGAGTTGGCGATGACTTGTATTAGCTTGGTAACCGACCGTCGGCCGTAAAGATCACCGAGATTGGGAGCATCGTTGATATTTACTATATTTAAATCTAATATAGAAATAGGAATAATAATATTTTAAAGGATTATTTTTTGGAAAAACGGAGGTGTGTTAACTGATAAGTGAAACTTGCTATATACAGACTGATTTAAAAAAAAACTATATGTTTTTTGTGGTATAGCTCCTACATTCAAGAGATTGTTGTTATTCTCGAAACCATTTTCTTTGCAGACCATTGTATCATTGGCAATCGTTAACACCCACGGGGTTAGCGCGGGGTTAGCGCGTTACTGGGTCAGCGTGGTCCCCTATATCCTTCCATATTCCATAGGGAAAGCCTGTACCCAAAAAATAAAGGGTTGATGATGATGAATGGAGTATTATTAAAAAATAGTGATGTTAAAATAAATTACCACAAGCGCAACACGAAACAGAAAAATAACAGTAATTAATAATATTATTAATAGGTCTATGAAAAAATGGGAAAATCGAGAACATAACTTTAAATTTTACTGTAATTATAAAGGTTAAGGCTGTACACTTGATAGGGAAAATATTTAATGGCGATACAAAGATAATAAGACTAATTTTAGGAACAGGAAATTATGAAATCAAAGAAAAACTAAAGTCTTAGATACTTCTAAGTATATGGAATTAGGGTGCATTTTCTCAAGAGATGTGCGAGGAGGATGCGTTTCGTGCAATACGAGGGCGGGTCAATAAGTCCGTGACTTTTGGAATTTTTTGAACCTCGACAAATCGTATTTTTTTGAAGGGATAAAAAAATTGGAGAAGCATTTGACAAAGTGTATAGAGCTCAAGGGAGACTACGTTGAAAATAAAATGATTTATTTATCAAAACCTCTGTATTTTATTCCAAAAGTCACGGACTTATTGACCCGCCCTCGTATGTTTGAGTAGAACCCATAGAATCATATTTTGCATGCCTAAGAAAATGGAGTGATTCTATTGGTACTCCATAAACACATCCCTCACAACGCATCCTCGCACATCTCCGGTGAAAAAGTACCCTAATAAATATTGAAAATCACATCTTAGAATGTCTATGATTAATGAATCGCCTTTGTGATTTTACAGCCGGCTGCCTGCCTATTACCAACCCTCTTTGAGTGAGCAACATCCTAAATACTTATAATGAAACGAAACATACTTACATTTATCCAAGAGGTGGTAAACGGAAGTAAATTACCAATCTACTGCCATCTACATCTAAGAGACTGTGACAATTTAATTACTTGTTACAAAACTGTAACGCTAAAACAACAAATTAACAACATACTCCAACAGTTACATACAGCTAATTGCACCATTGCGACACAAAGGATAACAGAGCACGAGCCAGCTGTACATGCACGCACAAAATTCATAAAATAAACCGCGTTAAGCCAAGCATTAGTTTGACAAACTAACCAAACAGCGGTGAACTGAAACCCATTTCGCATAATCAGCGTACTTACAAGCTGCCAGGGGCGCAATAAGGGCCGGAGTTGAGGGTTAAGTTTGCCGGCATAAAGTGTGACCCCTTCGGCTGTGACATAATGTCGCAATGCGTCATTAATGTGAGGTTCAGTGGGTGCACATTCGTGACTTGCAAAAATTATTTAAATCATTTTACACTTTCCTCTATCAGACGTGAACTCAGCATGAACTCCCCTCTTCCTCATCTTTCACATAATCCTTTCATGGTTTTTTAGTCTTCCCCTTATTCTAGATCCATCCACATTCAATATCCAGAATAGTAATTGACTTAATATGTAGTTATTTTGTGTATTTGTTGTTCTCTCCATCCTGGTTATCATTCCTGCAGATAAGTTTTTTTATTACTGAAATGTAATTTGAATTGATTATTGCCATAAATATGTTGAAATAATGTATTGTAAGTATGTATGTACAGTCAAAGGCAGTTCAGACTGCCCAAAACTGTAAAATTTCTTCAATCGATTGTCAACATTAATTTGGTATTAATAGAGCACAAAATCGATTGAGAAATTTTGCCATTTTGTGGTAGTCTGGCTTGCTGTTGACTGTACGACCTTTGCTAAGACCAAAATATTAAATTTCCAGGTCATTATTTCTTTCCATTCTTTCTAATAAAAAAATGGATAACTAAGTGGATATTGTACTTGAGCAGTAAATTATAACTAGCAGTGACAGCACCCTGAGTCCGTCCCTGAATTAGCTTCGCATACGTATGAAAATTAGAACATAATGTACGCTGTAGCACCTACGCGTCCCTAATTAGTAAGCGCTCGAAATTATAACGAGCACTTCTGAATAATTGTGAAAGGAACCAGGTTAGAAATTGAGGCGGGCGGAGCGTGAAACACGTCTGAGGTGTCCGGCTTCGCGTGGGATATGGCTCGTGTTGCATAATGTAGTCCTCGGCGATATTAGGGTTGGGCGTTTGGTGTCGGCGCGTAGGCTTAGTGACTGACAACCCGGCTCATGAAGGGCCGCAAAGGTCGCGGTCTTATAGCGGAAATCTATTTTGGAAACAATTTAAACCAACACTTCTGCTGTCGGAGAAAACAATTATTATTTTTGATCTTAAAAAATATACAAGTTTTAATGTTAGAACGGTGGCATAGAAGTGGTATAGGCATCTGCCCGGATTGCAGAAGACACGGGTTCGATTACCGCATCTTTGTATTTATACAAAGAAAAATATTTAAATGACACACAGATAATAATTTTAGTCTATATACCTAATTATGGTTTTTTATTATTTATTATAATGACCGAATAATAAATAATTATTTATTCTCCATCAAAATTATTATTACAAACTCTATCAAAATGTTGGCATATATGGCTGGAAGCTAAACTACCGTACTTCTTTCTAGAAACCTATCTGCCTTGAACGTAATAACTTCTTTGTCTCAAAGAGGAAACTGTTATTGTTACTTAGCCGGGGCGAAGTAAAAACCTTCCCCACATCCAGCAGTCGTTAGCGGAACAAAAATATTATCATATAATGCAACATTGTGAAGGAGCTTACCTATTAAGTACATTAAGCTTTTAACACATGTCTAATTCAACGAGACGCTCCCTGTCCTGGTCTGAACCTTGTTAAACCGCGACTCGGCTTGAGTCTCTCTACCGTTGGATTAGAGTCCGTTTTACCTTACACCGGTTGTCACAGATGAGATCGTTTCAAAGTTTTTAAAGCCGAAGGTAGAGTGTCTGTACCGGCGCGAAGTTAGGTCATCTCATTTATTATTGAATGGATTACCGCGCAGAGTTTCAGACTGGGGTCCACGGCTATCGTCTGTTTCAAGTATTTGTTACAGTTTTTAAGTGATTACTTCTGTATTGTCCCGGTTATAATGTTCTGCGGAACAGAAAGTTCTGCGAAATGTCCTGTAAGTGGTCTTTATGGCTAACTGGGTAATTAATGGAGGAGCAAAAGTATTAATTTAGATATTCGATGCTTGGCTTGACCTAGTTGAAACCAAGAGGGGTTTGTGTCAGGTAGACTGCTGACTGAAAACCTACGCTTTAGCGTTAGTTTTAACTAAAGCGTTAGAATGTTGTCACCCCATTCCATCAGTTCCCTGTACATTACTTTATTGCTTCCACCTTTCCGATTTCAGTGGATAGCTCGATGACATCTAACCGATATGAAAGATAGAGTAACTGGGAACAGGTCAGAATTATTTACCTAGATAATTTAAAACACACAAACGTTTAGTGCCCTGGGCTAAAATACCAACATTTTTAAATTCAAAATGTCTGCTTCTTCTCCCTGCCCTGTTTCCAGTCTAGCGCATTAAGTTTGCGCTTCCATTCATATTGGTTAGACCTCATCAAGCCATCCACTCCATTTTGATTCATATCATCCATCACACCGTAAAGGTGCTAGTGATGATTGAATGTATAGAAAAGAGACGGAACGGACCATGTCGAGACACCATTCGGGTGCCCCAAGGTGCTTATTGGTCTACACCGGGCAACCTACCTTAGTCGACTTTTACGACACCCATGGGATGAGTCGGGGCTGGCCTATTGTACGTTATTTGTTCGCTCTCAGGCCAGCTTAGGAGACATTAAATTCAAAATGTATGTAACATAATTTTAATGTTAATAGCCATAATTATTATTATTGACGAGTGCATTTGTTGTATTGGCAGAAAGAGTAGGTACTGCTTCACAAAAAAATATGGCTCGTATTTAACTGAAAATTTTGGATTTTAGGTGAGCATAACAGACTTTTTTGGTAATCCATTGAAAACGTAACCGAAAAATATTATGAACACATTTGAATTCTGTGATTCGGTAAATAAAAGAGCAGTTCTCAATTAGGACACAATCAAAACAAAGGTTGTTCCGAAGATCGACTCCGCTAATAAATTGTCAAAAGATTGTTCCGTAATTTCATAATGGCCGAGTTCAGTTAAATTTGCCACGATTATTCCAATCAAGAACCATCGCCTGTCGCGCCTAATAATACGCGTCGCTACGAATTTCTCAACTTTACGAAGCGGTATTGTACTGTCTTATTCCACCGACATTGTCACCGCAATGATTCCGACAAGTATTTTGAATGAAACCAAGGTTGTGATTATTTTCCGATTTATTATTGGTCTCGTCGAGTTCCGTCTCGGCGCGTCTCGTCTAGTATCGTCTCGTCCTGGCTCACCTTTATAGTTCAATCATATTTTTTGCTTATTTTATCTACTTAATTGTATTAGCTTAACAATATTCCGACTACATAATTCGTCTTTGTATGGAGAAATGCCACGAATTGATACTAAATGTAAATAGCTTTTTTATTTTATTAACTACGCAAATATTTCTGTAGCTCGCTCTAATACAGTCGCAAGCTAAATCTGATCAAAGTAATTTTGAAATGTTCCGTCATGGATGGGTGACCACAATTTGACTACTCACAGTTCCTATTCGATTTACTGAAAGCGATTGAAGTATTCACCAACGGAGTCTGGCCCAGTGTGGATTAGTGAGTTAACGACACCATTATGCAGATTCAGCCGGGAAAAACGGTTCAACTTGCCTTCCAAAGCACAAAGAAACTCGAGATAATATATTTTTGGTCACCCACCCAATGACCAACCTTAGCGAACATTGCTTAGCTCACGCAATCGCAGGCCCAACACGCAAAACCACTGCTTTTTGGAGCACCTTTTTAATTAAGTAATATTGTATCCTAAATGTACGCAGTATATCTGCCCGAACAGTAGTTCAAAAACCATTAGAACACAACTTCGAAAGCAGCCTTCAACAATCCATTACTATCCCCACGCAACAATACAGCGAACTCGCACAATCAACCGCAAAATTCATAACAACATATTCTTCGGCACTTGTTTGTTATAATTGGGGGTAGTTAGCGACATATTTGTGTTTAGGGTCGCGCGCTATGAATACCCAATGAGGGGGCAGCGGGGGCGGAGGAATTACTCTCGCAAAGCGTCGTTAAGGCCACGGTGCCTGGCTAATTTGACTTGCGCCATTTTTGGGTGTATTTTCGCGTTTAATATTTTATTCGGCCCGTCCTCCGCGGCGCGGGGTCGCAGTTTATTATGTGATTCCGAGTTGAGCTTCAACAATTATTGTGTTTAGTGTCTCTTGTGTTTCTTTCTTTGGGCTTGCGGGTAATTACTTATTTACGGCACTCACGGCAATATTTTACGGCGTGAATAATGTATCAGATGTAGCGTCATTGTGACAACAGTTTTTGGAAGAGCTAAGTGCGAGAGCTTTTTGCGGTGCGTGACACTCGCGAAAGTTTGAAACCTACTTCAGACCTGGGTCAGCCAGACAAAAAAAATAGAGGTTTTTTTCTGAAATGATTTTTTATTTTGTTTAGTTTTGACATTTATAAATATAAGCAAATTTAAGCTCCGTATATGATATAATAATAATAAATGTCTAATCATTAAATATTTTTTTTTATTATCATAATTATACCTATTCCGGGTTCTCAAATTCAATTCATCGTACACTATTTGGGCATTAATTTCAGTCTTCTATGTTCAAGTTGCTGCTTCAATACTGTATAAAACTAATTCGGGGAGATTGGGGATCGTTGATAAGAGGGGTACGTAGAAATTCATTAAATCTTCTAATATAAAATGTTCAATTTAATTTCATTACATGTTTGATGTTAGATGCAATATATTTATAAACTTTTGAAAGTCAGTCTGACTACTTCTATCGTCAACTGTCCCCTGTCTTCCTGTTATTTCGTTGTCTGATGGCTGATCCAAGATAAATCTACACTTTACTACCATTATAAAGCTGAAGAGTTTGTTTGTTTCTTTGTTTGTTTGGTTAAGCGCGCTAATCTCAGAAACTAATGTTTCAAATTGAAAGAATATTTTCGTATTGGATAGTCATTTATGGAGGAAGGCTATAATTAACAACCGACACCGTGAGCGAAGCCGCGGGCGACACTAGTTTTGCCAGAAACAACCTATATTTGTAATTTTTTTTAATTAACTTAGCGTCAAAACTTTGTCACCACCACTTAATTTAAACGAATCCGTAATTTCCACACCAAAATGGATAATCAGTTCCATAATACAAATATTATTTTGATATTTACAAAAAAAGAGAAAATAATATTTTTGTTCGTCTGACAAACAGTCTCAGGTGCGGCGGGGGTGTTCCAATCACGAAATGGAAATTACGAGCCTTCTCCCACATTGTGACAACGACAATTCTCATTGCCATACATATTTGAACCGACTCATTACCACGCGGGTACAGAGCAGGCGACATAGACGGTAGATGGTTGGTTTGCCGGGCTTTGGGTTGGTTTTGAGTTTGTGTCGCGATCGCTCTGTGACAGCAGGTCGGGAAACTTCGGCCATTCCGGCAGCGAAGTTGTTTAACAAATCAGGGAGATGACGAAACAAATCCAACAATTCCTATTTTCGCTTTCCAATTGTTTGTCGGTCGCTGTTTTTGCGCCGAGGCCGCTTGATTGACGACTCTGGCAAGTTGGGATTGTTCTGTCGTTCAACTTGTTACACTGTTTTTATAACGTTCGTTGTTTTGCTCCCGATGCAAATAAATCTTCGCCCTGTTAAGAGACTGCGCGCGTGTTGCCACACAGTTCCGTTGTTGTGTGAGGTTCCATAGTGTCGGATGCGTGCGCCGGCCGTAGCTCGACTAGGAAAATACGGAAGAAAATAAGAAGAGCTCGCTAGCGCAGTGGCATAGCGCGCTTGGCCTGCGATTGCGTAAACAAAACAATGTTCGCTAGGCCGGTCATTGGATGATGTCCAGTGTTTCGGACATCTCCCTCCCGGCGCTAACCCTGGCGTAAGCTGAGAGGCCCTGGGGAGAGACTGGTGAATTACCGCGAGGCAGATCCCAGACTTTCCCCTCTTACAGGGCTAGGAGGAACACCGGAGTGGTTTAGTGGGTAGTGCTGGTCGCTTCGTGCCTTGGCGAGCCCCACACACGCCAGTCGCCTAGCTAGCGGCTGGTATGGTGCTTCAAAGCATTCCACTCCGAGAAAAAAAAAAAAAAGGCTGGTCATTGGATGGGTGACCAAAAATTTGTTATCTTGAGTTCCTCCGTGCTTCGGAAGGCACGTGTTAAGCTGGTGGTCCCGGCTGCATCTGCAATCGTTAATACCCACCAACCCGCACTAGGTCAGCTTGGTGGGGTATGGCCCAATCTTCCTATATTCTTCCATCCATAGGTAAGGCCCGTGCCCCAGCGTTGGGGACATTAAAGGGCTGGTTATGATGGTGATGAAACAAATGCGTATCACCTGAATAAAGCTGTAGATAGCGGTTTGTTTGAATAAAGATTTTCTCACACTTTATAATCATCCATCCATCTTTCTTGTGTGGGAAAGGTGACAGTGATGAATGTATATAGAAAAGGACTATGTTGACCATGTCGGTTTTACAGCCGGTCTTTGGATATTGCAAAGCTTTCTCAATTGCTTGACAAAAAAGAGCTTTAATAAAAAAAATATTTCATTATTCAACGACGATTTACTTGGACGCAAGAAGATAAGCAGTGTGTCTTCATAAAGGTGCGGTACAAACGGGTTAATATTAAAGATATTAGGATAGGTTACGTTGTCTTCGGTAGCGTATGCCGTTGGCAGCTCCCCCCGTGGCGAGTGGAGTTGTGAGTTTATAGGAACGCCCGCGGAGACGCTCACGTCGTCGAAGACGCAAGCGAACCGCGAATAAACGCTCTTTTTCCATAGCGAGGCTACTTTAATTGTATTCTTAAAATAGTTGGGTTAAAATACATTTGATAATAATTTTAGAATTAACTCTTAATTATTCAAAATATTTTTATGGCCCACCTGACCATAAAGTGTACTTTTCCGCCGGCAACGCGTACGGAAAATCCCACTTCCTGCTCAGGGGATGTCATAAGATTATATTCTTACCTGGGGCGATCAAGAAGCCAAATTGATTACAAAGATCAATTAAGTTATTATTTTTGTACATAAAATTATGTGTACATAAAAATATGATTACATGACATTGACAAGTTGAGCTACTTGTCCGCAAAGGCTACTTTATACGCGTACGTATATTAATCACTAATTAAAATCAGTACAACGACAAAGTTTTGATTAAAATCTCTACAACAGATGTATCCAGTTGGGACCCACTCGGTTGTTTATTTATATAGCTTTAAAACACCCATTAAAAGAACGCCATCTAATGAGTACTGTGCTCTTTAAATCATCAACAGCGTTCATGGAAATCGTGTATTATTACACGATTTCCATGCTGCCCTGGGAGCGAAATAATAACGTACAAAGTGCATGCTTCAACTCACTCCAGAGGTGTCATAAAAGTCGACTAAGGGCGATTGCCTTACCAATCATCACCCAGCCCTTTAAGTCCCTACTGTCGAGGCACAGGCCTTCCCTATGGATGGAAGAGTATAGAGAGAATTTGCCATAACCCATCACGCTAGCCCAGTGCGGGTTGGCGGGTATTAACGACTGCAAATACAGCCGGGAACAACGGCTTAACGTGCCTTCCGAAGCACGGAGGAACTCGAGATAATACATTTTTAGTCGTCACCCATCCAATGACCGGCCTAGAAATATGGCTTCCAATAGAGTCAATAGAAATATGGCTGGCCAGAGAGAGAAGTCGTGGTGGTGATGGCGAAGGTGGGTGTTGACATTGTTGTGAAGGGATCCCGTGAACCTACACTTGGGTCACAAGTCCCAAATCCCAATCCATGGAACGCTAACTGCCTCACTCAGAAACGTCAGTTAACTTTAATGAGTACTTAATGTGAAAAAAAAACAAATACATCTAGACTATAGACCCGACAAGAATAGCGTCTAGTTTTAGTTGCTATTTTTTTGTATTAGGCATTTATTAACGTTAATTTACGTCTCTGAGTGCTTCAGTAACCCATTTATTATAAAACATGGACTAAAAGCATGGTTTAAATTGATGATAACTCTGTCTTTCATTCAGCAAATAAAAGTGACAGCCCAACAGCATCAGTTTTAAGCTATGAATAACTTTAGTCTATGTTTAATAATTTGGGGGTAAGAGTTTTCTTTTTTAGTCCAAAACCTATTTAGCCCGAGACACAATACGTAATCCCGCCGGCGTGAACGGATCGACTAATCCGCTAAAATGCCCTCACTTGCGTCTAACGAAGCCCCTCTCGGGCTGAAAAACAAGGAACCGGCAGCTTTTGTGAGCAGCTAGCTTTGTCTCAAGCGAGATTCTTATCTGTCATTTACCTGCCGTCAACTCGCTTTTTTAAATAAGCCCCGGGCTTATCATTTTTATCAGTAACTAGACGCTTGTTCGAGAGTAAATTGGAGTGACAACTTGGGTTGTTTTTGTTTTGCTCTGCCGTCTTGATGGGTGAGTTTCGCTGCGTCCTAGCCAACAGTAACTTGCTTCAGAATATCCACTGTCCTTTGTTTCATATTTCATCGTTGCTACATAGAAAAATTCGCCAGAAAAAATTTCACTGACCCAGGAAATACATTTGCGAAAAATTGTACAGACTTAAAATAATTTTAACATCATCACTGTGTTTCGACAATTTGTGATGAGATAGGCAGTCCCCCAATGGTTGAGGGTTCCAGGTGAAGCTCGGTTCCATCGCTCCTTATCGTTTGCGTGTGACAAAACCTTTTGTTCTTCAAATATTGTGACCATGAAAATTGTTGTTAGTTCGAAAAATTAAAGTTTTGATGCAGAAAGGCCCCGCGTTCTCTGCATTCCGGATATAGCACTCGGCCAATCATTACGTTTTAACGACTAGACTATAATTTTTGACCTTTTTCTAAGAAACATTTTTCTAACACTTGTTAAAGTTCAAATTAAAATAATAATTGAAAATTGTGTTTTGATATTGGCGTGATATTATTTATGTGTACACAGACACTAGCAACGGCGAGGCCAGGAAATACATTCATTAAACATTCGTGCCGGGCAAGATTTATGATTGGACCCTCATGAATACCAGTTTCATACTCCACGTTCACACTTAACATATCACTATAGGGCCCGATTATATCCTGTGATCCGACGCGGTAATTAAACGGCCCATAAACATTAGTCTGCCTACCCCGTTATTACTGACCTTTCTCATACAGTCAACTAGGCTCGGGGCGATGCTGTAAAATGTGCCTTATTACTACCGGAATAAGAGTCCTCATGCTTTAGCTACTTTAGTTGATGTTTCACGCACGCTCTAAAGCTACATTGGAAGGTATTAAATACTTATTTACATCTAAATTGGTTCGTTTATATCGAATAATAGTTATTTGTTATTCGTGAGTGCAAAGTTGCTTTTTAACCGCGTGCTCAATTTTGATGACCGAGCTAGCGAAGGATTCTAAGATTAGAATCCTGAGCGAGGGAGTTAGCGAGGGAATCAAAAGAGCACAAGGTGAAAAATCTTTGCACTCAAGTGCAACACGTAACTTTTCATCCTCCACAGCGAGGAAATGGCAAAATGCAAAAAAAATTACAATCACATTATTAAAAGTTTCAGTCAATTCTATTTACCCCCTGACACTTCCACACCTATCACAAACACCACACCCATCACAAACACACACACACACCCAACACACACACAACATCCACCTAGACACACCCACAACATCCACCCAGACGCACCCACAACATCCACCCAGACGCGCTAGTGCAAAGCAAATTAAAAAAAAAAGTACACCAAGAAGGTTTAATAAATTCGACACCATAGAGGTCCAATAGTTTTGATGATGTTTTTCAAAGTGGATTTTATGCAGACTGTGCAGTGAAAGTGGTGTTGTTTTGATCCACAAGCATCCGAAATGGTGTGAAATTATGCAGAATTATTGAAAATAAGTGTTTGATGTTGAGAATTTTGAAGTGGTTTTCACCACCTCATCAGTCGCCATCATGAACTCTGGTATCATTCAATTCGCGCCAAGCACACCCTACATGCGATAAAATGTGTGACACCCATATTTTAATGTAAAATTAATTTCATACATTCATCGCACTCACTCATTTATTCATAATAATATGAAATAAATGTACTAAAGACATGGCTGTATGGGCTAGACCCTTTGCCTTCCCTAAATAAACAGAGAGAATTAAAAGCAAATTAAAAAATTATGTTTTGTTATCACAAACATAATGCACTTGAACGCGATAATCTAAATTCAAATTTACTTTATCCTCTAGAGGATAAAAATGGCTTTTGCACTCAGATATCGAAGAGCAAAAACGCTTTTTTCAAAATGGGGGGATGAAAAATAATTTTCAGTGAGTACCTATATTTGCTTCGTATTCGATAAAATTGTACGTCTTTGTAGAAAAATACTTACAAACTGACCACTCAGTAATGTCTGTGTTGTGTGCCTTTCGTTTCAATGTTATTATCACTATCTTCCTATTTGGGTAGGTTTGTTTCCTCTTCCATTCATATTGATTAGACCATCCTTGATTCATATCATCCGTCACACCGGAAAAGTGCTAGTTGTTACATACTTAGTAACAAAGTAATGGAAAAGACCATGTCTACACAAGGACCGATGGATAAAGAGTTTGGTTTCACAACGTTCCAATCCATGGAGCTCAAGGTTTTGGCTTAAGTTTTACTGTCTGCCTGACACAGACCCTTGTTAGTGGATTGCCCTCCACCAATCGATACTTATTGGTCAACACCGGGCAATCTCCATTAGTCGATTTTTACGACACCCCTTTGGTGAGTCCGATCTGGCTCATTCTGAGTCATATTTTCAAGAAAAAAATCAAACTTTCATAATAAGAAGAGATATAATAATATTTAATAATAGCGTCTGTCGTATGAACAAGAGATTAAATTTAATATCACCGTCGTAACAAGCCGTGGTAATTACTCATGTCAAGCGAAGAATTGTATCTGGTAGTTAAGGCCATCTCCTCTTTCGCTCTTCAGCCGTACGTTTGCGAAGGAGAACCCGACTCCACCTGACGTGATGGTCACTTTTGTCTTACTCTTCGCCAAGTCTATTGCTGATATTCCCTGAAACGTAGAAAAAATAAATAGGGTTAAAAGAATAGAATTAAGATTCCCACCCCCGAATACAGAAACGCTACTTTAAGTTTGTCCTGCTTAATATTTAAGTATTGTCAATTGACGTTTTCCAAACAAATTTTAACAGGCATTGTCCGCTTAACTTTATAAGCAGTGCTCAAAATTTGAGTAGCGTTTCTGTATTCAGGGGCCAGAGGTTAAATCCACAGGAGAGTACAAATTTGTACTCGGTTTGGTTGGTGATAGGACTTCTTTCAAGTCCACCTGGCTAGCTACCACCATCTTATTAAAATCTATCATACATACATACATACATACATAAATCACGTCTATATCCCCGAAGGGGTAGGCAGAGGTGAACTAGCACCCACGTTTCGCCAATTATGTTAGGTCTCATGTAATAGGTGGCGAGCCTATTGCCATTTATCGGGCACAAAAGTCGCATATCATTGCAAGGTGGTATAAGAGGAACGCTGCTGCCCATTCCTACCACTGATTTATCCTTAGTCGCCTTGTACGACACCCACGGAAGAGATTTGGGATGGTGACAATTGTATTCTACTCTGCCGTCACCACACGGCCAGCCTAAAATCTATCGCCATGCTAATAATATTAAAAGCCTGCCCCTCTGTGGTTGAGGGCTCCAGGTGAAACTCGATTCCATCTTCGATCATTATCGTCACTTGCTATCAGGTGAGATTACTATCACTGATACTATCAGATGTTCTTCCCTTATCTAGCATTAAAAAAATTAAGAGAAGCTGTCAAAAATTTTAATTTTTTTGTTCGTTGCATCGTTTGCCACTAGGTGTATTGTGTCAATGTTAATTTTAAATAATTGGCATCATCACCAGCCCTTTTAATGTCCCCAACACTGAAAAATATAGGAAGATTGGGCTATAAACCACCACGCTGGCCCAGTGCGGGTTGGTGGGTATTAGCGACTGCAGACGCATCCGGGACCAACGGCTTAACGTGCCTTCAGATAGGACCCCGAGATAATAAATTTTTCGTCATCCCTCCAATTATAGGTCTTAGCGACATTGCTTAGTTGACACAATCGCAGGCCAAGCGCGCTATGCCACTGCGCTAGCGAGCTGCAATATTGTACTAACCTTCAAAACCTTAGGAACAGTGCCGTCGTCGTTGTAGAACACATTCTTGGTGCGCACTTTGAGTGGCACAGCCGACAGCTTCACGTTCTCGCTGTGAACCAAGGAGCTGTTTATGCTGGAACCGACTTGCAAGTCTTCCGAGGATACGACCATCAGGCACAGAGCCAGAGAAAAGACGACCAACGAACGCATCTTGAATACGAGCACTGGTATTGGACGTTGGGATAAACATTTATATTTATGATTACTATCAGACGCCCACTTGAGATAAACGTGAGAAAGATACGGGTTGCTCTCGAAACCTATCGACATAGGAGTGAGATAGGTAGGTGTCGTGAACAAATGTGTTAGTAACATTGGTAAAGCGTGAATCATCTTTGTGATTTCATCGCATATGTTTGTTCAGTGGCATTTTTATCAGTATTAGTTATTCGGTGGTAATCCTAAAACTATTGTTCATTAAAAAGTATATTAATGTGAGGTAGATAATAATTAATAATGAGTATGTAAATAAAAACAATATTGACTTCTATGCTGGCCTGGGAGCGAACAAATAACGTAGAATAGGCCAGCCCCAACTCATCCCATGGGTGTCGTAAAAGTCGACTAAGGGAGATTACCCGGTGTAGACCAATAAGCACCTTGGGGCACCCGAATAGTCGAGAGCAAACCACCAACAACAGCGTACCCAAAGAGGGTTGGTGTCAGGCAGGCGGCCGGCTGTAAAACCTAAGCCAAAACCTTGGGCAGTATGGATTAGAATATTGTCATTCTAATCACTTTCTCCGTTCATGGGTCTCTCGACATGGTCCGTTCCGTCTCTTTTCTATTCATTTATTCATCACTAGCACCTTTACGGTGGGATGGATGATATGAATCAAAAGGGAGTGGATGGCATGATGACATCTGACATATGAATGGAAGAGGAAACATACTGCGCCGACCCCAGATAGACTGGGAACAGGGCAGGAAAAAGAAGATGTAAATAAAAATAATAGAAATTCAGAAGATTGTCCTTGAAACACTGTAACAAAATAATTATACTCAATTATATTGATATCTATTGGCCGTGTGGTGACGGCAGAGTAGAATACAATTGTCACCACCCCAAATCTCTCCCGTGGGTGTCGTACAAGGCGACTAAGGATAAATCAGCGATGAGGAATGGGCAGCAGCGTTCCTCTTATATCACCTAGCAATAGTACTGCGACTTTTGTGCCCGATAAATGGCAATAGGCTCGCCACCTATTACATGGGACCTAACATAATTGGCGAAACGTGGGTGCTAGTTCACCTCTGCCTACCCCTTCGGGGATATAGGCGTGACTTATGTATGTGTATGTATGTATATTGATATCTAGTGCCTTTTCTCTCTAACAACACAAGATAAATTCTGATTATTTATTAAAAAACAATTAACATTCGGGTAACCTTAACTGTAATTAAAAGAAATAGTTTCAAACAAACATATTATTATTGCTACAGCTCTTCAAAAACCCACACCGATTCAAATAAGTTACCAGCCATTATTATCAAAAGCGTACCCGAAAAATAACGAATGAGTCCGCAGTCTGTTTCATTATTATACGTCGGAGTGGGGTGCAGAAACTCCACGGTCACATCTGCCGCTAATGTGTTCAACTTTTGATAAAGCCATCGGGATCGGACGGATTGGTCGGCCGACACGGGAACACTTTTTCGTGTTTCCGAGTTGGGACTTTTTGCCGCCGAGGGTCGGGGGTGCCGGCGCCGTTTCCTCGGAAATAAATAAAATTAAATTGCTACACGTGGCTGATCCTTCGCGTGGGGGAAGGCAGCCCGAAGTGGACATGTTATTTTATTTAAGCTAGACAGGGATGCGCTTAGCCTTCAGGTGACATGAAGCATAAAAGGCAGGAGCTCCTCTGTCCGACATAAAAAAAATCTCACCTCATGATAAATGTGACAATGAGGGCCGAAGACGAAACCGTGCTTCACCTAGAACCCTCAAAGGGGCTGGCTATCTGTCTATCACTAATTGTCGAACACAATAATGATGTTAACATTATTACTATGGCGACAGATTACAGGTATGTCCGTTCGGAATTCCCCGTCTAACTGCCGCACTTAGAGACGTCAATTAGCTTTTGTGAGTATTTAATGTCAAAAATTTTCATTCAAGTCTAGAACATAGACCCGGCAAGAATAGCGACTAGTTTTGAATTGTAATTTTTTAATGTTAAGTGCTCATTAACGTTGTTTGACGTCTCCGAGTGCGGCAGTAAGTCCCAGGTGACCTCTTAAGATACACCACTCACCTGACTAAAACAAATGATGCATTGCTAGAAAATTCCCAGCCCACGGGTGGTCTGGTCATAAATCAAACTTGCGCTGCAAGTTACTAACAGGTTATTCGTTAAATCGCTCCATTTCAAGATGGAGCGTTCGCTTACATTCATCTTGCGAAATTGCTGGAAGAATACAGCGGGGTGTAAGGGTTCGTATGGTTGAAATTCTAGGAAGCACCGATTTTAGGCGAATGCTGTATTTACCTCGAGAGATATTAAAATAAACTTTCACGGGGTAGGTATATTCCTCATTTCTTTAAATTGTTATTGCTCGTAATGCTGCGATTGTTATCAACTTTATTGACGACTGTAAATCAATCGTAGATTATGTGCGTTCGATAACTTGGTCTCATTGTTAAATTGATTAATTTAAAAAATCCCATGAAATGGTGAACACACTTGAAACGCAATGATTCAAAGAATATTGAACTGAAGAGCGATACAAATAGATCACATTACTTGATTCAGACCTGGATGGCGTAATGCAGGTCTGAATCACGGTAACCAATTTCCCAATGCACTCCAGATATTACACAATTTCCGCTGTAGCGAGTGTAACCTAGTTCCAAGGAAGATGTAACATTTTTCTGGGAACCTGTAATACATTTGTGGACCTGTTGTAGTTATTAGTAGTGCGGTCTAATGAACGATTGCGAGAAATGAGAAAGACCTGTATAGGACAGAGAGATGGCGTTAGTTGAACTAATGCAGTGACTGCTTTGTGCGTTGAAATGCCGCCCTCATAACACGGGACGTGGAGAAAATCTCCTCGTGGAAAATTAAATATTTTCATCTCGATCTAACTCTCATTCAATTCCGAGACATAACACTGTCAAGTGGAGGAAAGAGATTTGATATTTATCAAAATATTGATATATTATTATTTAAAAAATGGCCGCTGTGTGGTGACGGCAGAGTAGAATTCACCACCTCAAATCTCTCCCGTGGGTGACGTACAAGGCGACTAAAGATGAAACAGTGGTTAGGGAAGAATAGGCAGCGTTCCTCTTATACCACCTAGAAATGTACCTACTGCGACTTTTGTGCCCGATTAATGGCAATAGGCACGTCACCTATTAAATGGTGCCTAACATAATTAGCGAAACGTGGGTGCTAATTCACCTCATATCCCCGAAGCGGTATCCTTCGGGGATATAGACGTGATTTATGCATGTATGTAAATGTAGAAACAGTCCGAGACCGCTGAACGAAGAGAGTGATTGGGAAGACAGCCTTCCAAGTAGTTTCTGCTTAGGTATATCAGCCAGCCGCCAGCCTAACACCAAGCCATTAAATGTTTTCCATATATAAAACGAAAAAGTGTAGTAGGCCACAGTTGGACCTCATTACTTCCACTTAACAACGTGACAACACGCTCGCTCGTGTAGAAGTAAAACTTTCAGACTGGTAGTATATTATGTTTAAGCGATTGTCCTGTCGCGGGAATACTGTGCGAGCGCAGGCTTAATTTTAAGCTGCGCTTAAGTGGTGTTTCGTGAGAGTTTATTTTCATGTGACTCTGATAGTTACCTAGGTAGAGAGGCGAGGTAAAGAAGTGACGGTTTTTTACTCATAAACTATCCATTACGTGGTGTACATCGTGAAAAGCGGATTCGACGTCAATGTGAAATAAATTATAAATAGAATTAAAATAGCATTTCGCATAAGAACCTTAATTACACTAAGGATAAGGCGCATGTTTTTATAGAGTCACCCATCTTAATGTCTGTCTTTACGAACATTGAAAAGGTGACATAATATCTAGCCAATCAGTTTTACCACTGGCTTTCTAGCATCTTATAAATTGTAACGTTGTCATTTTGTCACTTGTCAAAGTCGTCAAAGTCAAAATTGACAAACTGACTGACAGTGACAATGACATTAGTTGTCATAATAATTTTGGGTTTGCAAAGAGAAATTGGCATAATTGGGGACTTATAAAAAAAAAAAAAAAAAAGGAAAAAGTTCAGATAAGAGTTGCTTGGTTTGGGTGGTTATATAACCCCCAAGTGTTATAAAAAATATTACTTTACTTTTTCCTTGGTTTTCAGACAATAATGTTGTATTTTGGCAGGTTAGGATTTTATTTAGTATTTATTCGGCGTTTAGGTTTCGTTAGGTCTTCAGTGGTCACATTTGTTGCCTAAAATTCCCTTAGAATAGATTTTTTAGAGATCGAAGAAATTGTCAATTTGTCAATGTTATCTTGGCTGTATGATACAGAATCGTTGCCCTAGTCCGGCCTAGTAGCCTTACAAAATTTCAGGATTCGATTGTCAAACTATACGGCCAATGACGAGCGCTTATTTTGAAATTCGGAAGTGGAATTCATTCCGTTTTAAAATTCCTAGCTAGACGCTGTAAATTTTTGATGGTCTTCTTATCTTGGTGGAATTTTCCAAATTTTAGAGGAATTTTATAAATATTATATCGGAGCAAGCAAGTTGTTCTCCGAATAACAGCTGTTATTAAAAGGAATACATACTGTGTCACTGACCCGAAAGGGTCCTTTGGTACGAGTAAAGAGACTCCAGTTAAAGCTGTCTTGATTGTGGACTGGACCTAGCGGGTAATCCTGTGAGGAATTGCTACTCCCTACTACACTTCTCTACAGTCAGGTACCTTACTAACCACCAGGCGGCTGAAGGCTCGGAGATAAAGATAGACTTCTATAGATATAGACAGATTAATATAATTTAGATTCATATACTCGTCCCACTCGTTATCGACCAGAACGACTCCACCCGAACTCCTTGGTCTTGGTTCTTTTTAACTACCGCTTATGTAAATTTTAAATTATAAATTGTGTTAAATTTGTATTAAATTGAAATTATAAATTTACTACTGTCCAACTGGTTGTTTTTATTTTATTGTCACCATTAGGTATATTAGGTAGAAGGGGGGAAATCAAAATTATTATTATAAAGGAACACATAAGCAGGAAAAAATACAAGTATTACAAAATGGAGGTTGGTCAAAAACGCACTCATACAAACATTTTATTTATTTTCATTTTATTCATTAAGACAACCGAAATCACGCATATTTATCCACAAAGGGTAGAACTTAGGTGTATTAACATCTACGTCAAAAACAGCGAGAGTAATCATGGGTTAAGGTAAGAAATTCCCAAACATCTTACTCATCCATCCTCAAATTCCATCCTCAAATTGGCGCGTCGTCTTCCCCAAAAGACGCCTGCAACGGAGGTGGGGCTCCAAAATTATGACGTCATCATATAAATAAGGATTTACCATCAAAATAAATTTCCCAGGAAAACCGGCGGGCTCCCGGTATTATTTTATGTGTAATTTGTTTATTTTTATTGCGTTCTACTCCGGAAATTCGCATTAATACCGGGAGTGGGGTTATGAGACGATGCGATTCAATTTATTACGCTTTTCACGTAGGACATGATTTGAATTTGAAAAGTTTTAATCGGCTTCTCCTCCATGCAGTGTCCTTTTTATGCTAGACTGAGAAGTTCTTGGCCTCCGTTTCGCATGATGGTAGGCAACTATGGCCGGCCGAAGATGGAACCATGGACGGGGCTAGCATGCTGCGCACTTCCCTATCTATCCTTGGACCCGCGAGTTTTCGATGTCTAGTGTTTTGACGATTCATAAATATATTGTAATCATATCAGATATGAATAAACGCAACATTCCTTTGACTTTGATATACTAGACCGTGAATAATTAATGCATATAATACTCATCAACTTTATCTAAGGATTTTTTATAGACTTCATGTTGTATCGGCCCTAATTCTAAAAGTACTGAGGGTTTCTATGCAATATTGAATGTTATGACGGATGGGATGACCATAATTAAGTCATTGAAAAACTGCAGAGAATATATCAGTATTTGAAATAAAACAACTTTTACGGATTAGACTCGCGTATATTGCGTAGATGTTTGGCATTATTATTTATCCCGACGTTTCGATCACTTTACAGCGGCCGTGACCACGGCCGCTGTAAAGTGATTTGTTTTATTTCAAATGTGTAGTGCTCGTGCAAATATAAGAGAACATTATATATCAGTATCATAAGAATGAAGACTAAAAGAACATAGGTGTACAAAAATTTTGGTGGTTAGAAAAAGAATTTCGAAAAATTATGATCTTGAGGCGGGAATCAAACCCGCGTCCGCTGCTATCCGGGCAGGTGCCTGACCGCTCGGCCACCCAAGACACTAATTAACTTGCCGATATTCTTCCAACCTTTACACTTCACGTTGTAAGCCAACGGGTACCCTCGCAATGTAGAAATAAATTTCAAACATTCCAAAGCAGATATTTATACAAATACCGTGCGTTCGGTTAAACTTGGGTTTGCTTTATAAACTATTCGATTTTAATTTTAACATTATATAAATGTTAGAAACAACATAGGTGTACATAAAATATCGATCGATTGTTGATGAGTGTATGTATATCTGTAGCTGAAACAGCAAACAATGTCAAAGATCGCATTAATTTACGGAACACTCAACGTTGACTTGCCGCAAAATAAAGAGTGAACGAGGGGCGGGGGCAGCAACAAACCTGCCGTAATCACTCCCGACTCGCAAAGTGCTCGCAGAAAGTTGCGCATAATTAAATACAGATTACCGGCTTACGCTGGTGGCTCAACATCGATATCTTGACGTTTTCCGCTACAAAAGCGAGAGCTTGATTGGATGTTTAAGAGATTAGATGAATTACTGTTCGGATTATAATATCACCTGTCATAGACACTTTGATTAGCTTAATAAAATCAAGACAGTCAGTTGTCAAGTATTTTTGACCTCTAATTCAACATCATCACCAGCCTTTTACCGCCCCCACTGCTCCCCATAGTGGGGACGATAAAAGGCTGGCACAGGCCTTCCCTACGGATGGAAGAATAAAGGGAGAATGGACCAAACCCAGCACGCTGGCCCAGTGCGGATTGGTGGATTTTAATGTCTGCAGATGCAGCCGAGACCAACGGTTTAACGTGCCTTCCGAAGCACGGACGAGCTCGAGATAATATTTTTTTGGTCACCCATCGTATGACCGGCCTTAGCGAACATTGCTTAGTTTAGGCAATCACTGCGTCAAAAAAGTTCCACCTTTCTTGTGTGAATCAATATCACATTTCTGGTGTGAATGGATCAAAATGGATGGCGTCTGTCCGATATGAATAGTAAAAAGGAAAAGAAACAATAAGGAAAAAAAAATTTCGACAAAGATGCTTGCGATAATTTGTTAGCAACTCTGCCATAAACGGAAATGGAATAAAAGTTGACAGCTAAATAACTTTCCTAATAAAAACATAAACAGGCCTGGTCGCTTTATTACTGCCCCAGCAGATCCTGGGAGTGCCTTCGTGAATCAGCAATATACTCGAGTGATAATAGACCTAACGGCGATGAAGTGGTTTGACGGTCGAGTGAGTGGTGCTCCTCTTAAGGGTCCTCGAGGAGCAAAATAGGCTTATATCTGTTCGGACGCGCTATATCGCTAAATCTGTGTAATCCAGTTGCTTGATTCCGAATAGTTCCCGAAACTTAAATCCGACGCGCTTTGCAGTGTTCTACGAATAGGGGATTGGTTGTGATATTAGGTCTGAAAGGGTTTAACTGACCGGTTATTTGTAGAGACTATAATCTATTCGATGTTAATTTTAACATTATATAAATGTAAGAAAAATCTTTATAGAGACTATGTTTTATTGGTGCTAAAAACGCAGAACATTTGGGAATGCTATTATTTAATTTTTGGAATCATTTAAGTCAGTTGCAATATATAATATAAGAAATCATCATCAGTTCAGTTCATAAGTTCTTCTAAAATTTTCTGAGGTTTTCCTTCTTGTATATTTAATGCCGATTGCCTGGAAGGGGGTCATTTATGCTGCATAATTAACAATAACGCCTCTTGTACTCTCCTGTGTGTTCACCTTTTCTGTTATATGTAGGTACTTTTAAGTCTGCAAAGAAAAATATTTGTAATGTTGAAAAGCCGATATTGCAATTTCTGTCAGCCTTTCGTTTTCTTTGAGTCTCTAGATGTTAACGAACATTTAGATGCAAACAGCAGAAGTGCAATGTCATGTTGGCATGTTTATGAATCCATAATCCACTCGTATCATAAAAGGTCTCGTAATAAAGATGTTGGACGGCGCTTGAAAGTCTCTAGTTTGAAGCGCACCCCTAGGCAGCCTTTGACAACTTTAGTCTAGATACTAGGCAATATAATGCTCATATTATTACCAGCACTTAATTTAATACGATATAACCTTTCAAATTAACTAATTTACAATTAATTATTTTATATCAAACATTTATTTATTAACTATTCGATTTTAATTTTAACATTATATAAATTTTAAAAAAATTAGTACAAAGATTTTGGTGGTTAGAAAAAGAATTTCGAAAAATTATGATCTTGAGGCGGGAATCAAACCCGCGTCCGCTGCTATCCCGGCAGGTGTCTGACAATTTTGGTGGTTAATTTTTCGAAATTCTTTTTCTAACCACCAAAATCTTTGTATTTATTTATTAATTATTATTAGTCAAGTAAATATTAAAAAAAAATATTTACTATCAATTTGTAATTTATTGTAATTTTTAATTAGCAAGAAATAAAAGGCTACTTTATTTTAATTTTATTTATTTATACCATATTACCATTATTTATACTATATATTATTTTATTTATTTATACCTTTCAAATATACGAGTACAAAATTAAAATTTGTCTTCCATTCTAGCCTGGGAACGTAGAATATGCAGCCCAGACTCATTTCTAGGGTGTCCTGAAAGTCGACTAAGGGATATTGCCCGGTGTAGACCAATAAGCACCTTGGGGCACCCGAATAGTGGGGAGCAAACCACCAACAACAGCATAACCAGAGAGGGTTGGTGCCAAGCGGATGTAAAACCTAAGCCAAAATGTTGAGCAGTATGGACTGTAATGTTGTCATCCCAATCTCTCTCTCTGTGTTCATCGGTCTATCGACATTCTGTCTCTTTTCTATACATCCATTCATCACTAGCACCTTTCCGGTGAGATGGATGACATGATCAAAAGGGAGTGGATGGCTCGATGACGTCTGACCGATAAGAATGGAAGAGGAAACATACTGCGCCGACCCCAGATATACTGGGAACAGGGCAGGTAGGAGAAAAAGAAGACTAATATAGAGTCCAGAGTACAAACCAGCAGTGACATATCATGTTATCACACTATTTACATTATAATGTTTCTTTAAATATAACACACGCTTCAAAAGTTTAGGAGAAGAAATATCACACACATGTAACATTCAGTTAGATGTGTGTGAGATTCCACTGCATTCAGTACAGTGCACCGTTCTGACTCACGGATTACCGAAGTTTATTGATAATGGATAACATAACATAACAATGGAGATAGGTTTCTAAGTACGTCTATTACCAATGTTCGAGTTGGTTGTTTAGGTTTTGTGCTTGTAGACTTGGAAACTCGTACCAGGCACCAGAAACTATGCAAATTTAAGGCCCATAGAGACGAGTTTTATCGTATATTGGTCAGGAAGCGGCGACGCGGTAACATAGAACGGGAGCTGGGCACTGAAATACCTAATTAAAATTTAAAGGTTGTTGTTCTGGTAAAAATAGTCGGACCGGTAAAAAGTATTTTGATTTAAATGAAAATTACATTCTACAATTTAATAAAAAATAAATGGGCGTTATCTATAAATGTATTAACATCACCTTAATTACAGTTGGTTTTTGCAGGTTTCATTCTAAAATTGTACATCTGCTAAATAGTACAAGGTGGAAATTACGTCAAAACATTTTCTGCATTGGTCTGGAAGCGATAAAAAAAACGAGATATCCCAGTGTTGGTCGCAATTACGTCGAACCTTTTTCAAACTGGTCTGGAAGCGAGAAAATGACGAGATTTCCCAGTGTCGACAAACCACTAACGGATGTATGTTCAGAATCTCTTTGATCACAATGAAAAATCAACCTGGTATTTCAGGACAATTAATTATTGACTTAAACCACAAAACAGGGGTGGGGATATAGGCGTGATTTATGTATGTATGTATGTAAACCACAAAACAAGTATTGTGTTTATTTTTTGTTAAGTAAACCAAATATTTTGTAAATAGTAAACCGGATAGGTGTGTTTTTTTATAAAATAAACAAAGTTTATGTTTTTTGCCAAAAAAATTAATAAACAATCATTTTATGCAAAGTACCTATCGCTTTTTTTGGAAAGTAAATACGTTTTTTAGGGTTCATGGTGTCAAACCCCACGAAACTCCAAACAGGCAGCGAGCTCCTGCGCCACACGCCGGCACGGCTGTTGACACTGGCCTCGCATTGAATATGCAGCGCAGTGGGCGTGACCTAAACTCTTGTAACCCTTTGTTTGACGCCGATATTGGATCCGCTCGCCACTTTGATACTGCCCAAAATATTGGGCCTGTTGACGGTGCGCCCCGATGCGTGCCCCACCGTCCGCACCTGTTTAACGGCACTTTGTTTACTGCAATATACATACAGTATCTACTGTGCCCCGAGCACGAAATTATCGAAGATTCGAATCGTTTTACCAAATGCGAAGATGGCGTTAAAAATGTACACCGTATTACTTGTTAGCTAACGACCGTAAGCGCGCCAAATACGATCGTCTTTTTTTATTTTACTTTTATCTATTAAACTTACTACACATCAGTAGGCTGAAGGGGGTGAATAAAAACCTAGTTTACTAGTTTATTTTTGGTTCCAATATAATAGGAGGGGGAACGCGCCCTGAGGCGGGTATACTACTTACAGCAAGAACTCTCAAATATAAATTATTTTCATATTTAGCAAAACGGACTAGCAGTTTCTTAATTTAGTGTACCCCTTCAAGGAAGCTACAGTGAGGCCAATTCAAGGCCAAGCTCAACGTGAAAATATGTCTAAACTTACATCTAGTTTTCAGTGGAAACTGTTAGTTTGGATTCGGTATCAAGGCCAGAACAGTACTAATTGTAAAACCACAACGGAAGTCCTCATTGTTAGCAGTTTAAAAAGAAACCCATATAAAAAGATCTGTCTTCTTAGTTACCTAACGAACTTGCCAAGCGAGCCATTGCATGCCAATTAACAGCTCTTAATACTGGCACAAAACAAAGAAACAGACTTAGCGTCCAGTAAATTAACTATAAGCTCCGACTTCAAATGGCATTTTGCACCTTAATCCCCGGCCACAGAGCAAAGTTTCGGTTGGGCCGCGCTCCGTACATCAGAGGCAGTGTTAACGAGCATTTGATTGCAACGATAATGTCGCTGCTTCCGTTTCCTCTACTCACTAACTTTACGAGTCACCCTTAAACTTTTCCGTCTCTGTTCCTCCCTTGGTGGTGGATAAGGAAGGGTAGTGTTTCGGAGTGTGAATTTGTAAGTTCCCCGTTATGGTAGTAAGGGTTAGTGAGTCGCTAATCGACTTGTCGACACCAATTTGTCAGCTTTTCTGTGGAGATTTAATTATTTATATTTGTTGTTATGACGTCGCTTGTGCCGCGTAATGGTGGCCATAAATTTTAGTGGAATAGTTTCCTTTGTTAAGTATTTAGTACAAGGGACATAATGCTTAATATTATAGCAGAGTCTTGCAGTACAATTACAGTGCAACTGTGTCCCTAGCTCTTTGCTTTCTGACTGGAATAAAGGAGTTCAAGATTTAATTTGACTTTTATTTATTTATTCACGGAAGTCGTTCGTTCGTTCATTTATTCTGGCGTCTTGCTTTCGATTAAAATTATTTCTGTTGGGATTACATGAACAATTAGTAATAAACAGAATAAAATAAAATAAACATTGATGGAGTTCCCATACAACATATTATATGATTTTCTTCTGCCGTTTTTTTTATAGATAATGGTACGGGACCCTTCGTGCGCGAGGCCGTTTCGCATTTGGCCGGTTTTTTTATACTTCCAATTGTCTTATGAAAATTACCGCCGAGGCTCCCCACCTATCGCCAATAAAATCATAAACCAATGTTAGCAGGGGATCCAATCCGATAAATTAGCACAGGAGCCATAAATAAACTTGCGCAGTAAATCAGATGTTTACAGCCGCCTTGCGGGGAGCAGGTTCGGTCCCCGGGCGGCCGTAGTTTCGCTGTAACGCTATATCGCTGGCATGTGTTCCGGGGACAGATTGGGGGGAACATAGCGGTGTTAGTTACAGTGCCTACTGGGCTGGGTGTGCAATGAATTGATAACTGTACCAAGCAAATTGCCTCTGAATGCCTGTTGAAGTTTTCTAGCCACCTCCGCATTCGTTCTAGAGTCTAATCAGAGATGGTGCTACAAATCCGCCAATGGATATAATTTTTGAAAAATTTCTGGCTAGTTTTATGTGTCATATTTTTTGTATAATTTTGTACAACTTACCAATGACGAACAAATTATATTATTCGTGAATATTTTATCTTTGTAGTTATTTAAAAAACAAAATGATGAATTTAACTATGGATGGATATATCCACCCATAGTTAAAGTAATACACACGTAAAATCACAGTACACTTGCTAGGTTGTATTACAGAAACTATTGCCCATTACCGATCGCTGTCTTTACACTTAGTCACCTTGTACGAAACCCTCAAGAGAGATGGGGGTGCCGACACTTATTGTATTCTGCTATCTGTGTCACTGCACAGCACTCACATGTACAATATAATTTTAAAAATCATTGCCATCTATCACATCCTTTACTTTAGATAGATGTGTGTCACCTACTCCTAAACCTAAATCGCTCTGAAATATACCAACGACCGCTTTACACATCTATACCGAGAGCCTCGTTAAATAAATAAAACTTCTTCTCCATTAAACAAACATAAAAGGTGGATAAAGCTTATGGCTTCGTAGCACTAGTCCGCCCCGCGGATGCGCCTGATGTTATATTGGAGTCGGCAGCCGGCGCGCGTTCACGTCAAATTTTCTACAAAATATTGAACCCGGAAACGTAGCTTCACGGTTTATTGTTAAAGCAATAAAGGAATGGCTTCGGAGCGGGCTGTTGCTCGTAATAATTGGACCGTTGAGGTTGTGGTATTGATGGACGTAAGCGAGGGATGTATTTACCTGTAATTCTGTTCGTTAGTAGTTTTGTTACGTCATACGTATACGTATGTGTTGTGGTTTGATTGTTATCAACTATATTAATTATTTATTACACCGTGGTGTTGCAGAATCGGTGAAAATAATAACTATTAGTGAAAGAGTATTATATTATATTAATTCACTTGTTTTTCGTAATGTTTTTTTTTTCACAAATGTCGAAGTATTAAAACTATTAAAACAAAAGAGGCCGAAACAGTGTAAAGAAGAACAAAACGACCGACTCACCCGCGTGAATGTCGAATAAGTTTCTGGATATCTCATAACACAGTTCGATTGTACACACACGTATAAGCAGTCAGGATGGCTCGAATTTTAGGTCACCACTCTGAACTTTATATTTTAAACATTACTTCTTAAATTTAATCAGTTTATATAATTATTCATTTCCATTTTTATCCATCTAACATTAGTTGTAATATTTGATTGTTTTGCAAAATGTTGACAAGAGCTGTGGATTTTGTACAACAAATAAAAAAAAACAAAGGGGTAATAAAAACCGAACAGATATTGCTTAGACATGCAATCGCAGTAAAATGTGCTCGATAAGAAAAGGCTTTGTTATAAATTAAACATTAAAACATTAGATAACCTCTTTTCTGTGCTTTGTGGCCACAAAATCAGCGTCTATCAAACGAACCGCAGCAAAATCTCCCCGAAAAAGATAGTCGCAATAACAATATTCCACATCTGGGACAAAGAGGACGCACTGCACATTTGCGCTCTCCCCACCCAATTGTCCTTACATTTTACATTCCTGCATCATATTCCGACGTCGCAATGAAAAGTAAAAACATTGCAGATGGCGCGGCTGGTACGGAGAAATGAACTATAATGTCTGAGGGGGAAGATTCTGTTCAGAATGGGAGACGGTTCCGCGAATTCCGATGCAAGACGAGAGTGGCTGAATTGAGGTGGAAGCTAAAGTGCGGAATAAAAGTGACTGCAGAAATAAACTAAAGTGAGCATCGGGGCTGTTTGCCGAACAATCCGCCGATTCGGGGAAGCGCCGTTCGATTTGGGGACTAATTTGACTGAAGCGTTTCGTGCGACGAAGGTTCTTTGTGCGATTTCTCGAAACACGGCTGAGCGATGAGGGATTTCCTGATAAAGCTTGCAGCGGTGCAGCAGAACATGTCAAGTTTGTAGTTGTGGGGCTCAGTTGCAATTTGGAACGGCCAAATTACACTAAACTATATAAAAAAAATAGGTATTAAGCCAGAACACACAAAAATGGTAAACATTTAGTCTTTCTTCTTCTTTACATCTAATTCTTCTTCTATTTTGTATAAAAAATTAAAAACACGTGGTCTCTCTTCTTAATGTAATAATTACCTATACCAAACATACATTTATCATGTCGTAATAAAAAGAATAAGATTAAAATAGTAATTGTGTCCAAGTGGTATGGCTTGAATTGAAGAAGAATCTGCGCACAATTTTCTTTATCTCTAATTATCTTTCCAGGCCATCAACCGTTTACTGCAAAATATGGCTGCTTATGAAACGAGGATCCAGGAAGCCTCTATAAATACGAAATCTGCTGTATTACAAATACAGCAGATTTCGTATTTATAGAACAATCGATTAATAAATTAACTGTACTTAACATACTGCACTCAGAAACGTCAAATAACGTTAATGAGTACTTAAAGTCAAAAAATGACAATTCAAAACTAGTCGCTATTCTTGCCGGGTCTATGGTCTAGATTTGAATGAAAATTTTTGACATTAAAAACTCATTAAAGTTAATTGACGTCTCTGAGTGCGGCAGTTAATATTACATTTTTGAAATAATAATATTACACTTTACAATTTCTAAAAAAACGATGTGAAATTAGGTACTATGGACGAGTTTTTAAAGTAAAAATATATATAAAACCGTTTTATACTAAACAAAAATGATAAGCGTGAAAAATCAAGGGAACTAAAATACTAGATAGGAAAAACTTCAAACGTCATAATAGTAATATTGAACACTCGGTCCGCGAGTTAAATCTTAATGTAAGACACCAGAAAGATACGGCAAACAAGTAGTAGGTACCTGATAAGTGTAATTCATTTCAATTATTATTGGAATTTTATTCGAATATTTATAAATGTTAGAAAAATTATTACGAAGTAAAAGTTAGAAACATAAATCATTTCAACTAGAACTTTGCGTGTGAAATATTCCACAAAACAACACTGCAGCATTGTAACGCGTTAATCACATATCCGGTTCATATTTCCAAAATTGTTCGTGAATTATTAATAGTTCTATGACATACATTCTCATATTGCACTGGTTTTTATTAAAGGCGCAGCTTGAACTTAATATTAATTATACGATTAGGATTCTACTAATCGAGTATTATTATTGAATTGTAAATGAATGAATGATTAATTAAGTGTAATTTGCTTTAGCTTTTTCCTTAAGTACGGATCAACAGATAAACAATAACAATACTAATTCTATACATATAGTTTATTTCGGAAGGGTATTTAGCATCCACATTTCACCAATGTAAATAATAGCGGGCGAAGCTATACTTTCTAGAAGTATTGTACGACATACGCATGAAAGATATAGAATCTATATCTTTCATAGATAGTGTGATGATTTTAATGTACTCGCCGATACAATACAACACAGCACTTATATGCACTTGTGGCGTACCTAGTACAATAGGTGCAGGTCTGCAATTGACGTGCACTGTAAATGACAATAGGCTTGGTCCTAGGATCTAACATTGTTAGCAAAATCTGAATGTCTACTCAATTTAATTTCGGATTAAAATAAGAAAATATTCTAATTATTTCCAATTGATTGTCTATTCAAATTCACCTGCAAAAAGTACAGTCTTCTCTCTCTGTGGTAAACAAATCAGGTATGAAATACGTAGAGCTATTTCTGCTTAATTTTCAGCACCAGTGCCAACTTAAACGCAATAAATCTTGAAGCAAACTCTAATAGAAGTTACAATCAGCTACTAATGAAAATAATTATTTTGTTCTACAGCAGAGGAAAGCAAGTTCGCGCTGGCACCGTTCCAGGGTTTTTGGTAAAAATGAGCTACTATATAATGTAGAAAGGACACCGTGCGATTTATTATCCACTATAAAAGCACGACAGGCTTTATTTTCGAAAAGCCCAACATGAAAACTTAATGCAGGGCCTTAAATTTAAAAATTTACTGAAGCTTTATTGAGCTATTGCGCCTACAGCTTCTGTAAATTGCATAAAAAGTAAAGTGAACGTTCCTTGCTCGCTGTTCCCTTTTATAAACGCTCTCTTTGTATTCTCTTAATGGTGTTATTTGCATACTTTGTTTTATAAAGTTTCTTGTTGGTTTTAAACAAAGTTAGTTGGGTCATTCTTAGGCTTTCAATGGGTACTTTAATAGTTGTAGTGGCACATGCGCATAATTTTAGGACGCCCGAAACGTACCTAATTTGCAGATTGATTTGGCTATATTTTAGTATTAATAACTCCATTTATACTCTTATAATATTATTTAAAAAAAATATAATTTCAATTCAAATGCATAAATAACTTCCCCTTAACGTTGACCGAAACACTCATTATGTGTTTTCGAGCATATCGCATATCAAATATATGCTCTCTCGTACAGCCAGCACAAAAATAGTCAACTTTTATTAACATATCGCGACTACCTCAAGCGTAGCATACGCTTGAATAGGCATATTGAACGTGAATGAATTAACTAAACTAGTGTAATTTTTTTTCAATATTTCGTACAGCTGCTAGCTCTATAATAATGATTGATTTTATTAATGACCTAACTAATATCACTAGCTTCATATACAGTCGTTAATACCAACTTGAATTCTACCTTATGTATTATCCTACACCCGTTACCTGTATCCCAGTGCAGTGGCCGGAACAATTAATGGTTCATGATGAACATAAATTGTTAACAATGAAACATTTCTTTATTTTATCTGTAATATTGCCACCCACGTAAAACGACCAGTCTATTTTTTTTGTACAACAATAAAGCCTTAAATTTTCACGCTGACAGTACGCTAACAGCTGCAACATAATCCCAATCGGTACAGTCACGCATACATTTTAGTACCTTGTCGTATTATCTAATTGCGCGTTTGTATAATCCGCATTAGGCATTATTTCGGAATTCTAATTACATAATTACGGTGACGATTCGCTGAAAGTTTTGTGTAATACCAAATTATCAGATTTGAATAGGTCTTTGAGATTAAAAGGATCTTAACTCTTGTATTACTTCCTCCGAGCTGGTGGCCATGAAAGGATGTAGAAGATCACTCACGCCTTATTACATGGGACGTAACATAGTTGTTGATACGTGGGTGTTAATACACTATTGCCCAACCCACATGCATAACGGGTGGCAACAAAGAACAAT
This sequence comes from Cataclysta lemnata, assembly GCA_963931975.1. Classification (NCBI taxonomy): domain Eukaryota; kingdom Metazoa; phylum Arthropoda; class Insecta; order Lepidoptera; family Crambidae; genus Cataclysta; species Cataclysta lemnata. The sequence continues at coordinate 434,281 of OZ008343.1, read as the reverse complement.
GTATTACCAAGGCGAAACGCGACTATTAGGCACTGATGTGGTTATAGGAAAATAATATTTTTGCTTTTAAAATTACTTCAACATTTTTCTGACATCATTTTTTTTATTCGATTTTAATTTTAACATTATATAAATGTTAGAAAAATTAGTACAAAGAATTTGGGGTTAGAAAAAGAATTTCGAAAAATTATGATCTTGAGGCGGGAATCGAACCCGCGTCCGCTGCTATCCGGGCAGGTGCCTGACCGCTCGGCCACCCAAGACACTGTCTTGGGTGGCCGAGCGGTCTTTTTCTAACCCCAAATTCTTTGTATCATTTTTTTTGTTGTTTCTACTCATATCTGTATTCTCATATCTGTATTCATTTAAATCCAAAGGTTTTATTTACGGAAAAAAAAATATTACTTATTAACTCAAAATTACGACGTCCTTATTAATGTCTCAAAGCAGCATTACTATAAAACTATATTGCTCGTAATCGTAATGATTATAAGGCAAGAGAAAATAAAACCACCCCATCAAATCCCTGTAACCCACTAACCGCCAAGTAACGAACGGGCCACAATATCTCTGCGTCATTCCAAAACCAAAAATTATTTCGGCCGCGGCGCGCCCTAGCTTTATTTATCTGCGGCGCCCTCATACGATTATCTTTACTTATTCACTATCCGAGCAACTTTTCAATTCTTTATCCGAGAAGAGTGCGGTCTCGAGTCACGTATCGTTTTTACTACCGGCTCAGCTGCTGAACCGACGGCCAATCGGAAAAAACACACCATTTAATATTTCATCTCGAGCTCCCCCTTCAAGGAATCGATATATTTTAAATTCTAATTCAGCTCAGTACTCCGAGTTCGCTTTTACAACTCGAATCGATTCTGAATATAAAGTGTCGACAGATCAGCATCCCTGGTGATTTAGGGTTCGTTACGCGTCAAAAATTAGCAATGGTTCCCTTGCAACTGTAACGTGATTAAAGACTAGATGGGAATTGGAATCGGGCAGATTTTTCTGGGAGTTCCTAATGCTCTGCTCTGCATAGTAATATGCATGATACGTGAATCGCATTGGGAGCGGTGCTGAAAATCAATAGTGTGGATACTTATCTCTTTGCCCAGTTAGAGCAAATTGACTTTTGGGGCAAAGAAGGAACAGCGTTTTCTTACGATATCATTGCCGTCCCAGTTCTGTGCTAACCAGGACCTAAGTCATATACCAACTATGGTGATATCAAAAATCTAACATTAAATAATTATAGAATTTTCTATACATCTTCCTTTACTCACCGAACAATTTGTGTAGGGGAAGAAAAAAATTAACAAGTTTTAATAAGACTACAGTATTTTTAAGAGTATGTTATCATCGATAGTATTCATGAATTATTTCTGTTACATGTTCTTTTTTTCTAATGCTAACACGAAATAAATCTACCGTTAAAATCTCAAAATTTAAATGTGCCCCGACTTTCGAAGTCGGGTAAAGCAGCCGCAAGTTCTTTCGCGAAGTCTCACCTTCCCATTTCCCTGGAACATGTTTATTACCGTCCAACTTAACTCGCAACAAAACAGGAAGTTCCGGAACAATGCTCGGTTGGTTGCCGCCTTATTCCGTATTCCTCCACGCATCGAAGGTTCAACAGGAAATTTAAAAGTGCATCACACGTGAACATTTTTACATACATGCATTATTACTTTTATTTTTATTTGAACCTTATATAAATGTTAAAAATATTACCACAAAGAAAATTGTCGTAAGAAAAAGTTCGAAAAATCGAATCCGCGTCCACTGAATTCCGGGTAGATGCCTTAAGATGCTTGGCCAATCAAGTCGTTCATGTTGGGTCCCATGTAATAATAGGTGGCGAGCCTATTGCCATCTATCACACACACAAATCGCATAACGTTGCATTTGATATTTATGTTTTTTTATTAGTCTGTAAGTTTATAAAAGTTAAGTTCTTCTTCGCGTATGTTTCTATTCTTAATAATGATAGACCTTCTATACAAGTCTCAAGCACATGTCTAGTGTGGACTGTTATGCCTATAATGGTAATTACATCAAATAAAAGACAAAGAAAATTTCGAAATCCCTCCCTTCTGGTCTTATAAACTGTTCAATTGAAAGAGCAGAGAAAACCAATAAAATAAAACATACGTTACCTTTTAAAATCAATAAGCAGCGAACGGTATTTACCGACAACAAATTAACACAGCTTATTGCGTTTGAGTAGAACAACGATCTTAATCAAACACTATTCACTGTGAAAAAATAACCTTATCAATTGAGCTGGAATTGTAATTAGCAGGCGAACAATTGAGTCAGCAATTAAAGCCTAATCAATTTCTGGCAGTATGTATACATGCTGAAATTAGATATTTGGTATTAATTACACTGGAGGCTACACTCAGCTCCTTGTTATTGGAGTGGCAAACACATGATCGGCGAATCTTATCTCTTAATTAAAGATACTTGAAAATTGCTCTTTCTACAAACACAGAATAAGATAAACAGAACCTTTCCTCGTGGAAAGGTCGTCCTTTTCACCTCATTTCCTTGCTCTTTTAATATTTTGATGGTGTTGGCGCAATGGAAAGCACGCTCGGTGGTCAATTTCGTAAACTAAGCAATGTTCGCGAATGCGTCTTTGGATGTGTGACCAAAAATATATAACCTCTATTTCTCTAGTGCTACAGAAGGTACGCTAAGCCGTCTGCAGTCATTAGTATGTATTGGGACACCGGGGTGGGTTATGACCCACGCGCTCTATATTTTATCATCTATAGAGAAAGCCTGTGCCCCAGGAGTGGGGACATCAAAGGGCTGGTGATGGTGATAATGATTTAAAGCTGCCGGTGTTGGGTGTTATTTCGAAATGTTGCGAGAATTCCACATCCAAGTAGTGACTGTTAAACCAACCAACCACCTGGACATACTTAAGACTACAAAAAGAGTTACAATACGAGCATTATGGACTGACTTCCCTTACTAAATAAAAATGCAATTTATATTATATAACTTAGAATATCAATTAAAATTGCAGTGGTTAAGCATGCATGCTACCTTTGAGAATATTGAGGATTAGCAGCGTTTGTCCACAACCCCAGAGGTATAAACGCAAGATAATAGTGCTTTAAGGATTGAGGCTGGGCCTTGACCCTCAATATGATTAACAGGTAGTCTCAGTGCCATCTACATGCTAGTAAATCTCTGATGAACGTTCATGTAACATAGACTGGTTACCGGAACCTATAATATAAACAAGACTGTGGAGGTTTTATTTAAATAAATATCACTTACACTCAATTCTGTCGGTGGATAAGTGATTTAATAATATAAATAATTAATATTTTTACACTCACACCTATCATCTAGCCCAAAGTAAGTAGCCTAAGCACTTGTGTTGTGGATACTAGATGACGGACATATTTTTAATATAACTATGTATATAAATGTTGAAAATATACTACATAAACATATAACAACCATGACCCGGAAACAAATATTTGTGGTCATCACAAAGTTTGCCCCTACCAGGATTCGAACCCGGGACCTCATGGCCAATACCCAGCAATCTGAGCGACTGATTCGACCAAGGTGGCCGTCAACGCGACCGTCAAGTCGGCGTGGTCATTTAACTACAAACAATTACATTGACAATAATTAAATTGATAAATCAACTTTTTTGTTGAATCTTTACTTATTTCTGTGTTATGGTTACGTACTATACAAAAACTTTATATAAATATCATAAAAATAAGTACAAATAAAAATGTGGTAAGAAAAAGTTCGTAAAATTAAAGTCTTGATGCGGGAAACGAACCCGCGGCCTCTGCAATCCGAGCAGATGCCGATACCACTCCTCCAACCAAGGCGTCTCCAATCGGTTGTCAACCTTATCTTGTTTGTGGTAAAGCGCAAATTGCCAGAACAGCACCGACAAAATGCTATACATTCAAGACACGTCGACTGAATGTGGTATAAAATTCAAACGCACACAATATTGACCTTTGTCTACCCGAGATCCCGTGTCAGCCTGACGCGGCTTCTAGAATACTTCACTCGCACGAAATTGTGAAATATTGCAAAACGTTATTTCAAACCGAAGGTGGATTATTGCGGTAACGAGAAATTTCCAACTGACATTGCCAACGGATGCACGTAGACCGATCTCGATGCACTTAGTTGTAGAAGCCGTAACTTGGTATCGAAACGACCTAACTACCTGGAAGCCTTTGCACGAATACCGTTACACTTCTCATTCTGTTAAGGTTTATATTTCTAAGACACAGGACCATTTTGCCGTTAATTTTCCCTTGACATAAAAGGATACAAGACTGCTGACTTCACGTTGCATTTTCGGCTTAAGGATGAAGTGCTTAAGCTAGCTTATTGCGTTAATACTTCGTTCCTTATCCCCATTTATCATGGTCTTAGACGAGAAGCATTTGTAGACTAAACTGTGGGAGGGCAGACAAGACAGAGCTGAATGCGTTGTAAGTAAAGGAATTCTTTTTATTTTTCAATTATGTTTACTATTCGTAAATTTTCTGATTTCAAATATTCCCGCCTGTGATGATGAGGTTGTGGCGTAACCAATAGCAAGGCTTGGTTGGTCCCTCCACCAAGCATACACACCTTACTGATCACTGATTGGCTCCCATCGGTGTGAAAGAAGTCACTCGAAATATACGCGCGCCCGCAACCGCCAGCAAAATCTTCTTCTCTTCAAAATTCTTATGTGTAATTAACTAATTAATTAGTGCAACAAGGCAAATTGTCTTTCGTGTGACGCGCTGTTTTGGTGTATGAACGTGGACAGTGTTTACTGCGAGATCTCGAACATTCCTGATGGCCATTGGGACACGCTGGTGTGGATAGTCAAGGTAAGGTGTTGTATGTTACTTGCTTTGGCATTCGCCTGTTCGAACCACATCGATTTTCACATATCGGCGGGAATATTCTACCTATATCGACTCCCGACCCAAAGTGACGTCAAGGGCCCCCCTTTCGGCAGGGCCGTTTCGTCACATTTTTTGGTGCCGAAACCCGGGATTCGCCCTTTGGCCACACTCGTAATAGTATACGTTCATTACGTAATATAGCTGGTATTTTTCGTATTCAATTTATATATTAATTTATATATTTATACGTAATTATATCATTTTTTGGTTAAACATTAATACCATTGTAACCGGTAATATTCATTACTATAAGGTCGATAATAGTGGAGGTGATAAAACTCCATTTATTCGTAACATTAGGCGACTTGTATTTTTTTTTTTTTAATAAGGTAGATTCATAATTTTGTTTTAACGGTTGCAAAGGTGTTCGGCCATTTTTTACGTTTCATGCCAGCTCTCTCGTTCATGTTCATTCACTATCATTCAAAACTTTTATTCGTTCTTCCAGTCGCGTCAAATAAAATAGTTAATTCTGCTATTGTTCATTCGCGGTATAAACAGCTGTCATATCTTGACGCTGTATAGAACGGCTGCGTCAGTTAAACTTGTTTACGTTTTTTCATGCAGCGAGTTGAAGGTTGTAACAGATCACTATATGAACAATCTATCTAATTATCGGTGTTTATATATATCAATCGGCTGTAGTGACCTAAAATTCGATCTTGAAAAATTACAATTAACTAACTTAAGCGAATACGTAAACACGTAAACAAGGTTGATTGTCAGTGGGTATTATTATTTTGTAGTTTTGCTTATTACGTTGTAGCTAGCCGTAGCCTGTCGTAGCATCTTATCGTAGCAGTGGGTCTAAGCGCTACGGAAAATTTTTAGTTTGAGTATTATCGTTATTATTTTTTGAGATATACGGGTGATATTCGTTTGATCGGCTATCCATCCATAGTAGTTTGCAGCTGTGAGTGGATAATAATTTTGTTTTTCTGCTCAACAACTCAACTTGTTTATAATATCGTTGTATTTTATAGATTACTTTAATCGCAACATGTCGTTTAACCCTAAACGTGCTATTCGTAAACTTAGTTCGGCGACTAGATCTAAATCAAAACATGCTGGTGCTGATGACTATTCCGTCCAAGATTTGCCTTTGTTGCGTAGGAAGCGTACCATAGCGTTGAATCGGTTATCGAAGGTGCTGGAGATAGGCAACTTAGCTCGTAGCGATAACAGTCAATGCAATCTATTTTTCTCATATTGCGAACAACTTGACAAGTATTTGACTGACTTTGAACATTCTCACTTTTCTATTCTCGAAGTATTGGATGCATCCGGAAGCGAGGGTGATGACGATGATGCAATTCGGTGTCGGTTTGATAATACGTATTTTCAAATTATGTCAATTCGTCGAAGTCTTACCAAGCCCGTATTGAGCCCTTCTGAGATCTTTCATCAATCGAATGGAACTCCGTCGTCACTATCACGTATCAAACTACCTAAAATTCAATTGCCAACTTTCTCAGGTAACATCAAACTATGGCCTGAATTTTGTGATACGTACAATGCGCTCATTCATGATTGTAATTCGCTAAAAGATATTGAGAAATTTCATTATCTCGTTTCATCGTTAAGCGGCGACCCGTTAACTCTCATTCGTACGTTCCCTGTAACGGGTGATCATTATTTGGATGCGTATTCGGCTTTGGTAGCGCGTTATCAGGATAAACGGGAGTTAGCCTTTACCTGCTGGAAGGATATTTTGAATATTAACTTCAACTTTCAAAACGCAAATGACTTTCGTAGATGAAAATTTAAGTATTTTAAGAAAATTAAAACTGCCTGTTGAACACTGGGATTTTGTTATGGTTTATCAAGTTTTATCAAAATTGGATTCCAAAATGCGTCGTGAGTTTGAGGAGCGGTGTGGGCACACCGAGCTTCCGAAATACGTGGATTTGAGAGGGTTTCTGCATTCGAAATGCGAGGCGCTTATACGCGATAATCACTTTTCAGATACTACCAAAGTGGTGCGTCCAGTTAGGGAGTTACCTAAGGCTTCTGCTAGCAACTATTCAAAGCGGCCCAATACAATGCACACTCTAATAGCGGATACTTCTTCATCTTCAAATACAAATAAAATAATTGATAACAGTACCCAGGTCAAAGGTCAAAATACGAAGCCTATGTTGAAGTGTTCCTTTTGCTCAGGTGATCATGCCATTGGTCAATGTAAGTCGTTTTTGACCAAATCCGTGGACGAGCGTATGTCTACCGCTATTGATAAGAAGTGGTGTTTCAATTGTCTGAAATCGTCTCATCAGATAAAGGATTGCATATCGGTATTTAGATGTTTGAAATGCAAACACAAACACCATACACTACTTCACAAAGATCGTACGGGTGGTGGTGACGTACAATCAGTATCACTAGTAGCTAAGGGTTCAAAATCTGCTTTCCTCTCTAAACCATTAAAAAATTCTACCGTACTGCTTGCCACAGCTATAATTCAAATTCAAGATACAAACGGAAGGTATCAGTTTTTCCGTGCCTTATTCGACACCGGAAGCCAGAACAATTTTATTACTAAGAACGCTGCGCAATGTTTGAATCTTAAGCCAATTCCATGCGAAACAAATATCAATGGTTTAGGAGGCGTTGCAGCTAGCACTATCGGCTTAGTGAATTGTTCTGTTGCGTGTAGCAATCAACCATTGTTTAACGTCGATATGCACGTTATTCCATACATTTGTGGTGATCAACCCATATCTAAACTTAATACGGCGGGTTGGTCATACATTCAATCGCTACCGTTAGCGGACCCTGGATTCGATGTGCCAGGTCCTATCGACATTCTGTTTGGCGCAGATGTTTTTGCTGATTCCTTGTTAAATCAGCGCATCAAGGGTGAAGTTAATCAACCCGTCGCTTTTAGTTCGATCTTCGGCTGGCTTCTGTTAGGCCGAACTACTTTAGTAACCTCGTCCCTTTTACACTTTTCGTCGAAACCGGATAACGAATTGTTATCACTCGTTGAGCGTTTCTGGGAGATTGACAGGGTTCCTCAGGCTTCGTCTCTCACACCTGATGAACTTTCGTGCGAACAGGCTTACTCTTCTGAGCATAAGCGTGATCCATCGGGTAGGTACGTGGTCAGACTTCCTTTTAAGGACAGCGCGGAACCTATATTCGAGGGTTCACGTGATGTCGCCCTTCGACGGTTCCATGCTATAGAACGTCGTCTATCGCGTGATCCAAACTTACATAAATCGTATTCTGAGTTTATGCATGATTATCTTCAATCCGGTCATATGTCCTTGGTTGACCCGAAAGAGTTGAGCAAGGGTAAATATTACATCCCTCATCATTGTGTCATCAAACCAGAGAGCGCCACAACGAAACTACGCGTAGTGTTTGACGCTTCGGCCAAGGACTTCCACGGCAAATCGTTAAATGACACCTTGCTAACGGGACCAAAGCTCCAATGTAATATTATGTCAATTTTACTACATTTTCGTTTACACGCATTTGTCTTTATGGCTGACATCCGGCAGATGTATAGGCAAATTTTAATTGCTGAGGGTCAACGTGACTATCAGAGAATACTATGGAGGAATACACCTGATCAGTGTCTGCAAGAATTTAAATTAAATACTGTTACTTATGGGGTCTCATCAGCTCCGTTTTTAGCTTGTAGGACAATCAAACAGTTAGCCGAGGATGAAGGCGTTCACTTCCCTTTAGCTAGGAAAATTATCGCTACTGATATCTACGTGGATGACGTGGTCAGCGGCTGTGACACTCTGGAAGATGCTCTAGAGGCAAAGTCACAGATCATAACACTGTTAAAACTTGGCCATTTTGAACTAAGAAAATGGGCCAGTAACGAACCTCGCTTATTGGCTGATCTTGCTCGGGAGGAATGTCTTTCCGTTGATCCCAAATCTTTCCATGACGACCAGCCTTCTACGATCAAGGTGCTCGGCCTTAGGTGGGATTCAGCATCTGATGCGTTTATGTTTGATGTCAAGTCATCTAATCGTTCGTGTACGAAGCGAAATATCTTAAGCGAGATCGCAAAGGTTTTCGACCCTTTAGGTTTTCTAGCACCTTTAACAATCAAAGCAAAAATTTTACTGCAGAAGCTTTGGATCCTCGGTTCTTCTTGGGACGAAGATCCTCCTGAGGACGTAACTAGTGCTTGGAGAACCTTTTGTGATCAACTACCGATTATGCGTGAGTTGAGAGTTCCACGTTGTATTACTTCGCACCGCGCGAGAGCGTACGAACTTCACGGCTTCTGTGATAGCTCTGAATTAGCTTACGGAGCAATTATCTACGTGCGCGTGCTATTTGATTCCGGAATGGTCCAGATTCTTCCATTATGTGCTAAAGCGCGTGTTTCTCCTATTAAAAAACTCTCTTTACCTCGCCTGGAGTTGTGTGCAGCCGTGGTGCTTGCGAACCTTGTTAAATTCGTTCTTGACACGTACAGTGTAAGGTTCTCCTTTGATGCGATTCATTTGTGGTCTGACTCGACCGTCGTTTTATCGTGGCTTAAGTCCCACTCTTCTCGTTGGAATACCTTTGTGGCTAACAGAGTTAGCGTCATCCAGGACATTGTCCCTGTGGAGTCTTGGCATCACGTCGCGTCCGCAGACAATCCTGCTGATATCTGCTCACGAGGGCAGCTACCACAAGAACTCGTCAAAAACCCATTGTGGTGGTCAGGTCCGTCTTGGCTATCAAAACCTTCTGACAGTTGGCCAAATTATGACAAGTTTTCCACTCCCAACGACGAGGATGAGTTTTTGTTGCGTATGGAGGAGCGTCGTCCTGTCGTATTAATCACTCAAGATGTTGAACCAATTCCGCCTATTGATCATCTTTTAAAGCGTTATTCGTCACTCGATAAAATCACTCGTATCATGTCGTATCTTCGGCGTTTCAATTATAATGCGAAAAATCGTGGTAAGCGTAACTACGCTTCCATTCTTGATGAAGTCGAAAATTATCAATCGTTAATTGTTATCGTCAAACATGTGCAATCGTCAGCCTTCGTAAACGAAATCCAACGGCTTCAGTCTGGGAAAGCGTTGCCGAAGTCCTTCCGAAAGCTTAACCCCTTCTTGGACGAGGAGGGTGTTCTCAGGGTGGGCGGTCGGATCTCTCATGCTGGCCTTGAATTTGAACAGAGGCACCCAGCCCTACTGCCCTGTGATCATCCTTTTACGTCCAAACTAATCGAGTCCATTCACCGTCGACATTGTCATACCGGACAGAACACGACTCACTACTTAATTTTGCAAAGGTTTTGGATTTTATCAGCAAAACGAGCCATTCGTCGATGTTTATCAAAGTGCATCCGTTGCTACCGTACACGCCCGAAACCATTAGAACCTTACATGGGTGATCTACCATCGTTTCGTGTTAACCAAGTCAAACCATTTTCGGTGGTTGGTGTTGACTTTGGCGGACCATTCCGTATTAAGATTGGTACACATCGCGGAGCCAAAATGGATAAGGCGTATTTATGTTTGTTCGTGTGCTTGACAACGAAGGCAGTCCATCTAGAGCTGGTGTTGTGACGTAACGAGGGTGCATCTTCCTGATATTTTAATAAAATATATTTTTATCAGTATATTATTATAGTAATATTTATACAGTCAAGGAAAATGGGGTGACAGAGCAGATCTATCGCAAACATCATTTCAACATTATAAAGTCGTATAGAGGGATAAGCGCCATCTAGTGGGAATCTGCGGACCAATTAATGAGAAATCTTTAGTAGTAGCATAAGACGTGTTGTGCTTTCTTCTAAAAGCACATTCATCGCATCATCAATGTATCACACAGGCAGGACGCCATCTAGTGTCGATAATGTCGCGCGATAGATGATTTTTTATATTGTTATTAGTGGGAGGAGAGACCGGAACCAATGAAATTAGAGAAAATATCGTTTGGTATTTCAACTAAGGGATGATTGGTCAAGGAGGAATTAATGAAAAAAATGCGTTAGCTTGGGGAAGATTAGGGGTATAAATACGAAAACAAAGTTAAAATCGGGAAGCAGTTCGGGTAGAGATTTTGAGAGGTTCGGGACTTCCGGGAGTCCGGGCAGAGGTCGTTCGGTCGGAGAGAATATTAGCTTTCGGTTAGGTTCGAATCAGCTCAAATCGGAATTTCAGTTTAGAGCGGAAATCGGTGTGATTACGGGAGAATGTTGGTGAAAGCTCAGTTGATGTGCGGTTCGGTTCGGGGCAGTGCAGTGTGTTCAGTGATCTGTGTACATACATACATCATAATTATCATCGTACCAAATCATCATCATATCTCATCATCATCATGATAATCATCATCATCATAATTATCATCATACCTACATTGGTATGACTTCGGAATATTCATCAGGGATCGGTTTCGTTCGGATTTAATTCAGTTCAGATTAGGTGATTACGGGAGAGTATTAGGGAGGACTTTGTCAGTGTGTGTTAGTGAATTAGATTGTGGTCGTTGGAGGTTCCTGAGTCCAGATAGCTGTGTTCCAGGCGTTGGGGTATGGAGGTCGGATTCGTTTGAGACGTTCGGTCTCAAACGCCAGGTATGGGCTAGGGACTGAAGGTAAGGTAGACCAGATTATTGATGTTATTGTTTTATTACCTTAATTGAATTGTTGTGACTCGGTTATTACTCGTTGTTCGACCATACATATTTGTGTGTGTTATTGTGCTTATTATAGGAATGCTATTATGTGACATTATGATATTGTTGATTGGGGTTTTTGGTTCGACGGAGATTGGCTATATAGGAGAGTTCGTGGTTGTTATTGTCGATTGAGGAGTGGTTTAGCCTGTGTTAATTACTGCGTTATTGGTCATGCGCAATTGCATTGTATAGGGATCTCCGGCTTTCAATACGGTGTCTGATTGTCATGGTTTTATTGGTTGTTATTGAGTATGTTGTATAGATTACCATTGTGATTGATTGGTTGATTATATATTTTATGACTGGGAAGTGAAGCTGAGCAGAATTCCTGAACAATTAGTTACTACGTATATATTTTAATACTTTTACAGCAAATATTTTATCTTCCTACATATAACTGGAACACAGGTTGTTGGTGGAGTGTTGGTGTATTGAATCTTCGACGTAAATTAATTGACTTTATGTGTTATATATTTAAATTCCTTTACAGCAGACCTTTTATCTTCCTTCATTATAACTAATGATACAGTTTGTTAGTGGTATATTGGAGTATTGGACCTTCGACTATAATAACTAACTATATATCGTTATATTGCGATCGTGAACACGCTTCATTGTTATATGCGTCTATGGACAGTTTTGGATTATACCTACGTGTCAATGTTTCATGACATCTTTCACTGACTACTGTGAATATATTTCATCATCTTGACTTGATGTACAGCTTTACTGACGGATGCGGATTTGGTTCATCAGATTTACCTAATGGCACCAGATTACGGATTCATTTCATTAATAGTAACTCGAGGGATGCGGATAACATTGTCAGTTTTAACTGATTATTACGAATTTATTTCATTAATAGTAACTCGATGGATGCGGATTACATGGGGACTAGTTCATCAACTTAGCTTGATGTTTACAGATTATACTGACTACTACGGACTTCCATACCACAATTAAATGTAACCTTTGGAGTGCTCCAACGTGGTCTGGATAATTTACACGACTTATAGATATTACAAATAATAACCTGAAGGAATGATAAGGAATGTAATACATCGGTACTATGTCACCTGTCTACTACTACTATACTACTACGACATCTACGACTAATACATTGGTACGATGTTACCTACCTACTACTATTATACTACTACGACATCTACGACTAATACATTGGTACGATGTTACCTACCTACCTACTACTACTATACTACTACGACATCAACGACTATCTATTTAATTGTCCGCCGGTTAGCAAGCTGACCTTGCCGACATTTGTTATATGTGTTATATCATACACTACTACCTACAACTCCGACCACCACGGTGATCATGTTGGCCTTTGTCCTACAATGCTTATCATTACTACTATGGTTATTATTACTTGGTTATCGTAATCTGGATTCTTGGAGTATCTTCATATGTTTATCGCTAATGTCAATTAACTCTTAATATATTAAATTAACTCTTATTATTCTAAGCTCATTTGTCCTTTATTGTTAATTGTTTCGTATCCTCGCTACGTTGGGAACACTTCACATACCTCATAAAAGAATCTTGGGTTGCTACTTCACAGCAGGGGGTCCTAACATACTTGATGATCATTAATACGTTGGCCAAATTACATTAATATAAATATTTATTTAATAATAATATAATAATAACAATAATAAAACTTGTCATAATTTAGCTGTGTAGATAATATCTATATAGATATATTATATCTGGTCCCTTATTATTTACGTGGGCACGTTTCCTTTGTAGATTTGGGGCTACATATATTGATATGGGTTCTTAATGTTTACGTTGGAAGCATTACACGATCAATTGGGAGTATCTTGGTATTGATGCTAGGCTTAGGTCAGTAGACATATGCAGTGCTAATACTGATGCCCAAAATACGCCCAATACTCTACAAGAAGCTAAGACTATTTCTCACCAAACTCCACACTCTCCAGATTGATAGAAGGGATTACTTATGTCGAAGGTTCGTGGTGAGACACAACAGTAGCATCGTTATTATGGTTCAAACTAGGTCAGATCGTTTAGGTTAGACAGGAGCTATTTGGTGGTAGTAGTTCCATTACTGAGGATACTCAGATTGGAACCCGTTAAATAGTTGCGACAGCGCGGGCTTGCCTCACAACCAAGTCTCCCACGTAGAATCTAGGCTGTCTTTTGGATTATAATGACCTTCTTCTGAAGTGTTGTTGAAGTCAGGAAAATTCGGCCTGGTTTCTCTACCTATGGTCTGGTTTAAATACACCACACATACATTCCACGGGAGTATTAACGGACTGGAATAATACACTGATTCGGGTAGGGCATATAAGGAACTTCCGGTGGTTTGGAAGGAGAGAGTGAATCGAAGGTTGTCACTCATTGTGTGAAGCGGGGAGCGGGCTTCCACTTCCTTATTTATTTTAAATATTTATAAGGCGAAAAATTTTATTCGCATCTGTTTCCAGTTAGGTTCCCCTCGTTAGTGCTTTGTGTTTAGTTAGGAAGGGTGGGTTGTTACAATTTGGTGCCGTGACCAGGATATCGATTAAATATGTTATTAAAATAAAGTATTGCGGAGGTAGCGGGTTCGGTTCCCGCCACAGTATTAAAATAAAGTATTGCGGAGTTAGCGGGTTCGATTCCCGCAACATTATTAAAATAAATCATTGTAGTAGTAGCGGGTTCGATTCCCACCACATTATTAAAATAAATTATTGCGGAGGTAGCGGGTTCGATTCCCGCAACAATTTTGAAAATAAAGGATTTCAGAAGTAGCGGGTTCGATTCCCGCCACATTTTTAAAATAAAAGATTTCAGAGGCAGCGGGTTCGATTCCCGCCACATGATTTAAATAAAGGATTGCGGAGGTAGCGGGTTCGATTCCCGCAACATTTTGGAATTAAAGGATTGCAGAGGTAGTGGGTTCGATACCCATAACATTATCAAAATAAAGTTAGCAGAGGTAGCGGGTTTGAATCCCGCAACAAGACAATTTTAAGAACTTTTGTTCAACCATAATTTTAATTGAAGTAGTATAAGATTAAAGTGACAGGTGTTTGCAGTCAGAATTGTTACAGTGACCACTTGCGGGCCTATTACGTCACGGTTAGTAGTCGAAGTGTGGTTGCATACGAGCGCGGAAAATTATCAAACATATTATATTTAATCTATCCGTAATTCACGATTTTGAATCTCAGTTTGACAAATTTATTGAATTGGGTGTGTAAGAAGAGTATTAGAAAAAAAAAACACTAGTTCGCTCAAAATGTTTTAAATTTATGATTGGTTGTCAGAAACAGAATGGTACTTGCAGTTAATTTATTGAGTCGCCTGAAATGTATTCGGTTACAACACTTGTCACTTCTTTTCAAGAGGCAATAATCGAACCCAAATGCCCAAAGTTTTTGGTCATCCTAATATTTCTACTTGGAAAAAAGCAGAAAAAAAAAACACTTCTCTCCGATAAAGCCCAACACTAACTAGGTAAACGAAATACTTAAAGAAATATTTCCCGCCATTAAAACCAAACACCAAGTAGGTAATAAATTGGACGAAACACTTGAATGGGTTACCATGGAGTTCTGTAAAAAACCACTCGATTGAGTATTCGTTATCACAATCTTTCAATATTGCTCTCTTGCGTGAGCGTGGGAACAGTGAAGGGTTTTAAATTATAAACACGTGTTTTAAAAACCTTTTGCATTGAATTGTTAAATGCACAACTGTCGTCGAACAAAGGCGAAAACAAAGCAGATTCCATAACGATGTACTGTGAGCAGAAGCTTTAAGAAATAAAAATAAAAGACCAGTGGGTGAGACATCTGTTAGCAATAGAATCGAATTTTTTACGTACATCGGACCTATGGACCCTATTTAGTAAAACAAACGGTTTTTTTATAACCTGACATTAGTTAGCGCCATGTTTAACGTTTAAGGTTAATTTTTGGTGAAACAATCCACACTTAGGCTTTTGTTTTGTATCTTTATGAATTAGGGAATCAAAGAATGTTTGTATTGTAATTATTAAAATAAAATTAAAGTGACTGTTATTACAGTCACAATTTGTTGCTTGTGAAATGGAATGAGGTTTTGAAAATGTGAAGTGTTTCCACGGGGTCCTTCCAAGGTCTTGGGGGCGACCATCTTGATCTTTGGATTTATTAAATAAGTTAGGGTTGTTTTAAAAATGTAAATGGTTTCCAAAGTCTTGGGGGCGACAGTCTTATTCTCCAGATTCATAAATTAGTTAGGGTTATGGTTATTAAGTTAATTAGACGTGTAGATTAACACTATGATGTAAATTGTTATTTTATCAATCATAATACACTCATTTACAGACAATTAAGCTTTCACAATTTCGATAACCTTAACTATTGGTAGTGCGAAATAATTAGGTGAGTTCCAAACAATAAAACTTGAGGGGGCGGAGGTGAGAAATGACAACAGTTAATCCTTCTGTTGTAAAACGGTTTTGTGTGGTTTGTTATTTATTACAAATATACTGTCTTCAATAAAAACTGGCGACTAGTTAGGGGGCGTGTGTGTGATGTAACAAAGATGCACCCTTCTACATCTTCAATGAAATGAAATACTTTAACTGTAAATAAATTATTACTTCGGTAAACTACATAATAATTTAGGGGGCGTGTGTGACGTAACGAGGGTGCATCTTCCTGATATTTTAATAAAATATATTTTTATCAGTATATTATTATAGTAATATTTATACAGTCAAGGAAAATGGGGTGACAGAGCAGATCTATCGCAAACATCATTTCAACATTATAAAGTCGTATAGAGGGATAAGCGCCATCTAGTGGGAATCTGCGGACCAATTAATGAGAAATCTTTAGTAGTAGCATAAGACGTGTTGTGCTTTCTTCTAAAAGCACATTCATCGCATCATCAATGTATCACACAGGCAGGACGCCATCTAGTGTCGATAATGTCGCGCGATAGATGATTTTTTATATTGTTATTAGTGGGAGGAGAGACCGGAACCAATGAAATTAGAGAAAATATCGTTTGGTATTTCAACTAAGGGATGATTGGTCAAGGAGGAATTAATGAAAAAAATGCGTTAGCTTGGGGAAGATTAGGGGTATAAATACGAAAACAAAGTTAAAATCGGGAAGCAGTTCGGGTAGAGATTTTGAGAGGTTCGGGACTTCCGGGAGTCCGGGCAGAGGTCGTTCGGTCGGAGAGAATATTAGCTTTCGGTTAGGTTCGAATCAGCTCAAATCGGAATTTCAGTTTAGAGCGGAAATCGGTGTGATTACGGGAGAATGTTGGTGAAAGCTCAGTTGATGTGCGGTTCGGTTCGGGGCAGTGCAGTGTGTTCAGTGATCTGTGTACATACATACATCATAATTATCATCGTACCAAATCATCATCATATCTCATCATCATCATGATAATCATCATCATCATAATTATCATCATACCTACATTGGTATGACTTCGGAATATTCATCAGGGATCGGTTTCGTTCGGATTTAATTCAGTTCAGATTAGGTGATTACGGGAGAGTATTAGGGAGGACTTTGTCAGTGTGTGTTAGTGAATTAGATTGTGGTCGTTGGAGGTTCCTGAGTCCAGATAGCTGTGTTCCAGGCGTTGGGGTATGGAGGTCGGATTCGTTTGAGACGTTCGGTCTCAAACGCCAGGTATGGGCTAGGGACTGAAGGTAAGGTAGACCAGATTATTGATGTTATTGTTTTATTACCTTAATTGAATTGTTGTGACTCGGTTATTACTCGTTGTTCGACCATACATATTTGTGTGTGTTATTGTGCTTATTATAGGAATGCTATTATGTGACATTATGATATTGTTGATTGGGGTTTTTGGTTCGACGGAGATTGGCTATATAGGAGAGTTCGTGGTTGTTATTGTCGATTGAGGAGTGGTTTAGCCTGTGTTAATTACTGCGTTATTGGTCATGCGCAATTGCATTGTATAGGGATCTCCGGCTTTCAATACGGTGTCTGATTGTCATGGTTTTATTGGTTGTTATTGAGTATGTTGTATAGATTACCATTGTGATTGATTGGTTGATTATATATTTTATGACTGGGAAGTGAAGCTGAGCAGAATTCCTGAACAATTAGTTACTACGTATATATTTTAATACTTTTACAGCAAATATTTTATCTTCCTACATATAACTGGAACACAGGTTGTTGGTGGAGTGTTGGTGTATTGAATCTTCGACGTAAATTAATTGACTTTATGTGTTATATATTTAAATTCCTTTACAGCAGACCTTTTATCTTCCTTCATTATAACTAATGATACAGTTTGTTAGTGGTATATTGGAGTATTGGACCTTCGACTATAATAACTAACTATATATCGTTATATTGCGATCGTGAACACGCTTCATTGTTATATGCGTCTATGGACAGTTTTGGATTATACCTACGTGTCAATGTTTCATGACATCTTTCACTGACTACTGTGAATATATTTCATCATCTTGACTTGATGTACAGCTTTACTGACGGATGCGGATTTGGTTCATCAGATTTACCTAATGGCACCAGATTACGGATTCATTTCATTAATAGTAACTCGAGGGATGCGGATAACATTGTCAGTTTTAACTGATTATTACGAATTTATTTCATTAATAGTAACTCGATGGATGCGGATTACATGGGGACTAGTTCATCAACTTAGCTTGATGTTTACAGATTATACTGACTACTACGGACTTCCATACCACAATTAAATGTAACCTTTGGAGTGCTCCAACGTGGTCTGGATAATTTACACGACTTATAGATATTACAAATAATAACCTGAAGGAATGATAAGGAATGTAATACATCGGTACTATGTCACCTGTCTACTACTACTATACTACTACGACATCTACGACTAATACATTGGTACGATGTTACCTACCTACTACTATTATACTACTACGACATCTACGACTAATACATTGGTACGATGTTACCTACCTACCTACTACTACTATACTACTACGACATCAACGACTATCTATTTAATTGTCCGCCGGTTAGCAAGCTGACCTTGCCGACATTTGTTATATGTGTTATATCATACACTACTACCTACAACTCCGACCACCACGGTGATCATGTTGGCCTTTGTCCTACAATGCTTATCATTACTACTATGGTTATTATTACTTGGTTATCGTAATCTGGATTCTTGGAGTATCTTCATATGTTTATCGCTAATGTCAATTAACTCTTAATATATTAAATTAACTCTTATTATTCTAAGCTCATTTGTCCTTTATTGTTAATTGTTTCGTATCCTCGCTACGTTGGGAACACTTCACATACCTCATAAAAGAATCTTGGGTTGCTACTTCACAGCAGGGGGTCCTAACATACTTGATGATCATTAATACGTTGGCCAAATTACATTAATATAAATATTTATTTAATAATAATATAATAATAACAATAAGAAAACTGGCGCAAACCTATAGTTCTTAGTACTCTGGACCGCAACGTTGTGTGGCAAAGCAAGGAGTTACACGGCAGATTCTACCGAGCTCTCCATGGGCCCGACGTAGATTTACTAGCCTCAGTTTCCTGGCTCCGTTTCGGTGACCTTTTTGGTGAAACCGAAGGTTTTGTCTGTGCAATTACCGATGAAGTGGTGATGACGAATAACTACCGGAGGTTTATTCTGAAGGATGGCACAGTGGATGTTTGCCGAGCGTGCCATCGCCCGGGTGAATCCCTCAGACATATAATCTCCGGCTGTTCTCGTCTCGCAAACGGCGAGTATTTACACAGACATAACCTAGTGGCCAGGATAATACACCAACAACTTGCTTTGAAATACAATCTTGTAGCATCAGAGGTGCCGTACTTTAGATATGCGCCAGAACAGGTTCTCGAAAATAGCCATGCCACATTGTATTGGGATCGATCTATCATTACAGACAGGACTATTGTAGCAAATAAGCCTGATATTGTATTAATAGATCGACATGAACGCCGCGCAATAATTGTTGACATCGCTGTTCCTCATGACGACAACCTTGTGAAAGCCGAAAAAGATAAAGAAAACAAATATCTTGATTTAGCTCACGAGATTGTTGACATGTGGGACATCGATTCAGCAATTATTGTTCCGATAGTTATATCTGCCCATGGCTTGATAGCCAAGAGCCTCGATAAACATCTTAAGAGGCTCGCGCTAGGTGGTTGGGTCAAGAGTCAGATGCAGAAGGCGGTACTTCTGGACACGGCGCGTATAGTGAGGAGGTTCCTGTCTCTGGATCCTTAACCACCGGTAGCCGGGACCGTGATCTTGCTACCGATGGGGAACTGCATTTTTGTATTTTTAAATGTTATAATTTTTTATACTTTATATTGTAAAAATGTAATGTTTAGAAATATGATTTTGTATGTATTTGAAATGTAATAAAAATGACAATAATAAAACTTGTCATAATTTAGCTGTGTAGATAATATCTATATAGATATATTATATCTGGTCCCTTGTTATTTACGTGGGCACGTTTCCTTTGTAGATTTGGGGCTACATATATTGATATGGGTTCTTAATGTTTACGTTGGAAGCATTACACGATCAATTGGGAGTATCTTGGTATTGATGCTAGGCTTAGGTCAGTAGACATATGCAGTGCTAATACTGATGCCCAAAATACGCCCAATACTCTACAAGAAGCTAAGACTATTTCTCACCAAACTCCACACTCTCCAGATTGATAGAAGGGATTACTTATGTCGAAGGTTCGTGGTGAGACACAACAGTAGCATCGTTATTATGGTTCAAACTAGGTCAGATCGTTTAGGTTAGACAGGAGCTATTTGGTGGTAGTAGTTCCATTACTGAGGATACTCAGATTGGAACCCGTTAAATAGTTGCGACAGCGCGGGCTTGCCTCACAACCAAGTCTCCCACGTAGAATCTAGGCTGTCTTTTGGATTATAATGACCTTCTTCTGAAGTGTTGTTGAAGTCAGGAAAATTCGGCCTGGTTTCTCTACCTATGGTCTGGTTTAAATACACCACACATACATTCCACGGGAGTATTAACGGACTGGAATAATACACTGATTCGGGTAGGGCATATAAGGAACTTCCGGTGGTTTGGAAGGAGAGAGTGAATCGAAGGTTGTCACTCATTGTGTGAAGCGGGGAGCGGGCTTCCACTTCCTTATTTATTTTAAATATTTATAAGGCGAAAAATTTTATTCGCATCTGTTTCCAGTTAGGTTCCCCTCGTTAGTGCTTTGTGTTTAGTTAGGAAGGGTGGGTTGTTACAGTGTCTTCGCTTTCTACCGAAGGTTTTATAGCAGCATTGCGTAGGTTCATAGGTCGTCGCGGACGTTGCAATGTTATCCACGCGGATTGTGGAACGAATTTCATCGGTGCCAGCAATTATTTAACGTCACTTGAGCAGGCCTCGCAAACGCTCAGTATAAAATTCGATTTTAACCCTCCCTCCGCTCCTCACTTCGGAGGTGCAAAGTCGCATCTTTATCGTATCGTTGGTAATCAGGTGTTAACGTTTGAAGAACTGAGCACTTTGTTCATTCAGATCGAGGCAGTTTTGAATTCGCGGCCGTTGTATCCGTTGAGCGCGGACCCGAATGATTTGAATGTATTAACTCCGGGTCATTTCTTAACCTTAGAGCCATTAACCACTGTTCCCGACGTGGATTATACTAACGTTAAATTATATAGACTGAACCGTTGGCAGTTGATACAGTCATTTTTACAAAATTTTTGGATTCGCTGGAGGAACGAATACCTCAACTCATTAATGCAACGTGCAAAGTGGACAACACCTGCGAAGCCCTTAGCTGTGAATTCTATCGTCATCATCAAAGATGACAATCGAACACCTTTGCAGTGGTCCTTGGGCAGAGTAACCGAGTTGCATCCGGGTCTTGACGGCATTGTCCGTGTCGTAACTGTTAAAACTAAGGACAGTGTAATCAAGCGCCCGCTTGTAAAGTTGTGTCCTCTTCCCATGGAAAGCGAACACTTTTAGTAGTGATCTTAACACATTTTAGCAATTAAGTAGTCTTAGCAATCAAATCAAATTAACGTTATATTTATCCATATATTCTATTCTAACTTAATCGGAAAATATCAGCTGTATTTTGGTGGGCGGAATGTTTACTATTCGTAAATTTTCTGATTTCAAATATTCCCGCCTGTGATGATGAGGTTGTGGCGTAACCAATAGCAAGGCTTGGTTGGTCCCTCCACCAAGCATACACACCTTACTGATCACTGATTGGCTCCCATCGGTGTGAAAGAAGTCACTCGAAATATACGCGCGCCCGCAACCGCCAGCAAAATCTTCTTCTCTTCAAAATTCTTATGTGTAATTAACTAATTAATTAGTGCAACAAGGCAAATTGTCTTTCGTGTGACGCGCTGTTTTGGTGTATGAACGTGGACAGTGTTTACTGCGAGATCTCGAACATTCCTGATGGCCATTGGGACACGCTGGTGTGGATAGTCAAGGTAAGGTGTTGTATGTTACTTGCTTTGGCATTCGCCTGTTCGAACCACATCGATTTTCACATATCGGCGGGAATATTCTACCTATATCGACTCCCGACCCAAAGTGACGTCAAG
This sequence comes from Cataclysta lemnata, assembly GCA_963931975.1. Classification (NCBI taxonomy): domain Eukaryota; kingdom Metazoa; phylum Arthropoda; class Insecta; order Lepidoptera; family Crambidae; genus Cataclysta; species Cataclysta lemnata. The sequence continues at coordinate 412,047 of OZ008343.1, read as the reverse complement.
GGCCCCCCTTTCGGCAGGGCCGTTTCGTCACAAATTAAGTCTAATGAAATATGGGGCGGGGCGAGTTGCCATACGCCAGATGAATCGATCGGACAAATTAATAACTTTTTCATTTCATTCATTACTCTGGGGTAAATATATGATAATAATAAGAATCTGAAATACCCAAAGAGGGTTAGTGTAAGGCAGGCGGCTGGCTGTAAAACAGCTTTGAGCAGTATGTATTGGGATGTAGTCATCTCAACCACTCTCTCCATTCGTCGGTCTCTCGACATGGTCCATTCCGGAAATTCTTTGATCACTAGCGCCTTTCCAAAAGGGAGGACATAGTTCGAGACGTCTGACCGATATGAATGGAAGAGGAAACATACTGCGCCGACCCCAGTTGGACTAGGAACAGGCTAGGGAGAAGAAGGGTGGCGACCATCGTATCAAAATAAATGTAAGAGATGTCATTTGTATTGTATTCGTTCGAATAGATTGATCACTTGGCTAGGGAGGCAGGCAGAAAAACAAACAAGAAACCCCAAATTTATTCTAAGCGTCTTACCGCCGAATACAGAAACGCTACTTAAATTTTGAGCACTGCTTTTAAAGTTAAGTGGGGAATATGTCCTGTCCTACTGTCAGAATTTATATGGAAAAACGTCAATTTCGACAATACTTAAATGTTAAGCAGGACTAGCCGTGTGGTGATGGCACAGTAGAATACAATTGTCATCACCACATCTCTCCCGTGAGTGTCGTACAAGGCGACTAAGGATAAAACAGTGATGAGCACTAGGCAGCAGCGTTCCTCTTATACCACCTAGAAATGTACTGCGACTTTCGTGCCCGATAAATGGCAATAGGCTCGCCACCTATTACGTAGGACCTAACATAATTGACGAAACGTGGGTGCTAATTCATCTCTGTCTACCCCTTTAGGGAAGTAGGAGTGATTTATGTATGTTTGTATGTAAACAGGACTCAAACTTTGAGTAGCGTTTTTGCATTCCGGGGTTAGAATACATACATACATAAATCACGCCTATATCCCCGAAGGGGTAGGCAGAGGTGAACTAACACCCACGTTTTGCCAGTTATGTTAGGTCCTCTTAGGTCCCATGTAATAAGTGGCGAGCCTATTGCCATTTATCGAGCACAAAAGTCGCAGTAGGTACTTTGCTTGGTGGTATAAGAGGAACGCTGCTACCCATTCCTCATCACTGATTTATCCTTCGTCGCCTTGTACGACACCCACGGGCGAGATTTGGGGTGGTGACAATTGTATTCTACTCTGCCGTCACCATACGGCAATATTAGGGATAGTTAGAATAACAGTTGAATATCGTCTACCATTCTATGATAAGCAAGTCCAGTTTCGTAAAGGGCATGTTCCACATTACCAGGGCCGTGCGTCAAACGACCGGCAAGCCGCCCCCGGACCGGACTTCCGGGCGGCCTTTGAGACCGGCCATCGGAGTTACGACTCTTAAAATTAGCATGCGAGGACAGCTCTTGACATGCTTGGAATGCACAGAAGCCATTAAAAGTATGGAACGAAAGGAGAATGTCGAAAAGTATTTATATGTCGGAAGTGAATGGAAAAATGGGAAGTAACTTTCGTAATCAAATTGAAACTCTGTTAAAAAATGGCTAGCCAGATCAAGAGAACACGAAACCGACGGGCATGCATGAAGTAGTGCACAGTAGACCGTTAAAAATATAATTATCGTTAATTTCGAACTTTTACTATATAATTATTTTAATAACATTTTAATTAAGTCTATAGTTTCGTATAGATTTTGAGTAAACGTGTGAAATGGATTAATTATTGTGTTCAAACAACCCAATGCTGCATAAACTTTGAATGTTAACTATATTACATCGCCTAAGTAATTAGACTACTTGCGTTCTAATTTGCGTTCTATTGTGCGTGAAGTGATTGTTACTGAATTGATAATCTACTACGTACAGGCTTTAGGAGGTGGTATAGCGCGCTCGGCCTGCGATTGAGTAAACTGAGCAATGATCGTTAAGGCGGGTCATAGGATGGGTGACCTAAAATTTTTTATGTCGAGCTCCTCCGTGCTTCGGAAGGCATGTTAAGCCGTTGGCCCCGGCTGCATCTGCAGTCGTTAATACCCAGCAACCCGCATTGGGCCCGCGTGTTGGGTTATGGTCCATTCTCCCCATATATTTTTTCATCCATGGTCTTCCCCATCTTCCCCCTGTGCCCCAGCAGTGGGGACATTATAAGGCTGGAGATGATGATGATGACTCAGATTAACGCGCCTTGTTCATAAAACATTTCAGAGGTACTATTATTCTGATTTTAAAAATGAAGTAGCCGTGTGGTGACGTCAGAGCACAATACAATTGTCACCATCCCACCATCGCTCCGTATACGGCGACTTATGGTAAAGACAGCGATGAGTAATAGGCAGCAGCATTTCTTTTAAACCACTTTTCAATATAATATATACTGCGTTTTATGTGCCCGATACATGAAAAATAAGCTCGACATGTATTATATGGTACCTAACATAATTGGCGAGAAGCGGGTGTCAATTCACCTCTGCCTACCCCTTCGTGGATATAGTGGTGATTTATGTATGTTTGTAATAGCACAAATAATGTCATAAATCTACCTATTTGTTACCGCCTATTTCGCCAAATAAGTTTAGCATTCTCGAAGCTGCATCGGCTATTTTCAGAGAACTGTTACTATCCTGAGCCGATAGAGGCAGTGCCTTCAGCGGTGCATATATTAATATTAAAAAGCCGTTACGTCGGAAAGACGTAATTCGATCAATGGGCTCAAAGGCCGGATGTCCGGCCGGACGGCCGCTGTTTGCCGTCCGGTCCTGAGACGTCTTCGGCCGATATATATTTATTATTGGCTGCAGTTTGGTTAAATAAAGGCTACCAGAGCTCCGTTTTGCTTCAATGTTGTGAAAATAACTTAGTTCCCGGGTTCGATTTCCAGGGGAGTACAAATGTGTACTCGGTTTGGTTGGTGGTAGGTTAGTACTCTATCTGCCACCATCTTTTTAAAATTTGTCTCCATAATCATAATGTTAACAGCATTATTTTGTTTTTATTGGCTGCAGTTTCGTTATGCATACGTATAAACGTATATGTTACCTATGTATTAGGTTGGGGAAAAAGTTTCTTCGCATTTTTTAAGAAAATTCAAAACATTTTTTAATATATTTTATTTACATTTAACTAAAGTATGTAGGTACCATTTTGTTCGATAACTTTTTGCCATCTTGTAGGTAGGGACATGATCCCATTGCTATAGAAATTTTGGGACTTCTGGTCAAAATACCGCGACAAGTGGTTTTGGCAGTCCTCTCGTGATGTTAACCTTACACTGCCTAAAGAATTCTGAAGAGACCGAAACAGGTGGAAATCTGAAGGTGCAAGGTCAGGACTATACAGCGGATGCATTAACACCTCCCAGCCAAACTCTCTTAATTTTTGCTGAGTGGCTAAAAATGTGTGAGGTCTAGCGTTATCATGATGAAAAACCACACCCCGTCTGTTGATTAATTCCGGCCGCTTTCTCTCAACTTCTTGCTTTAATCTCATCAGTTGTTCGCAGTAGAGTTCAGAATCGATGGTCCTGCTTGGTGGTAACAGCTCATAATGAATAATGCCCTTCCAATCCCACCACACACACAGCATCACCTTGTTGCGAGTTAACCCGGGTTTCGCCACAGTCTGTGAAGCCTGACCGGCCTTTGACCACGACCTTTTTCGCACGTTCTTGTCGTACGTGATCCACTTTTCATCACCAGTTATCAGCTTCTTAAAAAAAGGTTCGGTTTCATTACGTCGTAATAAAGAATCACAAATGAGTACACGGTTCATTAGGTTTCTTTCAGTGAGCTCGTGAGGTACCCAAATGTCGAGCTTTTTTGTGTACCCAGTTTTTTTCAAATGCGCCAAAACTGTTTTGTGGTCAATTCCCAGTTCTTCAGCTACGGCGTAACACTGACATGCCGATCTTGCTCCACTTTTTCAAAAATGGCATCCATTTTATCTGTAATAGGGCGACCAGAGCGACGTGCATCTTTGACATCAAAATTTCCGGATTGAAAACGCTTAAACCAAATTTGTGCTACTCTCACAGACACTGCACTAGGTCCATAAACATCGCAATTTTTTTTCGCGGCTTGCGTTGCATTTTTACCTTTTTTGTAGTAAAATTTTAAAATGTATCGAATTTCTTCATTAGATTCACTCATCTTGGCGGTACGAAAAACAAATGAAAATCACAAGTTTATACATACTATAATGCGAAAAGACTTTTTCCCCAACCTAATATTATAAAGGCCACCATTGAGCTCCGTTTTGCTTCAATGTTGTGACTAACTTAACCGTCACCGTGGTCTAGTGATTCGCCCACCGAAATTAAGATCCCGTCACGAGTTGCTTTATATTTAAATATTAAATTTAATTTTTATGCTATTTTCATCATAGTTTACTTAATATACCCTTCTGCTACAATAGAGTAGTAAGCTATATTATAGTCGCTTTTGGTATAGTGGCGAGCCTATTGCCATCTATCGGGCACATCAATCGCAGTATATTGCTAGATCGTACAAGAGGAATGCTGCTGCCCATTACTCATTGCTGTCCTTACCCTTAGTCGCCTTGTACGACACCCACGGGAGAGATGGGGGTGGTGACAAAGATGGGGGTGGTGACAATTGACTAACATAATTCGTTTATCTCAACGACGCCGAGATAACACACCCGCTAACTCGGAGGTTTGAAACTTTCTCTGTGACTGTTCAAACAGATTGATTTAGAGGTGTTCATGTTTTGATTCCATTACAGATGCATTATTCAGATTCAGCATTGAGTATAGATAGTGTTCTTCGTCGCTGTTAAAATAAGTGATAAATGTAAAGTTAATACCATGACCTTGTGCAGTATGCATTGGAATTATGGCGTCCTAATACTCTCTGTACATCAGTCTCTTAGGAGTATCTTTTCTGTCACATTTCAAATTGAATGCATTCAATCACCACTAGCACCTTTATGGTGTCAAAGACGATATGAATTCCAAGAGATTGGTTGAGATTCGTATCGGTCAGACCTCATAGAGCTATCTATGACGTCTGATCGATATGAATGGAAGAGGAAATACTGCGCTAACCCCACATGACCTGAGAACAGGTCAGGAAGATGATGGCTTTATACAAGAACAGTAATATTTTACTTCCTATGGACACTTCAATTGAAAACTGGACTTGCAGTTCTCCAGAAGAGAATCCGAATCTACAGCGATTTGTCGGAATGAGAGCCGAGTTAAGATTAACGGTGGGGTAGATTGCGAGCTAAGGGCGCGTCGCCACTGCTGGGACTCCATTATTTTTTGGACGCTTTGCAGCAATATCGCTTACTATAAGGAGCAAAGTTGTTTTGTGGTATAATCTCCACTCTTCTCTGGATCAATAACGCTCACTAAAGATCAAATTTGTTATGTGGGATATTAATCTATCTATCGTTTTTTTTTGCACTCACCAGCCTAATATATGCCGCTTTACAATTTGAGACATTTCTGGAAAACAGTTATTGAAGTTTTAAAGGCTAGCAGTGTTCGTCTTATTATGCTGTCTGTTAACACGTACAATGGCCCAATCAGGGGGCTAAGTGCGGATAAAGCCCAGTTAAACTAAACTAAACTATGCTGTCTGTTAATGTAATTGTATTATGAGTACAGTTAACATTTTATTCTACTATGGTGTCTTGTGACGATAACTGAGCATAATCGCCAGCTATGGAGTAAATTTAATGAGGAATGGGTAGCAGTGGTCTGGTGTTATTTACTTATAATATTGCTGACATTTCTGGCATAATGTCGATGTTGGTTAACTGTTCTGTCTGTTCTACCCTTGTTGGGTTAAACAGGCGTGACTTATGTATGTGTGATGTGCTAACAATAAAACTATTAATACAGCTTATCTTGTTTTAAAAATAACACAACTGTGCTTAAAAATCAATCTTTAAAATGTAAATTGAGGTCATCGTAGTATTATCATGATGGTTTTTTGTATAGCAGCTCGGTCTATCGCCTTTACAGCCAATAGGCATTAGAGTGTGCACCAGCACTTTAATATTACAGAGCCCGCTCCACACATTAGGTCCTCGTATATGCATGGAGGAAGTGCGCTTCGCAGCTGGATAGCCGCAGTAGACACTGAGAGGTTCTATGTAACGGTACAAACCAACGTTTTACCCCTTTCAGTGTAAACATATCGGTTGATAGCTTACAAACGGTTATTCAACTAATTGTATGACATTAACTGAAGAACAATTTGGTTCTGATGTTTGTTTGAACATTTTGGCTTGAGTTCTTGACTTCTATGGGCATAACAGGGCAGGGAGAAGAAGTCTGTCTGAACATTTTATAATTAGAAAAATACAATACAAAGAAAAAAAAGTTTGAAGGATTTCGAAAAATTATTGTCCGGACTCAGGAATCAAACCCGTGCCCTCCGCAATCCGGGCAGCTGCTTGACTCTCCCTATTAGTCTTCCATTTATAATGAAAGTATGTGTCTCAACAGTGGGGGCATTAAAGGGGTGGCGGCGCTGGTGATACCAAGTATAATATTGGCATTCGTCATTTTGAAGTGTTTGTAAGCGCAAGTAAAACAACCTTAGTATAAGACAGTTGGTTTATTACTAGTTGGAGGGGCGCGGGCGACGCAGCACGCGGCCCATAACGTAGGTACCATAGACTATAGTTACAGTATGTACATATTAAGTATAGATACATACATATCACATTTTCATGTTGATACACAATTCAATACGTAAGGTGTGAAAATATCGATAATTCTGCGTTCACTTAAATATAATAATCTTATCAAAGCTTTTCCTGAGAATAATTCGATCATCCAATGCTCACATCGAACACTTTTGAAGATATAACGCAATAAAAATCATTAGCGGAGGCTTGATGCAATTATACAGCTTTCGGATCCCGATGATTGTGTCTTTTCATCTATCGGAACTTGATTATGCTTGCTTTTAACTTGATCCATTTTATTAGCCTCTAATATCAGAGCGTGGGTTGTGTCCGGCCACTCAGCATAGAAAATTGACCCAATTATAGGACATAATTGCCCTCTGGGGCACGCTATTCGTCCTTTATTAAGCGGTAATGAAAATGTCCGAGCCCAATACGATATTGTAATATTTATGTAGTGTGTGAAATTTTAATTATTATAATCTCGATCCATTTGTGCGCGGTCGGATAAAATTTTGTTGTGCTCGATAGTCAGTGTAAAGAGTTACGGGAAGGAGCCCAAAACGGGTACCCTAAAGCGGACACTTGTACAATATTATCATTACCTCTTCTTCCTACTTCTGCTTGTAGCTAACTTTTTCCAGTTATTTCAGTAGATATTACACTATTTTATAAAATTAATTCTAGAAAATCGTAATCTGCTAAAAACCAAAATTGTATGCATTTAAAAAAAAATCTACATACATACATACATAAATCACGCCCATATCCCTGAAGGGGTAGGCAGAGGTGAATTCTCACCCGCGTTTCGCCAATTATGTTAAGTCCCATGTAATAGGTGGCGAGTCTATTGCCATTTATCGGGCACAAAGGTCGCAGTACATTGTCAGTACGGTAGTATAAGAGGAACGCTGCTGCCCATTCCTCATCACTGATTTATCCTTAGTCGCCTTGTACGACACCCACGGGAGAGATTTGGGATGGTGACAATTGTATTCTACTCTGCCGTCACCACACGGCTAAAAAAAATCTGGGTTTGTAATTTAATCATTATAACCAATACATTATTAAAACATTCTTATTAAATTGTCTGTGCAAACTGCTTATTCTTAGTCCTCTAAAATCTTTATCAAGCACTTAGCACTTCGATACTTGAAGAAGAGTGGTTCAATGCAACTGTAGAAGCTACAGTCTACGAAGCACCTCTGCTACGATGCTACGGTAATTTCTTAAGCTTCTTATCACTTCACTACGGCAGCATAACGTTAAATTTATCATTATTTCAATATAAATTTTAACGTCATACATAATTTTTACACATATACATAATTTATAATAAGTCATAATTTTTCTTTACGACGTTAAAACTTATTTAAAATTGATGTCCTGATTGAAGATAACTTTAAAGATGGTTTCCGCATTTTGACTGAAAGTCAAAATGCGGATTATATTAAAAATAATATTAAAAATATATTATATTAAAATTATAATATTAAAAATATATAAAAGTCAAAATGCTATTTTAATGACACTTGGAGAAAATAAAATTAATTTTAGATTCCAGTTTCATTTGTGCTAAAATGTCCGCTCATTGCACTTTTTGTAAAATATTTGTCACGCATTATTAAAAAGGTTGGTTGGTACTTCGCCGTCGAAATGCCGCTTCAAACAGATATCACGAGCAATACAAACCGTTTAATTTCACAGGCCTCCAAGCACCCAAGTCGAGTGTTACGGACCAGTGCATCCCAAGGAAGCAAGCTAGGCCCAACGTGCGACACAAAGAGGCATTCAAAACGATCTCTATCTTAGTTAAGAGGCCGACACTCGAAAGGCGTTCGTCAATGCACACTCCAGTTATTGCTTTCGAAACGAGCGCTTCCCTGGTCCGCGTACCAAGCAGCACTGTGGGGTCCTCGTGAGCCCGAACAGCACTGTATCCATTGAAGAACTTGTTGGCATCTGTTACGTAAACGCCGAGGCAGGCCCTGCAATGGAACTGGAATTTGGCGAAAAGCCCGTGGCTAATGAAGCGCGTCGGTCTAGCGGTACTCAAGCACCGCCGTGAGAGGCGCGCAGTGTAAGTGCAGGCATGCATTATGCAGACAGAGCGTCGATAGAATTACAGACGGACTATGGCTGCATCATCGTAAACTTAGTTCAGTTAATGTTTAGCGACTGTTAAACCAAGTGCTGGGAACTTGCGAACTCAGTTTGCTTAGCGGTTTCGACAATTATTCAATAGTTTCGGAAATTCTGTTAGTTATCGATTGAAGACTTACCGATGTTACAATGGAATAACAAGTAGCTTGTGATCAGTAATTTTTGGTGTGCAATAAAATACTGTATTACTATCTGATGAAGCGTTTATTTTTTTATGTCAGAGTAAATTATTATTAAAAGATACCTTTTAAAAATTAGCACATTTTGTACAACTTTCAGACTCATTACCTTAGAAATCGTTTTCCTTGCAAGTATAAATATAATATTAAAATAATGAATACATACATAAATGACGCGTTTGTAATTTTAGGCGTAGGCAGAGGTGTATAAACACCCATATTTCGCCAGCTTATTTTCTGTCTCATGTAACAGGAGGGTAGTCTATTTCCATTCACCTGGAACTTCAACCAGGAAAGCTGCTGCCCATTCCTCATTATATTATTACTCTTACTGCAGTACTCAGAGAGTCAATGAACGTTAATGAGTACTTAACGAAAAACAAATACAATTCAAAACTAGTCGCTTTTCTTGCTGGGTCTTTGGTCTAGATTTAAATGAATTATTTTGGCATTTAGTACTCATGAAAGTTAATTGACGTCTCTGAGTGCGGCAGTTAGGCGCCATGATGTAACGACAACCATGTGAAAGGCTCGCTGGCTTCTAGCTGGGCCTCGCCCCACGGCAAACCACCCGGCTTATGGTTAGACCGCGCCGAGGGCCTCGCCACCAGACCGGGGTCGAGTGCAGGGGGGCGAAGGGGAGCCCAGACCACCGGGGGACTGATGTCCCCTGAGTTCATGCCCGGGCCCGGGCCATGAGCTATCGCTCGGTGCCCACAGCCCGCTATCAGGCGGAAGACCCGGATGATGATGATGATGAAAGGTCGGGTTGGTAACAGTTTGTTTTCATCTCTGCTGTCACCACACTGCTTTTATCATTATCATTATCTTCATCATCATCCACATCACACGCCTTTATCAGCTTTAAACATGACAACCGTAAGCCACAAAAGGAGCACTTTGTAACAATGTACACTGACACGTAAGCATTTCGTCAGACAGGCTCTCAATTTTGCCACCCATCTTTCACGTAACTGGCTCAACATTTACGACCATACATCACAAGAAGAGAGGTCCTTAAAAAATAGCGCATTTTTTTGGTTTTCTAGGTAAGAATTTAACTATAATCAGACTTTTTATGACATTCATGGAAAACTATAATAACTCACTATTTCTCGTAGTTTGGATTCTTTGCTTGGCGTGCCCGATAGATCGCAATAGGCTCGCAACCTGTTACATGGGATCTAGCAAAATTAGGATAATATGGGTGTTAATAAACCTTATTCAGCCTTCCCCTTCGGGGATAAATAGGCGTGATTTGTGTATGTGTGTTGGATTCCTATGAAATTTGAAAACGTCTATGTCTGATATCGGCATTAATCATTATCTAGACCTTAAAGTGTCAACTCCTGAATTACTTATTTATGGAACGACTTTATTATTGATGGAAAAAATAAGGAGAATGAGCCGTATCCGACCACACGGCCTTAACCCACACACTGAAAATACACAAGAACCAATTCAGTGCAAAATCAGAATTTTTCAACTACGCATAAATTAAGAGCGCCATAACATTACAGCAGTAAAAGTTGACTGGCGCTCAAATTATTTCGAATCGGGAATTTCTATCTGCGTCGTCAATCAAGCTCATTACACATTAAATTTAAACACAGCTTTCCATTGTACACCTACAGCGTATATCACTTGAGCGTACAGCTTCCGCTAGTTGCGCCAACCCTGTACCAAAGTATTTCATGCCTATCCATCGTCCACTTGTTCTACCTCGTCCACTGTCCATTGCCGCGCAAGTACTGCTCCTTTTAGTCTCGTAGCCGATTTGAGTGGTGATGTACGTCGTATTCCAGCGGTGTTTAAGCCTTCTACAAGTATTTTGATAGCAGTATCTGGTAATACCGTTGATTCACGAGGCGGTGGACGCTGGCGCTAGAGTCGACTCATCAATATCGGAAAACGGCGCGTTTGATATCGTCCGTTATTACACGTATAGGTTGGCTACGTGCATTATGTCGGCAGGAATGTGTCATTTGGAGGCCCAGCAGATATTTGAGTGAATGCTTTCGGGAAATGTTAAGTTAGCAAGCGGCATAGATACAATACATACATACACAAATCACGCCTTTTTCTAAGGGGTAGGCAGAGGTGTTTCAACACCCGCGTTTCGGCAGCTTACTTCATGTCATAGGGTATGTAATAGGGGGCGAGCCTATTGTCATTCACCGGGAACTTTAATCGTAGTAATTTGGTAGACGGTGCACCAGGAACGTATTCTGCCCATTCCTTGTTATATTATAATTTAGCAAACATAAATAGTTAAGTAGAAAGGAACTACCCTATCACAATCCCAATTTATTCATAATAATTAACTTTCGGTAGTTGAAATCGTAACAGTGGTCAACAATTCGAGTGACCAACCATCATTCTATTACGATCATTTGCTTTTGACAGATAATTTAAGAATAGTGACAATCTAATAACATAGATTGCCGTTACATACATTCTGATGAAATTAAAGAGTAGGGAGAGGTACTGGCTTAAGGAGGAACCACCTAATTCTTGCCATTGTTACAGTAAAATTAAATTTAAACTAGTTGTTTACAATAATTGTTTGTTGCGATATAATTATTTAGATCACCATTAGGTGTGACAAATTCAATTAAGGAATGTAATGGTATACAACAGAATAACATCATATTATCAGGTTCTTATGCATGTAAGCATACCTATAGGTATGCTTACATGCATAAGAGTATACTGAAAGCTTTTTACTGAAACAGAATTTTACCACCGATTCCAACCGAGAATGTTAACTCAAAAATTTTAAGCCGCGTTCACGTTATGAAAAAGGAAGCATAATTGTTCACATACTTCCTGCTTTACGAATGTATTAAATTCACTCTCAATATTGTTTTATTCCAGAAATTGTACTTCGTTTTCCGTTAAACATTTTGCAGCGAATCCGAATTGGGTATTTTTATGTCCTGGCATTGTTATTTTGCAGAAAATGATTATTGTGTGGTCTCATCTTGAATGATTTTTAACAGGGAAATGAATTTCAAAAGGGGTTCAACTCATTTTATTTATTCTTAAATATCGTACCTAATTGGCGAAACATGGGTGTTAATTCTCACCCCAGCAGTTAATCTCTTCTGGGATATAGGCGTGATTTATGTATGACTGTATTATAAATACATAACCTAACTTAACTTACAAAACAATGAATGATAGGGGAGTGTAAGTATACACGTTCTATTTATATTTCTCAATTAAATAACTTCTTCCTCTTCTTAACGTCTTCCCACCCTATTTCTTCATCGACTCCTGACATTAAGCCTCCTCCTATGTCTCATTATTTTCTACGTAAACAAATAATGCAAGCAAGTAGATATATGTTAATGCAAGTATTTAAAAACAGGAGTCTATTTGTAATAGGCTTGCCACTTATTACATGGGACATAACCTAATTGGCAAAACGTGGGTGTTAGTTCACCTCTAGCTACCATATAAAGGCGAGATTTATGTATGTATGTTATTTATTCCAAATTAAAGTAGTGAACAAATTCCTTTGTTTATAAAGGCGACTAACATTTAAATAAGCTATGGGTTTTGGAGATTCTATGCCCCATGAAAACCCGTAGGGAATACAAAAGGCAACATAATTAGGTCATCAAACTGTTTATTTGTTTAAGTACTGACCCCTATGCAAATAGTTATTTATCTGGCGGCAATCTGCGTCGCAGTAATTAAACGGCATGATTAGTTTGCGCGAGATTAATCTAACGATTTGAGATACTAAATTACTTGCCGGTATGATTGAGTCGCATCGATTAATTTTGAGCTCTATTCGAGCTTTGTTAAGATAAATAACTGTGTGCGTCGACAGGTGATGGCAGATTACTCTAGCTTAAGCTTTGCCTCGCAGGTAAATGGGGTGTTTCAATTATATTTTTAGGTGTTGTCCCCGTTCAAGCCTAGATTATAGAATGTATTAATCCTATTCCCACGGGAGCAAGGCGTGATTCTGAATATTATGTTTATTAAATAAATAAGTAAAAATATTAAAATTTAACTGGAAAGAATTAATAGGACTTAATGGAAAGATGCTTACTATGCCAACCGTCTATGATATTGGATAAAATCAGGCGATTGTGATTTTTTTCAGGGCACACAAAGACCCAAAGCATCCATCATCATCACACCAGTTTTTTCATGTCACCTAACAGATTGGGCACAGGCCCTATGGATAGAATAATATAGGGAGAATGGGCCACAACCTACCACGTTGGCCTAGAGCGGATTGGTGGGTACAAACGATTGTAGGTGCAGCTGGGATCAACAGCTTAACGTGCCTTCCGAAGCACGGAGGAACTCGAGATTTGATCACCCATCGAATGACCGGTCTTAGAGAACATTGATTAGTTTAAAGAATTTAATAATATAATAATAATAATGTGACCTATGCCAAAATCATGTCGACATAGAGGCGTCGAACGAGTGGCTGAAAAGAGGAGAGCTTTTCCCGGAGACGGAGGCATTTATGATCGCCATTCAAGATCAAGTAATAGCTACCAGGAACTATAGAAAGCACATCACAAAAGAACTACAGTCTGATCCTTGTCGCCACTACAATAGTGCACCAGAAACAATCCAGCACATTACGGAGCGTGTAAGAACTTAGTGCAATCTGATTATAAGCACCGCCACGACCAAGTCGCCTCAATAATACATCAGTTCCTTGCATATGCACACAAGTTTGTCCCTGAAAAAACCCTTTTTATAAGTATACACCATCCACTGTTTTAGAGAACGGCCAGATTAAATTATACTGGGACATAACACTAATTACAGACAGAACAGTACATTATAACAGACCAGATATTACACTCCATGATAAAAACAACAAAACAATATATTTAATAGACATTGCTATCCCCAATACACACAATCTACAAACTACTACCTCTGAGAAAATATATAAATATCACGACTTAGCTATTCAACTCAAGCTACAGTGGCAAGCACAAACTGTACACATAATCCCAATAGTCATCTCAACCACAGGAGTGGTGCCACACAGTTTAAAAAGAGCTTACAACTACTCAATATACCCACAAAAATTACATATTTACTACAAAAAGCCAGTATCCTTAACACTTGCAGAATCACCAGAAAGTTTTTATCATCCGGATCTACAACACCAAACACTATGCATCATCATCATCATCCGGGTCATCCGCAAATGGCGGGCTGCGGGCATCGAGCGGTAGCTCATGGCCCGGGCATGAACTCAAGGGACATCAGTCCCCTGGTGGTCTGGGCCGCCGTCTAAAACGGCGGGGCTCCCCTTCGCCCCCCGGTGCTCAACCCCGGTCTGGTGGCGAGGCCCTCGGCGCGGTCTAACCACGTGCCGGGTGATTTACCGTGGGGCAAGGCCCGGCTAGGAGCCTGCGAGCGGGCCTCGGCTTATGCCATGTACCCGAGGGAGCGGAAGTAGGGGGGAGGGAGCCTGATGGCGGGTCGAGGAGATGTCTGTGGGGATGACGATGATGTTGAGTGGTCGAGTCCTGGGGTGTCTTGTCCGGTGAAGTCACGGCGATCAAGCACGGAGATGGTCTCGCGCGATCAGCCGTGACTTAGTTGTCGTGGTCAGTGGGTGTGCCCGCGCAGCAGGCCGCGTGCACGGGGGCAATGTCCCGCGCTCGGCTGCGGGCGGCGGGCACGGTGTCAGTCCGGTGGGCGCGTCGTCTGGTGCGGGCGCGGCACGCGGGGCGGGCGCCCGGCGGCGCGCCTCGAGCCATAGACGACGCGGAATCTCGGCCGGGGATGTCGCCTCGTCGCGGGGATGCAGCTGGTGCTGGTGACATCTCCGTCTCCGCGGCTGGTGGTGACAGGAGCTCTCGGGGCAGTGCTCGTCTGGAACAACCTATGACGCTTGACTGAGGTCCGTCATAGGTGTAAATACCCGCCTCCACCTGGGGTTAAATAATAATAATTTAATGTTTAGAAATATGATGTTGTATGTATTTTAAATGTAAAAAAAAACATAATAATAATAAATAAATAAATAATTAATATTTTTACACTCGCACCTATAATCTAGCCCAAAGTAAGAAAAGGCTGCCGAGCTGATAATGTTGCAGCATTTTACAGTTACACAGTTTTTCCATAACGAACTGCAGTTCGTAAGTTCATTAGACCCGGCACCCTGCGCTATCTCAGAGTTGGCGATGGTAATTACTTTTTAATGTAGCTGACGTCGATTGTACTTGGACTGGTAAGTGTGTCACGGCTTTAAGATCTCTTTCATCACCAGCCCTTTAATGTTTGTGACCCGTGGGGTTATCATGTAAGCCGATTGCATTTTTTTTCGTCTAACTGTCTATTTCACTCATTAAGAATAATAGCAAAGTGTGAGAGTGACGGGTAGACCGAAGCAATTGAAATCGGCTTAAATAATTCTGACTCAGTTATCTGCATGTTTGATATTTTTATTTAATTTGTGGTGTTGTCTCAATGAACGTTTCATTATGTCTAATGTCCCCACTTCTTGGCAAAGGCATTCCCTATGGATAGAAGGATATAGGGAGAATGGGCCATAACCCACCATGCTGGCCCAGCGCGGATTGGTGGATAAGATCTTTTTGCCTTCTTTAAATTATTAATTGTACACCACCAACCTCGTATTAACTAGCCGAGTGATCACTTCTAAACATTTTTCATTTTACCGTAAAGACGGTTAACTTTCCTTGACAGTTGAGAAATAAAAATGATAACAGAAATAATTGACGTCGAAACCTGACTGTGTTTCTCAAACAGTAATATGTGGAAGCTTTCTCAGATATGTGGAATCTTTAACTTTTATTTCAGGTTAGAGAAATAGTATTGACGAGCTCAACTTGAGTCTGTAATCAAATAACTGTTAAAATATAAAGAAAATATTAAGAGATTTGTTGGGAGGAGCTTAGTTTAAGATAATAGCTGTAAGATGTTATGTATGTTACCCCAATCAAATGCAAATAAATATATTCTATTCTACTCAACTATACTTTACTCTACTCTCTCCACTCTATTCTATAACTTTAAAACTACACCTAAGTGTCAAATTAACAAGTCCACTAACGCAAATTCGATGCACAATTTAGATATATTTAAAATCTTCAAAATTTCTCTCAAAACTTCAACAGAGCTTAATAAAAACCCGGACACTACGGATAATAGAGCCAGGACAATAGCTAGGACTCGTCACGTCGCTTCGCAGCCGCGGGTCCATAAAGAACAAATCAAACACAATAGACGCTGGTCACCCGTCGATTGCCAATAATATTGAATTTTGGCCCCCAATTGAGTTTCACACGTTTATAGCTGTGTATAGGAAACAACGGCCTCGGTACATTTGTATAGAGAAACGACAGCTTATAACAACATTTTAAGAAAACAAATTATTTGATTTTAATTTTAACATTATATAAATGTTAGAAAAAATAGTACAAAGATTTTGGTGGTTAGAAATTCTTTTTCTAACCACCAAAACAAATTATGTTAAAAAAACCTCAATTATTTAGTACGTGCCTGATAGATGGCAATAGGCTGGCATGGGATTTAACCATTTAATAACAATTAATAACAGCATAAATTGTATAAATATCTCTACCTATATTTATTTATTACAACAAGTGTGTATTAAGCTCATAAATTATTCGATTTTAATTTTAACATTATATAAATGTTAGAAAAATTAGTACAAAGATTTTGATGGTTAGAAAAATAATTTCGAAAAATTATGATCTTGAGGCGGGAATCGAACCCGCGTCCGCTGCTATCCGGGCAGGTGTCTTGGTTGGCCGAGCGGTCAGGCCAAAATCTTTGTAAGCTCATAAATGTTTGACTCCAGCATCAAGCAAGCGTTTTAGACGGTCAGTTTGCTTAAAGCCAGCTAAAATCTACGTGCTTGACGTTAAGCTGCTTGACCGTCTTTCAACCTCATTATTGATCTGATCCGCACGCGGTGATCAATGTTAAATCCCAAATATCAGATTGCACAGGGACAGCTTGTAATAATATCAGTGTATGAAAACATGGGGTTTTTTACTCTAATTATGATATTAGTTTCATTTCTGGCGAAAGAATAAAAAAATGTAACGCCAGTGGTCCATGCTAAAGGTTGCATCCCTCTTTGTTTCAGATAGGTACGCAACCCTACCACAAATTGCACGAACGAAAACAGTTTGATATATCATTTTATATTTTTAGCGCAACTAAAACGTAACGATTGCATTGTTGTTTCTGATATGCAACGCGTACTGGTTTGGTGAATTTACCGCGCGAGTGACTGCCGACAGGTCACCGAACGTATGGCCGGCGAATTTGATAAATGAAACCGGACAAAAGTAAAACGATTCATGAATTTTTACTGTGATTCCTGTAAAGTCAAACGCAAATTGCGCGTGTAGGTAGTAAAATAAAATTTGAGAGGTGAATTAACACGTTTGACCAATTATATTAGGTCCTATGTGGTGGCGAGCCTATTGCCATCTATCGGGCACATAAATCGCAATATATTACTAAACAGTAGTAAAAGAGGAGCTCGCTAGTGCAGTGGCATAGCGCGTTTGGGCTGCGATTGCGTAAGTCATTGGATGGGTGCCCAACAATTTACTATCTTAAGTTCCTCCGTGCTTCGGGTAGCACGTTAAGCCGTTGTTGGTCCCTGCTTCATCTGCAGTCGTCAATACCCATCAACCCGCACTTAGCCAGCATGCTATGGCTCATTCTGCCTATATTCTTCCATCCAATGGGAAGGCCTGTACCCCAGCAGTGGCGGCAATTAAGGGCTTGTGACGATGATGCCGTCACCACACGGCATGAGACGAAACTCTTAGCGGTCCACCGTCACCGTGCAGCGACCTAACTCTGCAAGCCGATTGCAATCGTCTTATTAGTCTACCAGTCACTCTCACTCATTAGGTATGATAGCAACGTTTGAGAGAGATGGCAACACAAAACCGATTCCAATTAATTTAAAGAGTAGCCCCTCAGGTGCCGGGCCCATAGTGCGGCGGAGGGGGGAGTCAGGGGCAGCGCCTGGGATTTGTGACCCAAGTGACCCAGTACTGATATTTCGATGTTGATCCTTGTTTGATGAAACTTACGAGGCTTTTGTTGGTCATGAGTTTTATTACATTAGGGCCTGTTTCATAATCGACAAGTAAGTTCTAAGTAGCTTATTTCGCAGATCATTTGACAGTTGTAATATGAAATAAATGTCAATTGAACTACCAAGAAAGCTACTTCTAACTTACTTGTCGCGGTGAAAAAGGCCCTAAGTTTTATTTTATTAAGTTAAGTAATATTAGGTGTTTTATTACAATGTTTAATAGCGAACTCTAATAGCACAATTCCGGCCATTTTACTCAGCAGAGGTTGGCCCGGGCGGCTTCCCGCAAATGCACTTTTTGCGGCGTAGCGGCGAGTGCGCGTGACAACAATGCTCAAACACATCCCGCCCAAAAACCCCACGGCGGAAGCGTAACACTGTTCTTGCCCACAAATTCTAAATTGAGGTAAGCGGTCTGGTTGGTAGGTACACAATTCAACGGGTTGCTTTTCGTGGGTAGGTATGTATAAGTTGGTACGTACGGGGTACGGGGGAATATTTTTTTTAGTACACGGGTGGATAAATGAATAGGAAGACTGTCTTCCAGTGTGGTAGGTACACAATACAACGGACTGCTTTTCGTGGGTATACGTATAAGTTCAATTTTAAGAATCTTATGCTGACAGCTGAAACGATCAAGACCCATACATAAAGTAGGTAATTGCGCGGGATACATGCTTGCGTGTAGCTTGAATAAGTAACTTGCGCATGTAGCCTGCGCCTGTTTATGCACTGATCAACTAACTTGAGCATGCTACTTGCGCAAATAACTCGCGCCTTTACTTTCTCCAGCACCATGTAGAAGCACCATTAATTGCTCGTGTCAGAGGGCAATGCTCTTCCAAGCAAAATAAAAAGTAACAGTTAACAGTAATCTAATCGAAGACAATAATAATATAATTATAACCCATGCCACTTAATTATATAAATAAATATTCATTTAGTCAAGTGTGTGTGTGTGTGTGCGTGTGTATGTATGTGATTGTGTGTGTGTGTAGAGGTGTGTAACTATTATGTATTATCGATACTAATGATCCTAAGACAGCCTCTTATCCCGCAACTGAGTGTACAAGGTTCCCAGTCTCACCACGTTGGCCACCGATATAAACCGACACAGACTCCCGACAAAAGTTCCAAAAGATTATTGTTGCATTGCAGCTCTAATAGTGCTCATCGGCGGCGAGATAGCTTAAGAGTCGCCGGGAGTGGCGAAGTTTAAGCCCGTCCAACTTCGCAGTGATACGGCCAGGATTGGAAAACTTCGCAACAAAAACGAGCGTGTTGATAAACACTGAGCACCCCCTACGAAAGAGCGTCTGTCTGGCGTGGTGGAAAGTGTACAAGTTGTTAAAAGGCTTAAATCTTATTGTAGATTACAAAATAAAATCATATAATTCAGCCATTATCCTTTCTGTAGATTATTTTATTAGACGCCTGTAACTCATGGAAAAAACTTACAGTGAGTGTACATTCAAATTCAAATAATATGTATTAGCGGTCTGCGATTGCGGAAGCTAAATAAAGGACGTTTATAAAGAATTCCTTCGAATGGGTGACTAATAATGAGCTGCTTATAGCTCCAGCATACTTAAGCCTATCCCTGCATTTAAAGTAGTTGGCACTTACCAATCCTCCCTGTTGTAAGGTACCTATCTATAAAAAATATTTTCCAAGGAAAATGGTACCCCATTGAAAGGAAAAATGTGAGGGAATCATGAAAATGAGTTCCTAATCGAAATGTATGTTCTTAAACCAATTTAGTAGGTATCTAAAACAAGTACATGTAAAATCACTTGCTAAGTTGAACCAAATTGTTTCTTTCGTAGTATCAATGTTTGGATTCTCTTAAATATCTACAACAGATCACACGTGTAAATAAAAAGAATATCATTCAATATTCTTTTTATTTACACGTTAAATGTTAAATATGATACAATTGAGTGACTTGTTCAAACTTTCCCCTGAGATATAAGCAGCAAGTATACTATGTGGAGTGTATCGTAGGATATGCGGGTCATGGCGATGCAGTCCGTTGGGTCGGGGCTAATTCAGATTCAGGTCTCTGTGCCGTGTGCAGATTGCGCATGTTGCAATTAGGTAATGCACGGGTCAAAAATGAAACAAGCAAATACATGAATCGCGATTTTTGTATGGTTTCTGATATTTTTTCAATTAATCAATTGATTCGCCTTTACCTACCCTTTCGGGGATATGGGCGTGATTTATGTATATATGTATGTTCTGATATTTCTCTATACTGTTTCACAATCACACAGTATTTATAATCGATGTAATTTATATAAAACTGTATTCTGTCGTTGTGCTATTTATATAAATAAATAAATAAGTTGCATATATTTTGTTTTGTAAAGGAACTCGATGGTGCAGTACCTAGCTTAAGCCTGGCCTTGCTTTATGGTTGAGTAAACTAAGCAATGTTTGGTAAGGCCGGTCATTGGATATAATATAAATAGAAAGCTGTGTGGTGATCGCAGAACAGTATACAAATATCACCAACCACATGAATCACTCAGCGATGATGACAGACAGCTATGAGTAAAGATAATTGGGATGAGTAAAGTTGATAAGGCAAAAACGTTATTTTAATTTTAGGGCGACAAAACTGAACACAATTTCGTGAAACAGATACTTTCTCCACTCAAATCCATCAACAAAAGTTACCAGTCTTGTTGCATTGTTTTCGTCGTTGCAATACGCGTAAATTCTCATAGCACGTTTATGTGCGGAAGACTCCGCGGAAAGTAATGCCAATACATATTCTGGAGCATTCTCTGTTCAACCGCTTTCCAAAACTTTGCTCACGCACAAATACCACACCCTCGCTCGGATGTGAAATAACGGAATCGTGCCACGAAATATCCTAATAATAACTAAATCTAACTGAGAAGTGGACTCTGTAAACCGGCAACGCCGCGGCGGGAGGTATTCGTGAAATCCACCTCTCATCCCTTACCTCACCACAAAAGTGTACCCTACCAACACGTTGATACAGCTCCAAATCGTCTGTGCCTCGAAAACGAAACAGTTCACACGTCTGACAGCAAAAAACTTCCGCTACAAGATTAGTTGTGCCTTATTTTTATGAGAGTAGAGTTTATTTTAGTTCCGGCGCGGAGAAGCGTCGTCTCGTCGGCGGACCACAAACTTCTTGTTGGCTTTTGTTCTTCTGATAGCGGGTAAATATTATTCGGAACTAGTTTGGGGCGGTTGATACCAGTTCCGAAACTATGGAGTTTGATTGAAAGTAAAGTATTCTTTATTCAAAAATGAAAATCTGTTGGGAAACTTTGGATTCGACGCGGTCCGGGATGGGTTTCGAGTTTTATTATTCATAATGAGTATGGCTGAATAGATTTCGAGTGAAATATTATGTAGGTAGAGTAAGTAATGCATTTTTTTATATACCAATATTTTAGTTAAATTAAGACTTACTTTAGAATTAGCAAATCATTATTTGCCAATTATTCATTTGTGACAAACATAAAATGCCAAACAAAAAAGACATTCTTTTTAAACAGCCAACATTATCAAAGGAGTTTTTAATATATTATAATTTAAAATTGCGAGCGCCTTCTTTTTAGAGTTTTAGAGAATATTTTGGCGTGTAGTTTGGTATAATAACGCACAGTGCTTAACAGTAATTTTTTATTAGCATTACATGGCCATTACAAGATTTTCTTTGTAACATTACAAGATACTTGTATGAACGCTCTGATGGCAATCACCAAATTAATGTGCCATTTACTTAATTATTACTGCAGTGAAAATAATTACTTTCAAAATTGGTTTCGAACAGCCACCCACGCCGACTCTAGTTGAATTACTGCTAATAAATCAAAAAATATTTTTTACGGTATTGATCCAAGAAAACTGATCGGCAACCATTAGCTAATGGGGGCGAGTCCCTATAGATTTCCTTTAAAAGTCTTCCAAGCGTCCACGTGGAACTTTATGGAGGCAAATCTCATTAGTATACGTAATACACCAAAATGTCAACCTTTTTCCACTAGCTTGTATATCGACATAGTTCTATTCAAACGCAGGTACCTACCTTACCTTTTTCAATAGCACCTTATCTATCTCGCTTGTAGACGTTGCTTGACTGCGTAATGTCATTACTAAATGGTTAATACGCTTTGCATGTTGGTCTGTCCCGGCTTTCGTCACACGATTAAATCATATTTCTCACTACGATTCGATTTTTGTTTGAACTTTATTGTTATACATGTTAGAAATAGTATTACAAAGGAAACAATGTAAGAAAAATTTCGAAAAATATCTCCTGATGCGGGAATTGAATTCGCGTCCACTGGTACATGCCTATGCCACTTGGCTATAGCTGGTTATGGCAAAATTTCTGACTTTATTTTTTTCGTAATATTTCCATTTATTCGTAAACAAAATAATAAAAAAAATTGAACATTTTCGTCCTGCTGAGTTACGTTATAAAGCAGCCTTGTATTGATTTTTATTTTATCCATGAAGGTGTAAGTAGAGTAGGTCACTCTCACATTTCGCCAAATAAGCTAGAACCCAAGTAATTATAAAGAGCGCGTGAACATCTTGCCATCTATTGGGCGCGTAAATCGCATTATTTTTTAAGTGGGTTTTGAGGAATGCTGCTGCCCATTTCTCATCACTGCTTAACTCTTAGTCGCCTTATACGAAACACGCGGAAGAGATAAGGGTGGTGACAATTGTATTCCGCTCTGCTGTCACCAGACGGTTAGTCAGTTGTTTTTTGATCATTTTACACCGTATCACAAATCACTAATGTTCAAATTATGTTGGCAACTATTTTACCACATTTATTTTAAAGTGAAGTCGGCGGCATAGCTAGTTTCCCCATGATAGAATTTAGTGTCGCATTCAGCCGCAGTCAAGTTTGTTTATCGGGTACCTGTCTGAATGGCTGTAGGGCGATATACGAGATGACTCGCGGATTCAATTCATAAAGATACGCATCCTTCAAACCCGACTGGGAGCGCGTTATTACTTTTTATATCCCCATTTTGGGTCCTTTCATAGTTCCATGTGACATTATTGAATCTTGACAGACCTTTTGCGGATGTAGATACCTTGTATAGCTTTTTGAGGACCAAGAAATTGATTGAAATGAGTAATTTTGTAAAAACTCTACCTTGTTACTGAGTTTTATTTATACTATAAGGCATGTTGGTGACGCGACTTAGCGCGTATATTCTTAAAATTATTAATATTAAATTACACTACTTTTAATTTGGTAATAAATTGCATTCCGATCCTATATTACAAATAAGTACGTAAACGTATCACGCATCATCCACTGCAGTTACTTAGGCAAGATGCCGTTGGCGCCACCAGAGTGCGTTCTTCTGCGCATCTTTCACGCGCAGCGTCTTTCCCGCCAATCTCTTGCTCCGACGGCGCTAAAACACGGAGCTTGAGCCCAGTCCGCGCCTAGCAGACGTTTCTGCAACTCCCGATACTCATCCGCATCCCGCATCCGCGCCGCTTCCCGCTTTTTTACCATTAATTTGGTGATAAGACATTAACTAATTGATTGACAATTTACGGACGCATTAGTTAGTGAATTGTTGTGCTGGACTGCAACTATCATGACAGTGAACACACGGTTTCACGGATTAGCCTGGGTCGACCCCGGTTTCGAGCTACGTACGCCTGTGGTGGCGAGAATCCAGGAGTTTGGAGTACGAGCACCTGGTGAGTCCGTTGGTGGCATTGAGCCTATTTACTGTTTTGCCTGTTGTGTGCTGTGTTTACATACGACATTGTAATTATAGGAATACGTGAACACGGAATCACTTGATTCAGTGCGGCAATTTTACTACCAAATTAAAATTTATAAATGGTAGGCTATTTACACGCCTCACCACACGTGGTGACGGCAGAACAGATTCCAATTGTCACCAACCCCTTGTTTCCGTGGGCATCGTAGGTACAAGGTAAAGATAAAGGCGCAATGAGTAATGAGCAGCAGCGTTCCTCTTATACGACCTAGCAATGGACTGCGACTTACGTGCCCGATAGAAAACTAAAGACCTATTACTTGATTGGCGAAAAGTGGGTGTTAATTCACCCCTGCCTACAGACGTATGTAATTATACTTTGGACTCCTAATAATATTATATTATTATGGCACACAGTAAATCATGGGCGCCTGGAAAATTTGCCCTTAATCATAATATACCACAATTATAATGCCCGAGCGAAATTTCAATCATTTAGCTTTAATGAATAGCCGCATTGAATCGCAGGAGTCGGCAGCGGGTTGGGAACAGCAATTTGTACATTAATACAGTGAATCAATCTAATTTATCAATGAAAGTCAGTCACAGACGTCGATTTCGGTGGAGGTGGGTGGCGGCTAAAATGTCGCACGAGCTGTAATTATTCCACAGTAATTCTTATTTACTAGAAATCACGATTAAGCAAGAATTAGCCTGCATATTCTTTTCGTAATTTATTTTGATATAGTTAATATTACTCGAGAGCCGTGTGGTGACGGCAGAGTAGAATACAATTGTCACCACCCCAAATCTCTCCCGTGGGTGTCGTACAAGGCGACTAAGGATAAATCAGTGATGAGGATTGGGAAGCAGCGTTCCTCTTATACCACCTAGCAAAGTACTGCGACTTTTGTGCCCGATAAATGGCAATAGGCTCGCCACTTATTACACGGGACCTAGCATAATTGGCGAAGCGTGGGTGCTCGTTCACCTCTGCCTACCCCTTCGGGGATATAGGCGTGAATTATGTATGTATGTATGTAATATTACTCGACAATTTGGCATATAATATAATGTTGGCGACAAATGGTTAAATTAGGCAATTCTAAATATCATAATTGTCTTCTCTTTCATGATTGTAGGTAACTCTTTTCAGCAGTCACTAGGTAACTCATTTCGGCAGACTAATGGGTTCACAGCAGAAGTTTTTTACAAAATTACCAGGCAAATATGGGAACGCCCAATCAGTCCATTTGACTATACGCTTGTTGAAAATTCAAAGCAAAGAAAGCAGGATTAAAAGAGATCAGAATTTTTGAAAAAAAAATCTGGCAAGTGTGCGGCACATAAATAATATTCGCCCCGAGATGGAAACCTAAGCATCCTCTTCTTCATCGTTAAAGAGGGGTCATTTTACATGGGATTGGTACAACTTGAGTTTTCGCCAATTCTCTTATTATCTTATATCTCTTCGCCATTCACTCCATCTCATCACAGTTATGCCCGTACCGCGCTAACTAATCAAACATATTTTCAATTATAGATATCACAAATATTCTCTTGAAACAAATGCAAAGTCTTATCGCCCACCAAACGAAAGCAATGCCAATTAACGTCAAATCAGTAATATCGTCCGATATAGTTACTTAGGAATTCACAGATTTATTCATTCCATGAGCACCAAAGCTTGAGATTGGTTCGGGATTACGAAATAAAGTATTCAAGTTTGGGTTCATGGGACTTGTGGTGCCGGGTTTGAGTTTAGAATTGGCGTCCCTCGGGGTAGCACTTTGGGCCCGCTTGTGTTCAAACTGTCAGAACAGTAATTATGCAGAGAGAAAAAGAGCTACAGTTAAATTGGCCGGATATTTTAAATAGATTGAGTTTTAGCTTACTTAATTAAAGCTGATAACTAAGGAATATAGGAAATTACAACTGTTTTAAAGGAAGACAGTGTAATTATAAAGTTAAAAGAAAATGAGGTCAGATGAAATTAGAAAAAAACTAAATTATCTCATCTCTTTTAATCTACACTACTATTACGCTTATACTTCAAGTTTTGTGATTTTAATTTTTAATGTTTTGTTTGTATTTTTTTATTGTTTGTAATAATAGGTACGGTACTGTACATATTAGATATATAATAATTTTTCACATAATATGGAATTTATTCGAACATAATGTAGTAAATAATGAAAACAATTGAGATAGTGTTTGCGCACCGAAAATTCTCGGTAGAATATGCTGGTATAACAATATGTAAGTCCTTTTTTAACCGTATTCTTGCAAATAAATGATTATTATTATTGGTTCAGCCGTATTAACCAAATAGCTGTACAGTAAGCAAAAATTGCTTAGAGTACTTTTTGAAACAGCATTTATGTTACCCGTTCTTCGTTTGTAATAGGGTCGCCGTACCGAACACTATTTTAATATCTGAATAATTCAGAGAGTAAAAGGTAAAAATAATTGTTGATCTCCATTTGAAATGGTTCTTAGAAAGAACTTGAAACTAAAACGGGTATCGACCTATTTTTTGCCACGTGCAATATTTACATTGAAGGCTTACATGAGGAGGAATATAAATTAGCGGGCGAGATGAAAGCAGTAAGCAAAACGGATATTTCATAGAAGTACACAATCAATTCTCATTCATGTGCTGTGTTTCTATACACAAATTTATAATTCGTGTGCTGTGTTTCTATACACCAATTTATATAAATAATTTATACACAAGGGTAACTTGTTTATGGCACCTTTCCCTATGGAATAGAATTCTGCTGTCACTGAAAAATCAAATTTCGACATAATAAAATATAAATATTAGCTGAGGAGTATCATTGGACGGGAGAACAGAACAGCCTTGGGATATTATGTAGACAGATTATGTCCATATTTATAACTGTCCCGTTAACAGCATTAATAATACTTAGACGTGAGGTGAGCATTTAGTGTTTAGAGCCGAAAAAGTGACAACCATGTAATAAGTTGCACGTAAACTGCATTCACACTGAGATTATTTTTTAATAAAACAACATGAAAACATTATGACGATCACTATATAACTGCTGGAGCATTTCATATTTCTATTAGTCGCTGAGAACTATTCGTATTATTCGTATTTTTAGAACACATTCCAAAAATCTGTTTATTTTGCAAAAATATTATGGCCACAATGTAACTCACTTTTGCACACAGGTAACTACCAACCTCCGAAGTTAAGTAGATTATACTTGTTGTTCTTATATCAAGGGCGATAAAACAAAACATGTCTGATCTGAGGCTTCTTTTTTATAGCCCGAGGTAGATCATAGTTTTATGTCACCCCCTGACCAGAAAGTGGGATTTTTCTTACGCATAGCGGGCGGAAAAGTTAACTTTATGGTCAAGTGTGACCTAAAAAATAAATAATCGCACAAGTTTTATAAATCGTAAAAAATAAGTCAACGGTCATAAATTAACGAGTGTTATTTTCGATAGGCTCGTCTAAAAAATAAATATCAAGAGTATTTTGATGTGGTTTTGGCGAGCCTATTTGTAAATCAAACGAACTTACCTGAAGTGAAGTTCGATTATAATTATATTTCGCAGCTTCATTCTTAGCGATTTAAGCTTACATGTTGTAGTGGCGCCCCCAAGCGTCACCCTTGCACGGATTTTTAAAGATATTTTTATTTTTTACTATGGCAATATTAAAAAAGATAAATAAACGTTACTACTCGACCAGTCCGGCCGTTACGCTTCCTCATTATAGTTTATAGCCCGAACCTACCTACTATTCTGTAATTTTGTATTTTATATTTGTCTGGATTTGGGTTGGGATGGACATCTTTACAGATGTTGGGAGGGATCTTATAAATCGCGTCGAATGAAGCTGCTCATATAATTATAATCGAACTTCACTTCAGGTAAGTTCGTTTGATTTACAATTATATTTCGCAGCTTCATTCTTAGCGATTTAAGCTTACATGTTGTAGGATGTTTAGAGAAACGAATATAAAATACAACAGTATAGGTACCATTGGTAACCATTTAGTTAATAAAATGTTATCTCATGGCATTAATTCAAGAACACTAAGCTGATTTTTAGTATTCTAATTAAATTAATAAATAACCTTAAATTATATGGAGTGGTTCGATAACAAAGATCGAGTAAAATCACTATCAAAAATCTTTAATAGAGAGCTATTATAGAACGGAAAAAATATTGTTAGACCATCTAAAAACGATTTGATCTATCTTACTTAGACTAGCACTTATAAAAATAAATAGTGTTTTTATTTATTTTGTATGTTTAATCTTTACACAAATTATTGCGTCTATATTAGTTGATCCTTTTGGTAAATCTTACTATTTACCGACATGAGTTGGTTAAGTTAGGTTGGTACATGAACCAATGAATAGCACGAGCCGAGCGAGCGAAGCGAGCGTGCCGCGGCAGCGGCCGGCGAGTGCGATTAAGTTATGCTTTTATAGAAAAGTTACCATTTAATAGTTATTTTAACATTTCAGCAGGGACTTCAAATATATTCCCTAGAAGTTAAAGTATCGATCAATTTTATTTATTGTATGCCTCAAGAAAAAAAGAATCAATCATTAAAATAGATAACTATTTAGATTTTTTATTTTGTTATTATTATATCTTTGCTGTTCTTAGCAATTTAATCTAAGCTATTTAATAATTAAAACGATTATTTAAGTACCTACATGCCTTAGAATCTTGTGAATGATTCAGAGTTACTGCTGCAACCTGCAGCCTTCCGTATTACATCGATGCTAACCCCAATTTTATTGGCTGTCGTCATGAACCGCGTGACGGGTGCTTTGAGCGCCAAATGTAGATGTATCAACAAATTTTACGAAATTGTTTTTTAAAAGTAATAAATAATTGAACTTCTGAACCACGCGGAAAAAATGTTCCATTCAAATAATCTATGATACCCGTGGCGTGGGAACTACTAAGTACTACTTTATATTTGAGAATTTTGATAACGGGTTGATATTAATTTGGTCTTTACGTATAATATAACTATTCTGGTATAATATAACTATTTATATATTAAGGTTCTGTAAATTACTTTTAGTTTTATTAATGTATATAACCTATATATGTGTTTTGGACCCGATGTGCGGTGGCGAAATCTACACAGGTTGCTGTCTTTTTGGTTTCTATATTGAGATCTTTATTTGGCCACTGCACTGTGGGACATCCATAGGTCATAAATCTTAAAAACCTGCTTTCTTGTTTTACATTTTATTCCTTGTCGTTACATTGGATAGTTGCGGTACCTTCTGAAACTATAAATAGGTCAGTAATTAGAGTGCGCCTTCATTATCTATTGTGCATTCAAAGAGAGCGCATCGCCAATCGTAAATACTGTTATCAGTGAGTCATTAAAAAGCGTGATGTCATTTGTTGTCATTGCGGGACCTGTGAGTGCTGTGTGAGTTTTTTCTGAAATGGATATCCAAGAACAGGGTATGTAATAATTAATATTTTTATTTTTATTGTATCTTAGTATATATTTTCTTTAGTATGTCATTGCTACGAGGCGACTTTTCTTGGAGTATTATATTTTAATATTCAAAGTTTGAATAAACTTTTAAATATGTTCCCACTCGCTCCCACTATGGAGGTATATTGCACCATAATCTTTAGACTTTCTTATCTTAGGAAAATTAAAACTTGGCTGCCCTTATCTGCCCTTTTGGCGATGACAAGGGTGCTACGGTTGCCAGATTATCTCGTAGCATTTGCTACGAAATTAGTTTATTTAGTCTTAGTGCTTTGTGTAGGTTTTGTGACTGAATTTTAACCGTTTTTTTTGTTTTAGGTAATTTATATATATGCTCGTTTTCAAGAATGCATATTCTTGAAATATGGCTAACTGTCAATACCGATAATGACTCGGAAAAGTGTCGTCAAGTCCTACAAAGTTTGTTGACTACTCTGAACGATGCTGAGAACATTGATATTCATTATTTAGAGAAAATTATTAATAATTTATGTAAAGCTATTGCTCGATTCTGGAAAAAATGTAAAAGGGAATAAACCAAGCTTTTATATAAGAATTCCGATTGGTTTAATGTTATTGAAAAAATTCAACTTGTGAAAAACAATAAGCAATGTACTCCGTCTGAAACGTCGCCGTGTCATTCACGTCCTCGAAAACCTTTTACGCAATGTAGTAAAAGGACTAAACGTCGGAGAGTAGCTGATTTGTCAAAGTCTGATGATTCTACTGTGAGTGCATTGCTTGATGTTTCAGACTGTTCATTCGATTCGTGTATATCTAGAGTTAGCACTGATGATGTCTTGTCACTTGTGACTGATGCTCAGTTGACAAAACATCAGTACTTATTAATTAAAAACTTTGTTAATAGTAAGATTTCTCCTAATGTATTACCATGTTACCAACAAATTACTAAAGCGAAACAGAGATGTTACCCTTCTAATATAACTGTTTCCGAGTCTTCAGCTGAAGTTGAATTACAAAGTCTTTTTGATCACACAGCTTCTCGAATCCTTGAATCTCAAAAAGAGGTCTTAGATCAGATTCCTGATGATTGTTTGTCTAATATCTCTTTACTTGGGAAATGGGGATTCGATGGCAGCACTGGACATAGTGAATACAAACATTTTTTTTCAGATTCAACTTTAGAAGATAGTAGTTTGTTTGTAACATCTTATACGTACCCCTTCAAATTATTGTAAAATTAGCTGAAGATAATTGTAAAATTTTATGGAAGAATCCTCGACCCTCTTCCACTAGGTACTGCCGTCCTATTCGATTTCAATTTTTGAAAGAAAGCACAGCAGTGTCTTTGCAAGAGGAAGCTTATTTTAAGGATAAAATTGAAAGTTTGCAACCTACTTTTATTCAGATCGACAATCGTGAATTGGTCGTTTCTCATAAGTTGCAGCTTCTCTTAAACTTCCCCCTAAAAAGAAAAATACTCTGTCACAAAGTGTAATAGAATTGTTACATGTTTAATATTGTTAGAATAATAATAATTTATTTGTATTTTGTTAGTTGTTTTGTTTTTTTTGTATTTAATTAATTTTAATTTATTTATTTTATTATTTTATTATAATTAAATAATGTTATCAATGTTTTGACTCTTATTTTATTTAAAATATATGTTTTACATTCCAATTTTTAAGTGTTTGAGTGCATGATAAATTTAGGTAAAAGTATGTTATTGTTTATATTTGTTTTTTACTGAAGTAAACGTTTTTTATTCCGTAAATACATGTACTTCTTTCATTTTAATGTTCCTAAAACACTTTTATAACTATAAGTCACTAAAATAATACAATGTATTAATAGTAACATGACTTTAACTATTTATGACCGCCCTTGTATGGAGCGTGTCCCACTGTGCACTGGTTTGAAATGTAAGACAATATAAGGTTGGGTGCCAGCTGATATTGTATTTGGTCTCAATCTATAAACTCCTTTCATATATAATAATTTAATTCCTTTTATCTATATATTTTTTTTTTTTTTTTTCAAATCCTTAATCATTATAATGTTTTATTAAATAATAAGGTAAGTGCCGATTTGTAGGAGTTTGAGGTACCGTACTTAGCCCCTGTGACAAACATTTCTGTGAAAAATTCGATAAATCTTGATACAGAGCCTGTGTGGTACTAGTTATAATTATCCTTACAAAATGTTACCCAACATTTCAACCTGCTTGTTGTATTATTTAGGTTCTTTTTTTTTCTTTTTTCTTTTTTTTTTTTTTACACTCACACCTAGCATCTAGCCCAAAGTAAGCCTAAGCACTTGTGTTATGAAGACTAGATGACGGACATATTTATAATATAATTATGTATATATGTTGAAAATATACTTCATAAACATATACACAACCATGACTCGAAAACAAACATTTGTGGTCATCACAAAGTTTGCCCCTACCAGGATTCGAACCCGGAACCTCTTGGCCAATACCCAGCAATCT
Source organism: Cataclysta lemnata (assembly GCA_963931975.1). Taxonomy (NCBI): domain Eukaryota; kingdom Metazoa; phylum Arthropoda; class Insecta; order Lepidoptera; family Crambidae; genus Cataclysta; species Cataclysta lemnata. The sequence continues at coordinate 380,119 of OZ008343.1, read as the reverse complement.
GAGCCATCGACCAAGGCGGCCGTCTTGGTCTTTAGGTCTAAAGACTAAGAATGACAACTTAACCTGATACAGCGAGAGGAATCTAATAATTTAAATAATGAAAACCGTTAGCTAGTAGGGAACACTACAACCCCTTCAGGTTTATAAATCACAATCTTTAATTATTTTTTATTTTTTTTTAATGAATTAGTATGTAAAGCGCGAACGCGTAAAAATAAATATCACTAGAAATATATATCAGTATATCAGTAAAAGCATCAGTATTCCATGCATTGGGTTCACTCTGCCAAGTACGTAAATAGCGCATTTTGCATTTGACCGACCGACTTGCAAAAAGATCTACGTATATTAAAATTGCCAAGCTAGCTTATTATTTCATTAAAGGCGTAATCACTAAGCTTCCATTCGGTGTCCGAAAATTTCATACACGATAAAGCATTCGCCTTATAGTCTTAGTATTTATATAAGATAAAGTAACTATTCCATTAATGTCTTCACCCGGCACCGCTACCATATCTCCCTAGACACTTAATTTAAGTGGGGGTATTATTGAATGGTCAAGCAGTGGTCTGATTCTAGCTGTGATTATGTAATTATATATTTATGGTGTATAGCCAAGAATACTGTATTGCTAGTTAAAGTAGTCTAATTAAACTTGTAAAATAGTGTAAATTCATTAACTGTTACTAATAAAATGTTGTAAATTGGCTAAAGAAATTTGTGGTTAGAGTAGAGAATATTCGAAAAACCATAGTTTTGATGCAGGAATCGAACCCGCGTTCTCGGCATTCCGGGCAGATGCCTTTATACTCGGTCAACCAAGCCGTTTGTTGTAAATAGTGTTTAATTTTATTTCTCTTTTCTATAACGTTAGTTCTGATATCATCTTTGTTGAATTAAAAAATAATACCCAGAAATGTATCATCCTTACTAGGCAAAAGATAGCTTTTTTCTTCCTTGTTTAGGATAAATCCTACAAATCGCAAGTTTAGCGATAATCTTGAGGTTATTTTGGCATGCATGATAATTTTGGCCAAAACAGATGATGTCATCGAATCAATATAAATTATATACATATAGTATGTTTTTTGTTCTAGGGCATTCCCTGACAGGTATAAACAACTTTCCAAAAAACATACATACATACATATATAAATCCCGCCTACATCCCCGAAGGGGCAGGCAGAGGTGAACTAGCACCCACGTCTAAAAAACATACGACGATATAAACCGAAGGGTAGAAATTAAAATCGTAAATGCAGTCACAATATTAAAATGGAGGTATTTTCAACAACTTTGTAAAAACTTACGGCGCCGCCGTACATAAACCGAAGTGTAGACATAACAATTTATAAATGCAACCACAATATTTAAAGCAAAGGTGGATCGATCAGACTCTTTTATGTTTACTAAAAAATAAACATCTTTTAACTCAATTGATTTATGCCATTAAACAGTCTTGACTTATAAATTTTGAAGCAGCAAAATCTTTTGAATAGCAATTTCGTATTATGTATGGTCGCTATGTGTTTTTAGATAATATGTGCCTAGGAAATCATTCTTGTTCACTCGTGACAGAAGTAGCGTAATCGACCAACACAATAAGTTAAGTACCTCTTATAACGGCGCCTGCGGAGGCGGCTGCGGGTAGGCCTGCGGCGGCGGCGCCTGCGGAGGCGGCTGCGGGTAGGCCTGCGGCGGCGGCGGTACCGGCTGGTGCTGATATATCGCGCCCGCGCAGGTGTGCCCACTGCTCTCGCGGGCCTGGTGCTGGTCGCCCCGTATCCGGCTTCTCTTGATATAGGGTCTTGAAGTTGCCCGGTTTTTTTATATAAATAACTGACAAAGCTGCTTTGTCTTCGGTGTTCAATATAGAAGGAATAAAAAGAAAAAATCGCAATTTGATGGAATCAGATTTATTAATATGTTTTCCTTACCTTAAATATTTATAACTTAAATACTTAAAGAAAAAACCTTTTGAGTCTTGCTCAGGAATCTTGAAAAGGGATCTCCTTTTTTAAGACCTTGTGCGACCTTGCAGCTATATCCTGCTGAACGGAAGCAGCTCAACTTGTCTCCGGATCGGGTGTGTCGCCGAGGATCTGAAGGGTCTCATCCTTGTGAGAACTTCTACGGACTCGGAAGTTGCCTCGAGCCGCGACGGAGGCGTCGGCAGTGGCGGCCGATGGTCCCTTGAGCGTGTACACATCATGAGATGTACTTACATGCGTCAACCTCGCTTGGCAAGGGTCTGTGCGCTGAGCTCCGGCATGGAGCTATAAGAACATTGGTTCTTGAGAATATGTTAATAAGGATATATAGCCTTGGTATATGTAGGTATTCACATCTTATTTTAATAAGAACGACAAGAGCCCTGATTATTGGCAATTGCGCATTCTGTATGTATGTGACGGATACAACCCCGATTTTAGTTGTTCGCATCACGAAATATCCTTGGCATAAGTAGCACATCTTTTAATAAGAACGACAAGAGCCCTGATTATTGGCAATTGCGCATTCTGTATGTATGTGACAGATACAACCCCGATTTTAGTTGTTCGCATCACGAAATATCCTTGGCATAAGTAGCACATCTTTTAATAAGAAAGACAAGAGCCCTGATAATTGGCAATTGCGCATTCTGTATGTATGTGACAGATACAACCCCGATTTTAGTTGTTCGCATCACTAAATATATTATTATGCTCTTTAATTCCTCTTCAGACGAATAAGCTTCTAGTTTTCGTATCTTCTTTCTTCGTTATTTTCTATAGTTCCCCATGTTGAAAGCCGTTATTTTTTTTAAATTATTCGTAGGTAGGTGAGCTCCGTTGACGTGCGAAGGGTTCGGCACGGAAACACGTAATGAGGAAGCGTAACGGCCGGACTGGTCGAGTAGTAACGTTTATTTATCTTTTTTAATATTGCCATAGTAAAAAATAAAAATATCTTTAAAAATCCGTGCAAGGGTGACGCTTGGGGGCGCCACTACAACATGTAAGCTTAAATCGCTAAGAATGAAGCTGCGAAATATAATGCCGTGTGGTGACGGCAGAGTAGAATACAATTGTCACTACCCCAAATCTTTCCCGTGGGTGTCGTACAAGGCGACTAAGGATAAATTAGTCATGAGGAATGGGCAGCAGCGTTCCTCTTATACTACCTAGCAATGTACCTACTGCGACTTTTGTACCCGATAAATGGCAATAGGCTCGCCACCTATTACATGGGACCTATCATAACTGGCGATACGTGGGTGCTAGTTCACCTCTGCTTACCCCTTCGGGGATATATGCGTGATTTATGTATGTATGTATGTATTCTGATGTCAAAGGTTATCACACCAAAATATTTTTCAAATTATGTCAATTTTTAACAAAATCATGCACGAAAAGTGTTCTCTATTAATATTTGTTTATATAATATGTATTTTAAGTGGATGGAATACGACAACCCAAATTGGTTGTCCTATTCAATCGGCCGCCGAGCTAACTACCGATGCATAAACCATTCCAACACTCTAAGCGCCGCTGGTCGCTTGACCCACCTGTCCGCTTGCATCTTGACCGGCGTAACAGCCAAACGGCGACTTAACCCCCATCAAGCGTTGCAGCATCCTGCAAGGGTTGAACGGCCGCGCATGCGCTAACCGCCTACTTTTTCGGGCTAAACAGCCAGCGGCACGTCTTATGCGCGTTCATTTCGTCTAACTGCGATCAAATTTCGATCTTAGCATGTAACAAACTGGATCCTTTTGCCCGCCGCCGCTGACAGCGGGTCCGCACGCCAGTGCCTCGCCGGTCGTCGCGGGCTGCGCGCGTTTGTTCCCTTTGCCCGATTTTTTTCCCGGCAAAAGTTTGCAACTTTACGAGTGTCGTGGACGGTTCAGTTTTTGCGAATTTTCTTCTACTGAGGATTGTTGAGTGTTATGCACTGGAGTGGTGTGTGAGCGACGGATTGTTTGTCTGTTCTCGGGATTCGGAGGTAAAACTAGAGGCATAAGGTCTATTTTAAATTAAAAATAAATAATGTATCAAAATAAAAGTAAAATATGTTTAAAATAATTTTGGCTAGCAAAAGTTGTTCTTGTTGATTTAAAAGAACTATTTTTTCCATCAGTTAATATACAAATTAACTTAAATCTGTAGTATTTAACTAATTTATGGTGGTATTTATTAAATTAGTATTTATTTATTCAATGAAATATTTGGTTGAACGAAATCGGAATACATTTCTTAATAACATTTTAAAATATATTTATAAAATTAAAGTTTTAAGAAAAATAAACATTACCTTTTTTTGTAAAATCTGATGAGCATAAATACAAACATTTCCAGTAATAATCAATTCGATATCTAGACATTGTCACTGTTTTCTTGTAAAAAATATAAAACACTAGTAATATTTCGAAAAAAATATCGGTTACAGTTTCAAAGCTCTTCTTAAAACATACCTGCATTATTACATTACATTTTCTAACGAGGATATTGCGATATGGCTTAGAGTCATCCAAGAGATCTCAAAGGCAATATTTGCCGAACCGCTTTTATATCTCGTACATCGTGATATCATAATTTCGCACTGAACTGCAGATACGGTTGGATACTGCGCCAACCCCAGATAGACTGGGAACAGCTCAGGAAGAAGAAGAAGAAGAACAGGAGGCTAAGCACGGGACGTGGAGAACATCTCCTTTGGGAGAGGAAAATATTTTCCTCTCGTTCTAACTCCCACTAAATCCCGAGACAAAACACTATCAAGTGGTGGAGAGAGATTTTCTCCGCGTCCCGTGCTAAATAAAGTGCTGGTTTTACATTACTTAACTTAAAATTTACAGTAGTTCGACATTGCTATAATTATTTTTAATTATTTAAATGAATTCTTACTTCGTCACAGATTAATAAAACATATTTTTTGGTAAATAGGTTAAAATATATACTTAATTCTAATGTTCATGTAATGTTGTTCAATCTCTGTAGTTCTTATAAGTAACGCTTTAAAAGACACTAAAGAGCAGCAAGAGGTCGGAGGTTATCCCGGAAAAGGCATCTTTTTGGACAAAGTAGACTCAGCATTCGTTCTTAAGAAAAAAGGTTATATTATTTATTTGATAGCAGTAGAGTCATTTCATATTATATCAGTTTGTCGACAGTAAAAGTACCATAAAAATGCACCAATGGAACCCGGAATTGTCCAAACTTATATACGGAGCTAATTGTAATCTCATGTCAGCTTTACCAGAGTTTTCTTTTGTACCCAGCAGCTGCTGGAAAGCCACAACAGGCTCTGAAGCAAAATTAAGAAATAAATAAATAAGATATGATGATAGGATTTTTCTTCCACTTAAATAAAAAACATAAAATACCTAACAAATACAAAATCACATCTGGCCTCATATATTACCATTACCATTAATATATTCATAGGCAGACTAGCATTTCTTCAACAATAATTGTCTTTACCATAGCCTTGAAATTGGTTTAAAAAAATCAAAGTCAAAGTCAAAATTCATTTATTCATATCTGGTATGATTACAATACGCTTATGAATCGTCAAGAATTATTTAAATTCACTGGGTAAGTAAATGCTGAAAAATATCTTACAGAAGTTTTTCTTTTGGGTAGTTCGTGTTTGTGTGGGCGTTCTTCTTATAAAACCTAGTAATATACTGAAATTTACGATAAATAAATCAAATATCCTCGACCATAATTACATTGCCTGACATAATCTGAAACGTGGGTGTTAATTTCACCTCTGCCTACGTCTTCGGGAAAGTATAAGCGTGATTTATGTGTATGTCATCAACATTTCATTAGCAGTGCTTTCCGAACCGTACAGTCTGTTCATCATTTGATTTTTTCATCTGCAACAATGTTAATCTTACAAAATCGGAAAAATCGCATGAAACATTATTTATTAAAAAGTTACGAAATTGTTAAATAAATTATAGGTCCAAAATGTAAACCCTGTGGAACATGCACTGTTACATTTACCAGCCCGAACTTTACTCTCTACTTAGCACGGGTGCTCATCAAGAGACTTAGTTTCGATAATAACATTTTCCGAGTTTGCAAATAGGACTGGAATAGTTTTAAATGCGTATCTCGAATATCATAATGACAAAGTTTTTTGAAAAGCAATTGCAAGAAACTAAACCATATAAGGCAGACACCTTCTTCCCTTCATAGTTTCCTCAAACGACGTCGTTGATTAGATTTCTTAAGAATGAAACTGTGACTTCGTATGACACCGCTCCACAATAAGCTTCTTTTAAACCTTAAACTGAATTGTACACATCTTTTGCTGGCCATAAGCAATCCAGACAGTTAACATCAAGACGAAACAATAAACCAATGTCCTCAGTGACATAAATTGATTACAAAACACAATGGGTGTCATCAATGACAATTTTTTATTAGAGGTATTGAAAGCAAAGAACTTCTATGCTGGGCTGGGAGAGAACAAATATATAAAAGGCCAGCCCCGACTCATCTCATGGGTGTCGTAAAAGTAAGGGAGATTGCCCGGTGTAGACCAGTAAACACCTTGGGGCACCCGAATGGTGGAGGGCAAACCACCAACAACAGCATACCCAAAGAGGGTTGGTGTCAGGCAGGCGGCCGGCTGTAAAACCTAAGCTAAAACTTTGAGTAGTATGGATTGGAATGTTGTCATTCCAATCACTCTCTTCGTTCATCGGTCCCTCGACATGGTCCTTTCAGTCTCTTTACTATACATTCATTCTTCACTAGCACCTTTACAGTGTGATGGATGATATGAATCAAAAAGGAGTGGATGGCTTGATGACGCCTGACCGATATGAAAGGAAGAGAAAACATGCTGCGCCGACCCCAGATAGACTGGGAACAGGGCAGGGAGAAGAAGAAGGAAGCAAAGAACTCATACAAAGTTGCACCGTCTCAGTACTGATAGCATGCGCTAGTAAAGAAGTAGAGTATAATGAAATTGAAGCGTCAATAAATAGTATCAGCAAACGTTAAAAACCGAACAATTCAAAGGAAATTGTTTTCGAGAGCGCGAGTGGCTGCGTTTAATCATGCCATTATCGTCGCTGGAGAAAATAAAACATTTTCATCAGTGCAGCCGTTTGGAAGGAAAAAATACTTTCATTTTATACATTTTGGTATTGTAAAAAATGGTGGACAAAAACAGCGCTTTGTAAAAGAAGATATTATGGCCGATTTTTGTCTGTGTCATTTCAATAATTTTGATTACGTGAAAATTGTTCAGGCTTTACAAATCAGTTTGAGGTTTCACGATTGAATACAATAAATAATTTCGATACAATACAATGCCTTTTTTAACATTTATTTCCTCGTTATTGAGTGAAAATATTTTCTTGTTTTAGTATAAACATTCTTACTTGTTATGACATAATTAATAAATCGATTATTCATCAAATGTGGTCGGAGAATATAGTGGAGTATTTACGTAGACTAACTAAAGCTAACACTAATGACAATCTTAAAGAAAAGCCATGGAGTCCACAGTGCAAACTGAATTCAATTAGGGAAATGTCATCTTGTCTTTTGATAAGAAAAGAATAATATTTCTATTTTCAATTCCCAAATTGTTTTACTGTTTCAATATATTTGAATATCTTATTGCATTTTAACAAAAAACATGTTCTAAATCCAAAATTAACATCATAAATTATTTACAAGTTTTCTTTAAAGTCACTTGTTATACTCGTCTATGTTTATGTTTATTGTGTACAAACAGTATTATCAGATTTACTAAACCAAATGCACACAATACAGACATAAAACCTTTAACCTAACACAATGCTAAAGGGAAAAAAAGCACAAAAGACAATCGTCCGCACAGCTCACCTCGTAACACTTCAATACAATTTCCTTGCGCAGATAAGTTGGTACATAATTAAACATTATCCGGGCAGTCACAGTACTGTCAGCGACAACAGCCCGTTCCGCACGAGTCTATACACGTCAGGAACACCCTCGGAACAAACGGGGGCACACAATGCCGTCTTATTTGCGTTTGACGAAGCCCCCAGGATTACCGGACGGGAATTACGTTGGCTATCGGCGTTTCGTTAATTGCTACGAGCATTGTGTAAGAGAATTGCTGTTGTTTATTTGCGAATGAATGGCCCCTTCATAACTGACTGCTTCTAGTTCTGTAATAATGCTTCAAATAATAAAGGAGACCACCGTAGAACTGTTTCGGAGTTCTGCGTTGCGTACGACTACGATCTGGGATAATTGCATGCTACGGTGCTACGCCGTAGGTGTTCATGAAGTTATTATTTACTGCTCTGATTAGTGCTACAAACGCCCGTAGTTTGATCCATGTTTGGTTATATTGCAGGTGGCCAAATAAGAGGTATACGTCTAATTATGTAACGAACTATTCGTGATAATATTAATAAACATCAAAGTTAAAAAATCAGATTTATTTTTTTATTTTATGTCTAAATAACTCAATCGAATCACATTGTAAGCAAAGGGTACCCTCAGAATGTAGAAATACTGTCCTATACTGACAATATAAAATGTTTAAATAATAAACAAATACAAAACTGCTAGTATGATAAAAACAGACAACAATTATTATTACATACATACATACATAAATCACTCCTATATCCCCGAAGGGGTAGGCAGAGGTGAACTAGCAGCACCCACGTTTCGCCAACTATGTTAAGTCCCATGTAATAGGTGGCGAACCTATTGCTATTTATCGGGCACAAAAGTCGCAGTACATTGCTGGGTGGTATAAGAGGAGCTACTGCCCATTCCTCATCACTGATTTATCCTTAGTCGCCTTATACGACACCCACGGGAGAGAATTGGGGAGGTAACAATTGTATTCTACGCTGCCGTCACCACACGGCTTTAACTTAGGTTTAACAATTATTATTAACATTGGTTAATCCGAGAATCATATCAATTAATCAAATCTATGCTCGGTTGCATTTTGTTTATTTGGGGAAAGTCATATAAAATGATAATACTTTTAAAATAAAAATTATATCAAATAAATTAATATTATCAGATGACCTAAGCCAAGAAACAAACGTATCCGCATTTATCTCACCACAACTGATACGCGTGCTCACTCGGAAACTCCTTACGAACCCGAGAACTGTCATTGTTCCAGTGAACAATTTTAATAAAATACTGACGGCGGCACCAACACCGTGCCCGTTGGAGCACGTTTTGGCAGCCGCTATGCATTGTTATTAAAATCTCGTCGGCGCTGGAACATCGTGTGGAAACTAAACAGGCGTGTTTTACATATTGCGTATGAATGTTCTGGGATTTTGCTGCTCTCGAGTCTATTTTATGCTAGTTAGAAGTTTTACGGCATTGTTTTTTATTGCTTTGACATGGTATGTGAAAATTAGACACGACAAAATCACGCTTTGAAAGACTTTACTAATAAAAAAATCAACAACTATGAATACTATTTCAGTTTTAGAAAAAAAGAACGTTTTGGTTGGTCGAGTGGTATAGGCATGAAGAGGCGGGTTCGATTCCCGCATTAATTTTTTTCTAACCACAATATTCTTTGTAAGCACGAATACATCAAAACTGTTACCTACTACGGCGTTCTGCAGTGCTACGATACTCCCTAGTGCTACGGTTTTCATAATACAGTTTTCTATTCTGTATTAAAATTACAAATAAATTGCACGTTAAGAAATAATTACGCTTTTGTCACAACTTCCTGAACAGTACAAGTGGATGGACGGGTAAAGATTAACTTTCAGAAAAATAGGCTAGAGAAAGAAAAAGTGGCACCGCCCATAATTCGATCAAGCGTTCCGTCTAATAAGAAAAGTTAATTAAAAATAGACTTCCGAACCGCCTGGACGACGACAAAAAGTTGAGACGAAGAAAGTACCGTGAAAATTAGCGCTTTTCATTGCAGATGATAGAAATTAAACTCAGCTAAAGAGTTATTTTAGCCCTTTTTGGGTCGGCGACAGGATTGGGGATTATTACGTTTGCTTTTCTCCTTTGTTGTTATATTAGATAATTTTTAAGGTTTAATAAGGCTAATACATGTGAGCGTGTTCTTTATCTATATTTATATTTGTTTTGGAAGCAATGTAAATTAAATAATTAACGGTTCACAAAAAAATCACTTCTTAAAAGTTGATTTTTCATACGAGTTTTACAAAACAATCTCATCATCATCGTTATAGTCATCTGCCCATGTCCCCACTACTGGGCTTATGAATGGAGAATATTATACATAGGGAAAATCCACGCTGCCTCACTAGGGATTGGTGGATTAACTAAAGACAGCACATGCAGGTCACACATTGACCTCACTAACATCGCAAGCGAAACTCAAAAAAATAATATAATGTTTTCTTATCAGGACTCATATTCAGTATGAGGACGTTGGGATTTAATCAAATCCCAACACCGTCCTCATACTGCCAAAAACAATGATACTGTAAGCTCTGTTTGTGTAAATCGGAACACCTAAAATATCAAATATTATGACGGTAGTTAATTATTACTTGATTGTGAGGACACCTGTCATCTTTAGTCCCCCCGTGACCACGGCCACTGTAAAGTGATCGAAACGTCGGGTTAAATAATTAATATGCCAAACACCAAATTATACGCGAGTCTTATCCGTAAAAGTTGTTTTATTTCAAAAAAATAATATAATAATTTCACTTGTTACACAACATTACGTCATGAAACAAGTTGGTCTTGCAAAAAAGTTTTGACCTAAAATGGCGTTCTTAATGTTAGATGTCACCCGAATACTTATGAAATATCGTAGAAAAATATTATTTTGAATTTTATTCTTGTAAATATTTTAGATAGAAATTGAAATTGAAATAGTTCAGCTCATTACAAATTCTAGTACTTTTCAATTCAAACTTGACTAATTGTTGCTAGAAGGTTATGTAGGATTATTACAAAAAAACTATGCCATAAAAACGCTATCGTTAACTTTAACTATTATTGAATCATAAATCACGCCTAGTTATAAGGGTATTAAAACCCACATGTCGCCAACTATTTTAAGTCCCATGATTAAAGGGGCGAGTTAAACTATAAATCAATAAAAAAAGTTCTTAAAATTCCACCAGACTTTCAGTAAAAGACTAACAGTAATAATATATGATTAAGTCGAGTGCTCATATTAAGGCAAAGTTTTTACCTACATCGAATGAGACCTATGAAGGGGTCCAAGCCAAGTCTATTGACCAAATATCAATTTCTGCCATGAACATCTCTTACATTTGACACGACGGTCCAAATGTTATTTTCTATGTAATACGTCAGGTTGGTGCATTAAAATTTGTATTCTATTCGTTGGAATAGATCAAACACTTATCTAGAGAGACTTGAGATTGGGATGCCATGTGATGACAATTGTCACCACCCCCCGTCTCTCCCGTGGGCGTCGTACAAGGCGATGAAGGGTTAATACAGCGAGGAGTAATGGACAGCAGCATTCAACCTAGAAATATACTGCGATTTATTTGCCCGGTAGATGGCAATAGGCTGGCCATCTATTACATGGGACCTAACTTAATTAGAAAAACGGTTATTTAATTCACTTGCCTACCCCTTAGGGGATATAGACGTTATTTACATACATACATAAATCACGCCTATATCCCCGAAGGGGAAGGCAGAAGTGAACTAGCTACCTCGTTTCGCCAAATATGTTAGGTCCCATGTAAGAGGTGGCGAGCCTATTGCCATATATCGGGCACAAAAGTGTCGCAGTACATTTCTAGGTGGTATAAGAGGAACGCTGCTGTCCATTCCTCATCACTGATTTATCCTTAGTCGCCTTGTACGACACCCACGGGAGGATTTGGGGTGGTGACAATTGTATTCTACTCTGCCGTCACCAGACGTAATTTATAAATATGTAAAGGGCTGTTCACTTTTCCAGTGTTACTCATCAGCATCACGCTGTCAGTACAAAATAGCCTAGTACCATGTATGTGTGTACGTTATGTTCATTCTTTCCAGTTACAAATCTTATCTAAAGTTTTCGAGTTAAGAGTTAATCCTGAACTTGCTAAGAACGCTATAATGGGCACCAATCGTACCCGAAAAGGGGTGACGTAGAGTTCTTTTTTAATTCTCCAACGCAACACTACAAAAGCCCACTCCGTCCAAATCGCGTGAGTGGTGTACGAAATTGTCCGGAATCGCACCCGGCGTGGCATTGTCCGGAACGGCATGCTCCCTGGGGACCCCGACCCTCGGCTTACTTTATTGAAAACACCAGCACCGTTCTGCGATAGCTTACCTTCGGGCGCAAAACTTCCACTTTGTCCCCTAATATTTGCGCTACTTTCCTTGTGTTGAGTTTGCTGTTTATCAGCCGGTGGTGATTCGATTTGGTTTTATTGATATTTAGTTATTTAACAAGAAAATTGTGATTTGAAAGAGTTCGAAAAGTTATAGTCCTGATGCGGGAATGGGCAGTTTTCCCGCATCAAGCCTATATATTTTTTCGAAAATTTTCGAACCAAAATTTTCTAACATTCTTTTTATTTTTATTTTTCTATCATTTATTTATGGTTAAGTAATTTAAATTAAAATAAAACTTTAATTTGACAGTAACAAATAATAATACCGCTTACATATTTGAATTACATTATGAAATATTTTCAAAATGTTAGGTTAGACATTAAAAAAAGAGCACAATTATTAATTTTAACAAAAAATCTTCGCAAAACAAAATTCCTTGGAATCTACTCCACGTTATCATATTTCAGTGACTTAGTATATCACTCAGCCAACCAGAACATTAATTGATAATTTATTCAAATTGCAAGATGTCTTATATTTCACGTTTTGAGTTAACATTACACACGCGATTTTAAACGCGATGTTGACATTCCGTGAGTAATATTAATAAGTTAGCAAAAGGCATAATTAAGTACTGAATTTTTAATAAAGTAGTTCACATACTAGATTTTTTTTTCTTCTCTGTGATTTTTAGTTTCGAAATTTGTCATCTCTAAACTAATAATCACAGAGAGAAAATAATTATAACTATCACATAAATGCTTGCGGTAAAATAAAAGTAATAGTTATTTATAAATAACATTTTAGGGCTGACACCAAAGGCAGTCCTTTTCTAGAAGCATATTATTAACACCCTATAGCATAAATCATTATCGTAAGGTTTACTTAGTTGTTCCATATCTCGAAATCTACTTCTGACACCAACCAATCTATACATTTTACTCAAACGATCTATCATGATAAAATCAACTAATCAAATAAATTGCTAAAAGCCGCTTGAACGTAATTATTAATTTCTGTTCAGTAATAACTTGCAGCTGTTACCTATTTATTATTATTATGTTGATTAGCATAATTACAGTAAATACGTTTTTATTTCACTCACGTTTGAAGGTAAAACATTGCTTCAGCAATAAATTTAAATTAATTTCATAACAAATTGTGTCATGCCCCGTGGCTATGCACGACAAGCTGGCTATGTAAATTAATTACAGCGTGATCACACAGTATAATTACATTGCCTTAGATCCCAAAAATAGGTTAATTATTTAATAATACATTGACAATAAAAAAATATGTACCATTATTAATGCTACCATTATAATTTATTTAAAGTTTTGGTATTTTGAACATATTTTTTTAAATGATCTATATTCTACTCACCATAGCCGTGTGGTGACGGCAGAGTAGAATACAATTGTCACCACCCCAAATCTCTCCCGTGGGTGTCGTACAAGGCGACTAAGGATAAATTTAGCGATGAGGAATGGGCAGCAGCGTTCCTCTTATACCACCTAGCAATATCAATGTACTGCGACTTTTGTGCCCGATAAATGGCAATAGGCTTGCCACCTATTACATGGGACCTAATATAATTGGCGAAACGTGGGTTTAACTTTTTTTTGTATTTTTTTTATATATATATATATATATTTTTTTTTTACACTCACACCTATCATCTAGCCCAAAGTAAGTAGCCTAAGCACTGGTGTTATGGATACTAGATGACGAACATATTTTTAATATAATTATGTATATAAATGTTGAAAATATACTACATAAACATATACACAACCATGACTCGGAAACAAACTTTTTTTTTTGGTCATCACAAAGTTTGCCCCTACCAGGATTCGAACCCGGGACCTCTTGGCCAATACCCAGCAATCTGAGCATTCAACCAAGGCGGCCGTCAACTGATTCAGATAATCCTCATTTAATATATTCATTTTACAGGAAATATAATATGTACTTTATTTTCGGAGCTTATTTAATCAGTTAAGAGCATCAAGATCACTTTGCTTAATAATGTAGGATGGGCCAGCCCGGTCTTGCAAAAGGGGTTATCATAAAAGTCGACTAAAGTACTGCCTGGTGTATACCATCATTCACCATGCTACGCCCAAATAGTGGCGGGCAAATCATCAACAACCGCAGACCCAACGAGGATTGGTATAAGAGAAGCGGTAGGCTGTAAAATGTAAGCCAAAATCTTGAGCAGCCTCTCCGTTTATCAGTTTCTTGGCATTGTACTTTTCATTACTTTTCTCATTCATCACTACTGCTTTCGCAGTGTAGGCGATGATACCAATTTTTATTTCATTAAGTTACATACATACATACATCAATCACGCCCATATCCCCGAAGGGGTAGGCAGAGGTAAATTCTCACCCGCGTTTCGCCAATTATGTTAAGTCCCATGTAATAGGTGGCGACCCTAATGCCATTTATCGGGCACAAAAGTCGCAGTACATTGTCAGGACGGTAGTATAAGAGGAACGCTGCTGCCCATTCCTCATCACTGATTTATCCTTAGTCGCCTTGTACGACACCCACGGGAGAGATTTGGGATTTCACTAAGTTAGCATTCTTATTTTCCGAGATTTCCATGTGACCTGGTTTCTTTGCTTTCGAGAGTACCTTTCTAGCATTCACATAACTTGTAATAACATGCAAATAATAAAGAAGTGTTTCTGGCAATCTGTGCACAGATTATACACCTACATACTTAAACAGATAGCTTGGCCATTCAATCATCGCCATGCTTTTCTCTTACTACAGACACTATTAAAGCCACCTTCAAGACTTGAGGGAATATTTTTACTCATAAGACCATTGTAATGTCACCTTCCTCCTGCCATCTTTACTCTTTATCAGCTAGGCTCCCAAAACACCCATTCACGTGTCGCTGCGGTCCCATAAGTAGGACATACAGTAAGACATATTGCGTCCCTAACAATTTTTCTTCATGTCGGCGAGTGGTAGAGACGTCAGCGCCATCTAGTAATAGAAAATAATACCTAAATTTGACATTACAAAACAAAACTGCGCAAGTCGAAACCTTTTCTGATAAAAAAATATGCTAATTAAAATGTGCATTGATAAAAAAGAGTGTCTCGTCATCTTGTCTGTCTTTGGTACTGGCCTTCCCTATATTCACAAGACGGGCACAGTACGGGTAATGTATATTAATGATTACTATTGTAGCCGGGATCGAAGAACGGGATCCCGAGATAATTTATTTTTGGTTACCCATCCAATGACGACGCTAACGCAGGCCGAGCGTACTACACAATGCTCTATCAAGCGTAAATTTATCGGCTACTATTCCGAATGTGTATACATTAAAATTTGCTAACAATGTGTTTATATTTTCTAACAAAATTTATGTAAATCATGCTTTGATCATGAAAGCAAATTGGGAAGTTCTATGCCGTAAAAGTTCGATAAAACAGAGCACCTTCATCGGATCTGAGCATCCGTTGGATTAACTTTTGCGAATTTCCCGAAACGCCAGTGAAGATACATTCGGATTGAAAATGGTAAACATTTTCAACAAGCTAATTAACTGAGCAAATTAGTTATTGTTATATAAAAAGTAACAAAGGGAAAAGTTCGCATTACCGTCGGTGTAGCTCCAGGATGTGTGGGACAAGTGAATAGATCTTGACGATTTAAATTGCAACTGTTTATCTCTCCAATTAGAATCCGTTCGATGGGAATAGTTTTATTATTTAAAAATATTAATTTATAAACGTCTTGGTTTTGTATCTGGAACGCACTGGAAACCTTTATGCTGCGCCTTTCTAATTGACTCTTTCCTTCATCGTATTCATTCCACTACACAACCAAAATCTTTAATTGAATTGTTTACTTTTAAGCGGTAAGAGGGACCGATTTTTATTTTGTAGTTTTATGTAGCATGGCACCGGATGACATGAGAAGCTCTATTGCGCGTAGGAGTTCAATAGATAATGTTCGAAAATGAAAATTACATGGTAATAGGGTAAGAGATCGTGGAATCAAAATATACCACTAAACCTATCGAATAATGTCAGTGTTAAATAAATTTTACTTTCAATATTATTTATTCGCTCCCACTTAAGAATAAAAGCGTTATTTTCACTATTAAATAACGGTGACGCCTATACCTTGCGGTATCCATTAAGGGAATTACACTGAAGTGGAGAAATTGTTTTAATTCTGACAATACTAGCAACTCTCGCCTTTAATATCAAACACAGGAGACGTAGTCTCGCTTGGAGTTCGCAACTGTGATATATAGTTGAACTATTTCCCTTCGTCCTTTAGCAATTTGAATTAAATGCTGCATTTATAGCTTGATAAAGCAAACAGTTGATTCGAGTTGTATGCTAATTTTAATGCACGCCACTTGTTTGTTTTGTTCCGGTACACCGTTATGCGGTCACAGAGGAGATAATATTATTAGCGAAGCTCGTTTCTATTTTTTAAGAGATAAAGAGAGAGAACAATCTGCCATACCTAAATAACAAAATATGTAAAAGCTTTTATACTCAAATAAACATTTGATTTGAAGAGAAGTAAAAGCATCTTTACTCAGAAAGGTCATCTCAAACATTGTATCATTAGATTATAGGAAAGGCTTGATGGTATAAGAGGAACTCGCTTCCCATTACTCATTAGCTGTTATGGCCCTTAGCCCGGCCGCACACTATCAGAAATTTCTATTAGAAAAATTCTGACACTCGCCGGAAGGCACTCCTTGCATACATTTATTAGATCCCGTACACTGATAGAAAAATTCTGATTCTGATCGTCCGCTTCTGATGCACGTTGGATAGCACCTTAGCCGGACGAATAAGATTTTTTTCTGACGGAAATGGCGGAAGGTTTGTGTGTCATAGATTTTGTTCTAGACTCCGCACACTATCAGACATTCGCGTCAGTGCAGGCACGCTGGCGCAAGCTATACACGTATATATATACCGTTGTTTTTCAGGTTACGTTTTTAAAAAAAATGACCGAAATTCAGGATTTGATAACAGAGGTACAGAAGTATCAATGTGTATGGAACCTTGATGATGGAAATTATCAGAACAAGATACAGAAAGACTTAGCTTGGGAGCAAATATGCCAAATCTTAATTGAAAATTAGAATGAGTTTAATTCAGATGATACTAAGAAATTATGTTACACATTAATCTTGTCATGTTAAGAGGGTGAACCCAATATTGACGTTCTATTTTCCTTTTGTATTTTAATCGAAATAATAGCGCCAATAGCAATATCGTATCTTCATCCATTTTGGTCGAACACGTGCGTCCTTAACGTATCTATACACAGCTGAAACGCGACTGGGCTCAAAGGTTGCCGCATCGAAATGTCTGATAATGTGCGTGGTGGGTCCGGAGAGCGTCCGGCGAGCGTTAGAATTTTTCTAACAGAAATTTCTGAGAGTGTGCGGCCGGGCTTAGTCGCCTTGTACGGCACCCATAAACCGCGGCGTCTAATGTGTATAAGAGGAACTCTGCTCCCCATTCCTCATTAGCTGTTATGGCCCTCAGTCGCCTTGTACGACACCCACGGGAGATATTAGGGGTGATGAAAATTGTATTCTTCTCTGCCGTCACCACATGTCACATTTAATAAGAAACAGACTAAAGTAATTATATGCCGAAATTTCATGAAATGCCGCGTCCGACAGTCTGCAAGCGACAAATATTACCTCATCAACCCGAGTACACCCGCAGGCGGTAATGGCACGAGCTACTATATGATTACGCCGAGTAAATTAGGATCTGGCTGAGTTTAGGCATCAAGTCTAGACCTCCGGCTACGAGGCAGTGCAGCCAGGTAAGTGGGACGCAGTGAATCGTGAAAATGTACAGTTTATCACTGAGGAAATGAAAGCCGTTATTCAAACAACGTAATGATATCTACGTAGGTTGACTTTAGCTACGTTTGGAAGTAAATGTTGATAGTCACATATGAAAGGATAATACTATTCTGCCGTATAGGAACTGCAGACCAGAATAAAATTGTCACCACCTCCAATCTCTCTCATGAGTGCTATATAAGGCGACTAAGGGCTAAGGCCGTAAAAAGAGTGATGAGTAATGGGCAGCAGCGTTCCTATTACATAGGACTAACATAATTGGCGAAATTTTAGTGTAAATTTACCTCGGCCTACCCTTTCGGGGATGCATTGGCAGGATTTATGTATGTGCCAAGGCCAGGTCAAGAGTAGCCGAAACCGACGGACATGCATGAAGAAATTAATGAGTTTAATAATAATAAATATTTTTACTCTCACACCTATAATCTAGCCCAAAGTAGTAGCCTAAGCACTTGTGTTATGGATACTACATGACGGACATATTTTTAATATAATTATATATATAAATGTTGAAAATATACTACATAAAAATATACACAACCATGACTCGGAAACAAACATTTGTGGTCATCACAAAGTTTGCCCCTACCAGGATTCGAACCCGGGACCTCTTGGCCAATACCCAGCAATCTGAGCATTCGACCAAGGCGGCCGTCGCGGCAGTTTGGGTGAAGCGAAAGAAGTATGTAAGGAAAAAGTCGTGACATAGTATTTAAAGATGTATATATTACCCGAAGATTCTCTTTAATTTTATTTCAGTCTAGTTGACTCTCTGCAACATCCATTTGGCATGTGGCCTGTATGTGATACAGCCGTTGGCTCGTATAATGATCGTTGCTCTCATTAACATCTTAAGCAATTAAGTTTACTCCGCTTAAGGATGCTCTTAATAAAATTTATTACATTGAAATTCGCGGTGTATTGAGTTAATTAAATTTCGGGTGATGTCTTAGTGGTAATAACGGTGTACTTGCGACAACACATCAAGTAATAATACAAAGGTGTAGACTTTGAGTAGGTATTCAATTTTAGGATGTATGTATATGCTTAGATCCATAAGAAAGGTCAGTGACCAAGTAGACATTTTTTTAAAGGGCATTTAAATGTTATTCATCCTTTCATTTATTTGAATCTGGCTTAATTGTAGTATACTCACAAATCGTCAAAAGTCAAAAGTTTAAAAAACTTTTAGCTATATTAGCCTAATAAGCTTTTAGTAAATTACTGGAAGACTCAACTTTTATTTATTAAAGTTTGATATAAACATTGTAATTCAATACTCTTGACTACATTATATAATATATATAAAAATATAAATAATTTTACACTCACACCTATCAGCCCAACGTAAGTATAGCCTAAGCAGTTGTGTTATGGATACTAGATGACGGACATATTTTTAATATGATTATGTATATAGATGTCGAAAATATAATACATAAACATATACACAACCATGACTCGGGAACAAATATTTGTGTTTATTACAAAATTTTCCCCTACCAGGATTCGAACCCGGGACCTCTTGGCCAATACCCAGCAATCTGAGCATTCGACCAAGCCGGCCGTCATACACATTATAATAGGAAATCATAGTTTTATTTATTAAAATAAATATCAAGAACGTTTTGATTGCGAAAATACTTCATTATACTCTTTCCCACAAGTAATAATGAAAAACTTCAGTATTATTAGTTTTAAAGGCTTTTTATGTCAAACGAAGCGAAGTGTGAAATTCGAATAATTTAATATAACTCCGTGTAGGTTGTTTGCATTCAAGAAAATTTTGATGAATGAATGGCAATAGGCTCGCCTCTATTACATGGGACCTAACCTAATTGACGAAACGACGGTGTTTAGTTAAAATCTGCCCACCCTTTCGGAGACACAAGTGTGATTTATGATGATGTATGGAAAAAAAATGATAACAAGACATTGAAGACAAAAATGGGACAATTCCCAGGAAGATCGCTTATATGGTGAGCCTACAACGGACTCGCTTGTGGGTCTCGCGTGAAATGAGCAATCACTTTCATTGCTCTTCCGATGTAGTTTCCGGGATATAAAATAAGCGAGGGTCTACGTGTGGCGAAGAGCTGAGAATAACGACAGATTTATTTGAGTGAAACAATTCAGAAATAAATATTATATATTGACAAAACTAGCTTTTCGGATTATTTTTTTCTTATTGTTCTACTTCCCTTCACTTTTCCTTTTGTAGGCATAATATCATCCTTCTTTAGCAGCAGCGTTCCTAGTATTTTCTACCTACAATATACTTAGGCTCACTACCTAACCACCACAAGGGACTTAGCGTAATTAGCGAAACGGGTGTTTATTCACTCTTACTGGTTATTCTACTTACAAGGTCTGTCTTCTCTAGTTTACCATGTATTACTATAATTTCTTCTTTTTCCTGTCCTTATCCCGCTCTAGGCGGGGTCGGCACAACATGTTTTCTTCTTCCACTCCCCTCTATCCTTCACCAATTTCTCATCTACTCCGCTCTCGCTATCATATCCTGCTTTACACAATCCATCAATCTCTTCTTTGGTCATAATCTCTTTCCACGTCCTTCCACGTGCATACCTAACATTATTCCGTATTATAAATATATTAACGAAGAAAATTGTGGCTTAAAAATAGCGTCCTCTGCAATCCGGGCAGATGCCTATACCACTCGGCTAACCAAATCTGTAATAATTTTTCTAACATTTATATTACAAAAAATATTTGATAATTATGTATCATTATTTTCTTTTTAATGATATTTAAGACCCAATCTATTCACAATAGCACAAGAAACAGGAGAGTGTTTCTTGTGCTATTGTGAATAGATTACGTTACACTTAAAAATTACATCAAGGCCGCGAATTCACCAGACTGTTCTTATTAAAAACCGTCTGGCAATTGAAGCGCGTCCATTCCGCTTCCATAACACCGACAAATAAAAGACCTGTCGCCGCAATAATCGGCGCGACGGAGAGAGAGAGAGAGAGGGACAGAATGGAAATAAAAAATGATTACCACCTCATTCCTGACCGAATAAAAAGTAAGTCGCGAGTAATTTTTTTACAAGCCTACACATCGGGGCAATAAAAACGCGTCTCCGCGAATGGCGGCGGCTATATTTCATTTTGTGTCTCGCTCCGCAGTGGGTTGGCGTCCAGTGCTAGCGAGGGTTGGGCAGAATAACGCGCAGAAGAATAATAGAACGAAGAAATACTTTAAAAAAATACCACAAAATTCGAATTAGATGACTTACTGACAGACATAAATAAGATCTTCGAGGGTGAACTAACACCCACGTTTCTCCAATTAGATTAGGTCCCATTTAAAAGGTGACCAATTGCCATTTATTGGGCACAGAAGTCGCAGTACATTGCTAGGTGGCATAAGAGGAACGCCGCTGACCATTACTCATTGCTGTCTTAACCCTTAGTCGCCGGAGCGATACGGGTGGTGGTGACAATTTTATTCTACTCTACCGTCACTACACGACCCCAGATAACATAATTAAATAACCATGACCAGAGCCGTCCATTTCTTCTTAAAGAGTTAATCGCCAACCCCTGCTGGAACTGTCAGAAAACTTGCCCACTGCTGTATGGAAGCCAGTCAGAAGCATAGTATAGTACTGTTGTTTAATGTCCTCACTTAAGACGGCAAAGCGACCTAACAACATCAAAGCTTTCTGGTTACTCCTGTTGCGTTATTGTCTGCCGGGAACATAAGCGTTAAGCCGGACATAAGCGTCCCTGGGGAGCAATTCCCACGGAACTGCAATTCGAGACAATATCTATCGTTCCAACATATATTGCTACCTACGTAGACGACGCCAGCTGTCGTATTGAGTGCCAGACGCTGCTTGTATAACGCCTAGTTTAATTTCATCATTATCTCGATCGGATAGTGGATTAATAACTAAAAACAAGAACACGTCATTCCCAACTTGCTAGTCAAGGATGTATGTTTGTTGTTTTTGAATTCCCTTAACTTAATTATAATATTCTTCGGATTAATAGAAGCACTATATTCTAAAAACAAAAATCCTGATTGTATTTAAAAAATTACTATATTTTTAAAATAACCCCCTTAATAATTATAAAAATCAGTTTCAAAACACTGTTTTAACGAAATCACTGATCCTGACTCTTTCCATCAAAGCGTAAACACAGTTTGACAAAGACAAAGAAACAATAACAGACATATCAGCGATTTAGTTAAAACTGTGTTTCATGAAGGGGTTAATGTTTAGATAAAAAAAACTGTTAAATTAAAATGTATTACAATACATAAGGTAATCTCAAATAAAATGAGGTAACAAATTTTTTCTAAAAATTATTAAATTATTACCTTAATCTTCGCAATATAATCTTTTTAGGTCGAATAAAACACTTATTTATAGCGTTTCTGGACTTCTATAGCGTTGCTCCAAGTGGACCACCAGCTTGTCCATCCTCACCCTGAGGGCTTCTGGCGATGACACTCCGAATGAAAGTTTAAATGTCGCTTGAAATAAAGTGGATTATATTGTGTTCCCCGTCACGCGTCTCACTCACAGGAAGTTCAATGAAAGATTCGTTGTAAGAAACCGCGTTAGTAAGTAAGGCCTTTGCCAGCAGTGGGATCACAGTAGAATATTATTATTATTATTTATTTATTTATTTATTAGCCTACTAGATCATATAGGCTAATAAAAAAACAACAAATAAATGTATCGTATCTTCTTTATTTAGAGCCAGAATAGAAAGTATGCAGATCACGTGTCATAGCTCACTTATGTAATGTTTGACCATCTGACACTGAACGAATACTAAAACTTGCCAAAGGAATTTGGTCCTTATTACTTATAACTATTAATAACAAAGAATATTAAAAAAATATTTTATAAGTATTATAATACTTGCCCGGCATAAATGAAAATAGCAAGCATAAAAGAAATCGAGGACTTGAAAATAGAAATTGAAAACTTGAAAGGACAACTGGATATTGCTCACATGGAAATAGAAAATTTATCATTAGAAAACACAAAACTGGAAAAACAAACTATAGAACAGAAAAATATAATTATACAATTAAAGAAAATATGCACGGCAGAAACATGTAGCACAAAACAATCAACATCAAAAAAAAAAGGAAGAGGAAAGCTAAAACTACGACTTACTAATACAAGCTTGGACAATAGTTGCATGGATTTAGAGTTAAAATCTAATGAAACGATAGATGGCGCTGGTGGCAACATCTCGAGTGCGGTTTCCACCGCATGCGCAACATTTGCTATAACAACAACAGAGAACACTAGTACGCAGTTATCTCAATCATCGATAGATGGCGCGAATGACATAAAATTACACACTGAAAATAAACATGAAATTTTAATACTGGGTGGACAACAATGTTCCGGTTTGGCTGCTATGCTTACGAAATTAAGAATGAATACGTGCTTTGAAAAATATAAAATAAACTCATTCATAAAACCATTTGCAACTGCGGAAGAAATATTGAAAAATTGTCGCAACTCACTGGACTGCTCTGACAATTACATGATCTTGTGTGTGGGAGAAAATGACTACAATCCTTATACTATTCTAATTGAATTAAGTGCCACTTTAAAGAAATTTCAAAAATTAAATATAATTGTTTTGAATGTCATGCAGAATAAAAATTTGAATATCTTAAAGTTAAATAGTTTATTAAAAAACATATGTACTTATTTTAAAAATTGTACATTTTTAGATATTGGCTACTATAATAACCATTATAATCATCATCGTCATTGTTTTTATTATTTGTCAAAGGTAGCTCAAAAAATTAATATTATAATTGACTCACACTACTATGACCATAAGTACTTGCCATTATGTATTGAGAAAATTAAATCTGCAAGTAAGAGAAATTTTCCAACCCTTCCTAAAAAGGGCACGATACCCTTCTATTTCCAGCGATTAAAGAAATCTATATCGCATGTAGCAGCTGCAGACACGTTTTTTCGACAATAATTGTAAAGTTAACTTGTCTAAACTAAAACAAGATACCGCCATTTTATTGCACCAGAATATAGCAGGGTTACTTAACAAGTTAAACCAAATACAAATGTGTGTTCAAGAATTTATAGAAAATGATTCTGTTATTGACATTATTTGTATTTCAGAGTCATTTATAAAATCTGGCGATGAAACAAACATACGACTGGAAAATTATACCCTAGCTAGTAGTTTCTCAAGAGCAAAGGACAAACGTGGTGGAGTCTGTGTACTAATAAAAAACGACTTAGAATTTCAACCTATTCAATATTGCAATAAAATATCAATTGAAAAATCGTTTGAGTGTTGTGGAGTCAATATACCCTCCTTGGAATGTATTATTGTTTGCATATATAGGATACCAAATTCGGACCCATATATTTTTTTCAATAAGCTGGAGATACTTTTACACAAATTATTGATTAAGAATAAAAGGATTATTATTACAGGTGACATTAATATTGATACATTAAAGAATAATACAATTTACATTCAATTCTATTAAATAATAACTTAACACTACACATCACACTTCCAACACGCCAGAAGTCTTGCATAGACCATATAATTAGCAATATTAAAAACGCAGAAGGGAAAGTTCATCACCTTTACTTGTCTGATCATAACACTGCTCAATCCCTCATATTTCCGGTAAAACAAAGGAATCGACAATCGAAATACTGGTACCTGATAAAAAGAGACTTAAGCAAAAATAATATTGACAAATTCAAAGCTCATTTGACTAGCCTATCATGGTATGACGTTTTTAATGAATCCGACTGTAATAAAGCATTTAACAATTTTTATGACAATTATTTATTATTATACAATCTTTGTTTCCCATTAAATAAAATTAAAATATATACTGGAAAAACATCGCCTAGGTGGATGACAAAGGGCATCAAAATATCAGCTATTAATAAAAGAAAACTTAGATATGATTGTTATAAAAAATCCACAATTGAAAATAAATCAAAATTTAATAAATATGACAAAATATTTAAAAAATGCATAATTCAATCTCGTAAGAATATTAATACATATTATATAAATAAAGCAAAAAATAAATGTAAGGCATCTTGGCATATAATAAAAGACAATGTAGATAACATTACAACTCACAATCAATACATACAAGCAGTAAATTCAAATAATACAGTTATAACTGATGCTAAGCAAATTGCAGAAAAGTTTAATGAATGTTTTATCTCATCGTCAAAAGTGGTAACGGACGCCATTCCGGATTACTCCTCTGTAAAAAACGTGAGTTCCACTATATTTCTAATGCCGACCTCATCACATGAAATTATAAATTTTATTAAATCACTTAACAACACAAATGCAGTAGGATATGACGATGTAAAAACACAAATAATTAAAGAAAGTGCTGAAGAGATTGCTGAGGTACTATCATATATTGTAAACCTTTCCTTTGATCAGGGCATTTTTCCAGAAAAGCTCAAGATATCAATCGTAAAACCACTTTATAAAAAAGGTTGTAATAAAGAGTTAACTAATTACAGACCGATAACTCTAATTCCAATTTTTTCCAAATTATTTGAAAAAGTTATGCATTCAAGATTATCAGTATATCTAAGTAAATTTGAAGTCATAATAAAAGAACAAAACGGCTTTCAAAAAAAGAAATCAACGACCCTGGCTGCTTATATTTTAATTAAAAACATTGTCGAAAATATAAATAAAAAGAATCGAATTTCAACAATATTCTTTGACATGACAAAGGCTTTCGACCTCGTTAACCATCAAATATTGTTAAATAAGTGCGACCGCAGTGGTATAAGAGGAAACGCTTTGAAATGGTTAACTAGTTATTTGAGCTGTAGGAAACAATGTGTAGAAATATCAAGATTCGATAAAGACTTAGTGCTACAAAGATTTAGATCCACATATGAAGTAGTTACATCAGGCGTGCCACAGGTAACTATACTGGGACCGCTTTTGTTCCTTCTGTATATTAACGACATCACCAGCGCAACGAAACATGAATCCATTTTATTTGCAGACGATTTTTCCGTTATTGTACCAGAAACAAAAAGCATACCACATGATGCAAACTTAAAGTCTACAATTGACTCTATCACTAAATGGCTAGGAAGAAATGGTTTAATAGTTAATATTTCCAAAACAAAAATTATTCAATTTTCCAATTATAAGAATAAGCCTAACCCTCTTAACATAAGCTATGCTGGTGAAAGTATTATGGATGTATCCGAAACAAAATTTTTAGGCTTAGTATTGGACAAACACTGTAACTGGAAGGCTCACGTAAAATTAGTGTGTACAAAAATTAATAGATTTGTTTTTGCTCTAAGAAAACTAAAAAGAATAGCCGGAGAAAAGCCTGCCATTACAGCGTATCATGGATATGTGGGCTCGGTATTGAGGTATGGATTATTGCTCTGGGGAAACTCTACTCATAGCTCAGAAAAAATGTGTCAGAGCAATTTGCAGTGCAGGTCCGTTGGAATCATGTAGACCCCTTTTTAGGAAGCTAAACTTGCTTACGGTGACGTCTCTGTACATCTTAGAAATAGGAATTTTTGTAAGAAAATATCCAGACCTTTTTTCAAGAGCTAGTAGTTCGAATAAGACATTTTCTCGTGACCCTACCAAACTCCTTTTGCCTATATGTAGAAGTCATCTCTATCACGAGAATGGTTCATTTATGGCTATACAAATATATAATAAAATACCAAAAAGCTTAAGAGAGTTACAATTTAATAAATTTAAAAGTAAACTGAGACAATGGCTTGTAGAAAAATGTTTTTATTCCATTAAAGAATTTTTGTAAGAACTTCTATAAATTAGTTAGTAGGACATAATTTATTATATTTACTGACATTTTTTTTTATTTTATTGTATTAATTTAAAACATTGACATGAAATACCTTATCAATGTAACTTTGTAATATATAATTTTGAATTTTATTAATATTGACATAATTTAAAATTTAATAACAATTAATTAAATGGACATTTATTATTTTAAAAATTATATTTTGCATGCTGAATATTCAGCAAAACATGTTGATCATGACCTTATTTTATTGTGAATTGTAACATCTCCATTGTACCATGTTTTATGCAAATAAATATTGAATTGAATTGAAATGGTAAGCCTATTTCTACATAGTATAAAACAAAGTTGCATCATCTGTCTGTCCGCTTAGATCTTCTTGACTAGACAACGGAATTTATTGCAGTTTTCATGAATATTACACTGATTTAGTAAGAAGTTTTAAAATGTATGGTATGTGTATCTGAATTTTGATATTTATCTGAGCAGACTTTGTGAAGTATAATACTACAAAACTGTAAATTATATGGTTATCTACACAGAAAAAAACATGAATCAAGGGCAATTATTCCAGGAACTTCCTTAACTGAAGATGCAATTTAAAATGAGCAAAACATTTCCCCCCGGAAGCACGGACATTTTAATACCTATCATTTACACTTTATTTAGAGCAATCATGACATTGTATAATCTTTGAAGGTAGTATCGCCATGATTTTATCAAGAAACCGGACAAGATTCCGATCAAATTGAAAGTCATCGAGTACACAGTACACAAAAGTACACAGAATTGTGTTGAATTTAGAACTTGTGTGGTGGATTTTTATATTTTAACAATTTACCCACTTACGGTACTTGACTAACTGCCGCACTTAGAGACGTCAAATAACTTTGATGAGTACTTAATGTCAAAAAATTTCATTTAAATTTAGACGAAAGACCTGACAAGAATAGAGACTATATTTGATTTGTCATTTTTTTGATATTTAGTACTCATTATCGTTAATGACGTCTCTGAGTGCGGCAGTTAGTACGATAAAACTAATTGTGGTATCTACATGAGAATCTTTTCCTCTTTCCCCCGAAAGAGATGTGTCCACGTCCCGTGCTACGGGGGCTGCAGTATTGACAGCTATCAATTTAGTTAGCAGTCATCTTGAATTTTTAGGCGGTACGGATTTTCTGCCAAATTCATACAAAATCTAAAGCTATTGCTGATAGTGACAAGTTCAAAAGCTATAGCTGATAGTGACAGCATGACGTCATAAACTATAGCTTTTTCTTTAGCAATATAGTTAGGCGGTAGGCGCGGCTCTCTAGTATTACAAAGATTAGATGTTTGTCAAGGACACTAAAACAACAAAAAAGCCTCTTCCAACAATATGGTATCCTGACGTACCATTGACTGTACTAAATGCAAGTTCACCTTGTCTTATAACTTCATTGGCGGCAAGATAATAAATAAATTAAATCCTTAATTCCATGTTCAATCCTAGTTGGTCTACGTGGTAGCTACTTGATTATTTGATTTTTGTCAGACAACAAAACTTACCACAGGCATCCTGCCAAATCCTAAAGTGTGGTGATCCTCGCCGGGAATCTTTAGCGGATGTTTCCTCGAACGATTTTAATATAACAAGATGAGGCAGAAAATTTCAAAGTCACGCTTCTTATTACCACCAGTTAAGTACTTTCAATTTGATCGCTTCATAATCTTTTGAGAACTAGTAGCCTTAAGAAAACTCTTACTGCTTTGAGGTTTTTGAAAGTAGCGCGAATAGGATCGAATCAAATAAGCTGCTTTTTGTATTTGTCTCGATTAACATTGTGCTGGTGCTTAAATTTATGCATCTCTCATTCACGGGTTGGCTGGAAGAGACCTCCGTTGTTAACAATAATGTTTAAGCCCTGTACTTAGTATAATTTAAAGTGTAATAAAGAGTATGAGGAAAACCACGACGTAGAGAAACTGTATGAAAACTACAATGACAAAAGAATATTGGCAGTAGAGTAGTAAAATAAATTAATTATGTACACAACATAATAATTATTGTTAAGATCGCCTAATTATTGTTTATAGCTAAGTGTGTCACATTCAATTACACTTTTAATTTAGTAATAGAGATAGTATACTATAGTAAAAGAGAACACAAAACAATCAAATGATAAAAACAAAAAAATATATTATAGAACAAATCGATATGGAGACCGGTCAACCATGCGCTTTCTCGATTAAAAAGGAAAGTAAATATACACTATAGTGTCAGGGCAACAACAGGTGCCAGACTCGGTTAATTGCATTAACAAAGTCAGTAACAGATGAGTTGATATTCTGACTTTTACGAATGAATCCCAGAAAAGTTACACATTGTCCTGTAAGATATAATACACAAAATATATTATTATTATACGGGGATGCAGGAGGAGGATAGTTGTTATTATAATAATGCTATGCTTTTTCATTTTAAAATGCTAGTTTTCGTTATAAAAGTACAGGTTGCAGTGAAATGTATAAAATAATGAGTCTCAAAATGTCATTACTAAAATATGCATTTATTTAGAGTATCTACATAATGAATGAAATTTTGTAGAAAGCAACATCAGTTTTTTTTAATTATTTTATACGCAAAGATCAAATACCTTCTCTTTCAGTTCTTCTCAATTAACATTAACCATAATCATTTTTAATCGACGAAAAAACGGAGGAGGTCACTCAATTCGGAGCCGTATTTTTTTTATGTTAGACCACGCATAACTCCGTCGTTTACGGACCGATTTTGATCATTATTTTTTTATACTTATTTTATGAAGCTTAAATTCAACTTTCACTATATATATCTATTATACATCAGGTGTAGGTAAGCACAAAACAGATTACAGTTTGCCAGTTCCATGTGTGTACAAAAATGAATTTAATATCATATCGAGATCTACTGTTCTATAAGAGCTTTTCAGATAGATTTCCCGGATTGACTGCTGCGTACTGTGAGCGACCGCCGCAGGCACTATCACTGCCTCTTTGCAATCGCTCTCCAATTCAATTTTTCCCCACTATTTTAAAAGAAGTTACATTTTAAGAGGCTTCCGGCTATCTGAAACGATTCAGGGTTATGAGGGGATCCTTTGATGGAAAACTCTGAGGAGTTTTACCGCGACATAGAAGCGTTTGCAGCTAGAATGTAAAATATTACATCGTTTGAGAATTATTTCGCAGCGTTTTGAAATATTTTATGCATCAACTTTCCTCATGAGGTATTCTGTTGAAATTTTTGTGTTGACTACTAAAAAGGTTGTGGAATAAGTTCATTCATCATTCTGAAATACCCAGTCGTTGTGACTATATTTGCATCTTAATCTTGTTGACTATCGGGTTTTTTGTTTTACTTTATATATTAGTAATAATGACCTACTAATGATGGCATAACAAGGTAATAGTGGCGTATGTTTTAGTTTCAATTCCATTGGTTAATTAATTCTAACCGTGATAAAATAAAAAACTCTAGCTGTTTATATTTCATATATGGAACTAAATAAGCTAGTGAAATGTGTGTGTTAATAACTTCTGCTTACAACTTATGGAAGGCGTGATTGAATTCTAGATTCCTTCAAAAACATTTGGGATTACTATCTTTACAGACAGACAGGGACATAGGCTCATTTATGATGTCTGCAACGAGAAATATACAAAAGAATGTTACAAATAAATTAAATTCTAAATATTCTTACCATCCATCGGTTCGGATTATATATTTATTCCTAGCGACTTACACATAACAAAGTCGTAATACAACAAATTAGCTTATAGAGAATTTGTTGTGCAAACTGTTAATAAAACTCATTTCATACGCACTGAATGGCAAAAGGCAAACACATGCCGCAAACAAACATACCAATAAACTCTTAAAGCAAACAATGTTCCGTACTTAAGCCCCGGAGTCCAAAAGGCCACCCCTAGGCGGAACGGGCGACGAAGCAAAGATGAATCACCCGGCCCGTGTCTGCCCGGAGCTACTCCCGCTGCTATCGGATTAACAATTCTATTACTAATGCCGTAGGGCTTACTTTCTTGCACACTTTGCGAGCCGAAAAATACTGTTGAATATTTTTATCGGGCGTTTTTCCCAATATTTATAATGGATATTAAGTTTGATGCCAGCTTAATCATTGGTCCAGGCGATAATGTTTATCGCTAATTTAGCCGTTAACGACTCGTTTGAATACATTTCTTTATTCGAATTCGGATTTGGGGATCCTTTTTTATTTCGCGCTGCTTTTTCGTCACGGGATTTGATTTTACATTTAACGATACAGATTGTTAAATTTTATGCTGCTGTATTCAAGGGAGTTTTGTCTTTTTGTAAATCTAATTTGTTTTATTAATTTATTGCTAAAATCTTCCTAGATTTTGCCTTCATAATATATTTTTCTACAAATAACATTACATAATTTACGCCAATATCTATTCTATGGATTGAAGAATATAGAGAAATGGACCATAACCCACTAGTGCGGATTAATGGAACAATCATAATAAGTTTTCTGGCCACCTACTAGCTTAAAAAGCTAAAATAGAGGGTATAGCTTTGAAAGCTGGAATATAGCTTAGAAAGCTAGAAAGGAGGGTATAGCTTAGGAACTCAGAATAAAGCGTATAGCTTTAAAAGCTAAACAAGAAGGTAAAGCTTAGAACGCTAGAATCGCTTCTTATCTCACAAGAAAATTGGTAAAAACTCATACAAATGCAATTCCCAATTTCGACACCACAACGGCCAGAATACGGTAGCTTGGATTTACTGCAAATTGCATGCTGTACACGGGCTGGTACCGAGCAAGCTGATGACGTTGCATTGCCAATTACAGTGCCGTATTTGTTTTAAGAATCATTCGAGCTATATTGGCCTATGCCATTGTTTATACCGAATGTATACTAGGTGTAAAATAAATATGCAGTAATAGTTAAATATGTTATTCAGGTCATTAAAATGAACAACTTTGAGACCAATAACAAAATCTCAAAAAAAAACAACTCCCCATACAAACTGATGACAGCTGGTACTCAGCTTAGTATGGGGAAGTGAATTTTTTCTGAGATTTCGATTTTGGTCCCTTAGTGAACCCCTATAAATATTACTGCACATGTCTGTTACACCTAGTAGAAATACATACCTACAGAAATCTATTTAGTCAGAAGGGATAGGCTGAAGTAAAATGAAACACTCGCGTTTCGCCATTTATGCTAAGTCCCATGTAATACGGGGCGAGCCATCTATCGAACACTTGTTCTGCTAGATAGAGAAGGATGCTGCTACCCATTCCTCGTTGGCTGTTTTAGCCCATAGTCACCTTGTTCGACAACCGCGGGAGAGGTTGGGGGTGGTGACAATTGTATTAGCCACCACACAGCTCTAGCAATACAAATACCCGTAATAACGTTGGAATCAATTGGCTTTTCACGTACTGGATCTTAAGGTAGCGATTTTGTGTATTTCAAATAGTACGTTTTACTATGGACGTCGTATTTCTTCTTCTCGCGACATTTCTTGCAGTATTTTTGACATGTGATATTATGTAGATGTGATTTGATATTGAAATGTTGTTGATTTGATTCATAATCAAAATAAAAATTAATTATTATTAAAAAAAATATATATTAGACTGTCTCATCTGTATAACGATTTCACCAGAGAAGTTCCAGATATCGATATACACCATTAAAGCCTTCCTAAGTTTCTTCTGTTAAGCAACATGATGTCCCTTAGCTCGCCAGTGGTATTTCTTCTTATTTTTCTTATAAAATATAAAGAAACTGTTTTGTTTAATTATTATTTGAACAATTAGTTTTATTAAGAATGCTGTAATAATAATTATCTATAACTGTAAGAGCAGTTAGATATGTATTGTATACGTTAAATATATTACTTAATTTCTATGCTGTATCTTATGTTGGAAACTCTGAATAAATAAATAAACAATAACAGAGAGTAACTTGCTCCCTGGTACATTTCGCAGACAATGTATTCCTGTATCAAGTTGCATAGTTTGCGCGGAGACGAGGGTTTGATTCAATTAAATCAAAACTTCGGAGCCAAATATCAAACACGGTTTGTCCGCAAACTCTTAGTTGTAATGCACAGTAACATAAACAAAGCGAAGATATAGCGATTAGAATGTTGGCGAAGGTAAATAATTAATGAAATAAATATTTCTTACACTGGCACCTATCATCAGCCCTATGGAAGTTCCTTCTGTTATGGATTCTCATAATAATAGCCAAATTTTAGTAAAATTATAATTATACATTATAAATAAACAAACAAAACAACCATAACTCAAGAACAAAATATGTCTGTAATGATCATCACACAAATATTTGCTTCTATTTAGATTCTTACCAGAGACCTCTTGGCCAATATTCAGCTAACCAAATGACCAAACCGGCCGTGATAGGTACATCATATTTTCGAAAATCTCCTCTTCCTCCAAGAAATCATCATCAGTTTTCCCCAGGTCCTTTATAATCCCACCGCTGGGGTATCTTTCTTTTCTTTATTTAGAAGAATATTAGCAAAATTTCTCCATAATTTGAAATGTCCTAAGGGCATTAAAAAATATGAATATGGATAGGATAGCCTATCGGATAACGGATTAAATGAGCATCCTCCGCGTTCAAAGGTTCAAATGTTAGACAAACATCATGAATACGAATATTGTTTACTCCGAGAAAATAATATTGCTTTGTTTTGATTAGATGTGATTAAGCGTAGGAGGTGATAGTCAAAATATTGTGGCTGTGTATATATTTTGTCTGATATAAAATGGAACAAAACCTGATGGGACCTATATCGATATCTAATATAATTAGTGAATGTCGATAATTATTGACTGCCTACTGCTTATGGATGAAATAGCCGTGATCACCATGAAGTGTTAAGGCCTTCTAGGAATGAATATGCGTTATTTCTGTGTGAGTAGGGCTTTTGGTAACAGCAGGTACAGCCGCCGGAGCTAATATTCCGCATTTAGATCAAAGTTCAAACGGCGCCATCTCATTCCTATTCCAATGTATGTAAATACCATCCGCCGGTGGAGCTCTCAATAATTCAGATCCATAAAAGTGTAAAGCCAGCGCGACAGTGGAATTTTTAGTCAATTTCTCGTTTGCTACAATTGAATTTGTACGCGGAATCGGTTTTCTGGGCACGGACGAGGCGACTTCCGAGCCGGCGCGGCCTAAGTCACGGGAGATATGAGAGATCTTTGATAAATCACTGGAATCGCATGTCGCGGTAACTTCTGCCTGCATTTTAATGTCTCTTCGGAGAAGTTTTATACATTGAAACGGTTTTAAAATCCAACTTTGGGGTCGGAAGAGACTATATTAATGGTTAGAAGGGGGGGGGGGACTCATGGGGCGCACACTAGTCCGCCAGTGGGGCTTAAGTCTTAAGCCAAGCTGTTACATTTATTGCTTCTATAATTGTTTTTAAATATGAGAATATAAAATAAATGTGTGTCTCACTTTAGCAGTTTATAAACTAGGGGTTTGTTTACGGCAAAAATTATGACGTACAAGTATAACAAAAAAAAAATCAGCTTGTTATGTATTTTTACATCCGTTCCTACATAAATCACGCCCTTCTCCTCTAAGGGTAGGCAGAGGTGTTATAACACCCGATTACTATTACCGATTACATAAGGTTCTAAGTAATAGGGGGCGAGGCCTCTGTCATCTATCGGGTGTATAAAACCCAGTATACTGATATCAGAGGTGCGTTGCTGCCAGTTCACTAATCGCTATCTTTACCCATAGTCGCATTGTACGACTCCCGAGGAAGAGACTGGGGATGGTGACCGCTGGCTTCTGCTCTGCCGTCACCAAACGGCAATTATGCATTCATAAATATTTATAAAATTACTAAATACTCAATTGCTACTCGTTAGCAAGTTGTATGCCGGTAATAATAATAAATTCATCAAAAAATACTAACCTCAACGAGTGCGTCATTGCCTATGAGTCTCTTCGCAGATAGCCAATAGTCTAACATAAATTAGCGAAATTAATTAGATATATATTAATTCGCCTCTGCCAACCCCTTTGAAAATGATGTATGTATGTATGTATGTATGTAAGCACTTTATTTTCCAATGTTAACGTAACCGCTCATCGCCTGCACTTGGGCCACATGTGGAAACTTTTGTCTTCACCGAAGCCGCGACCTCGGATCCGTGGAAGTTACTTAGTTCTTTGAGCCGGACTCCATCCGCGGTCAAAGGCCAATCATGGCGGAGGCTGCCCGCTGATTTTGTTGCGGACGTTTTTGAAACACTCTCAGTTGATGGACCGTATTGAGTTACATACAGAGACAGTTTACACATGAATACATATATCACGCCCTTAGGGGTGGGCAGAGGTGAATCAACAACCATGTTTCGCCAATTAGGAATGGGCCCATGTAATAGATGGCGAGCCTATTGCCATCTATCGGGTACATTGAGCGCAGTATATCACAAGAGGAATGCTGCTGTCCATTACTCATTTCTGTCATTGCCCTAAGTCGCCTTGTACGACACCCGCGGGAGAGATGTGAGGTAGTGACCATAATTGTATTTTTGCTCTGCCGTCACCACACGGTATTAAAACAGCGATTAAGAAAATGATATCTAATAACAAACTCACATATGGAGCAACCCATTTTGGTCACCCATCTAATGACCGGCCTTGGCGAGCATCATTTAATTAACGCAATCGTAGGCCTGGCGTACTAAGCGACTGCGGTATAGAGCTCCTCACGAACAAAAACGAACTATTTAAGCTTAAAACAAAAGATTTGTAAAGTTGACGCAGCGCTGAAGAGTGGTCGATAGTCGTCCTCACCTTGGAACAGTTTCACTGATAGTTTGATGGGCACCTTTCAGTTCGAACGGCAAAACTTTAAGTTTATTATACCAATTTAGGAATTCAGTCGATGACGGCTGTCATTACTTGCTGGGCCAGTTCGTGGACTGTTTTTTATTTTGTGCTCAATGTGTACTGAAGAGCAATGAAACCGGGTCTCATAAAGATGACTGAAAGTCCCGAAAACAAGCCAGCTTAGTGAAATAAATAAATTATTCGAACATTATCTAACCACATTATTCTTTGAAATAAATGCGCTTAATAGGACGAAGAGTAGCAATATAGATATGCAATACATGCGTTCCAAATTTCTTAAATTAATTCCTCTCCATCTTTCTTTTCACTAAGCAATTTATTTATTTATTATTTTATTTATTTATGTACACACAAAAAAATGAGACAAAATACACAAACAAACAAACCGTGGTACAAAGGTCTGCTTATTTCTGATTAAATCTCTGCTAGCAGACCTGCGATAGGAAAACCTGACAAAAATGGTAGACACAGTGTGTAAACAAAGACAAAAGAAAAGAAGAAGAATATATATAAATAAAAATGTGTCTGGAAGAGATCATGTCTAGCGACAAGACCGCCATTTGTAAATCTCAGCTAAAGTTTTATGTTGTCTACATTACTATAGAAATAAATATGACAATCTTACCCACACAATGATTCCTGTTAATATGGTAATAGTCCAAAAAAAAGCAAATTGTGCACAAAAACTTTTTTCGAACGTTGCCAATTAAAGATTTATCTTCCGCATTATAGCATTCACTATTAATTCCGTTAAAACTAGTCTTCCTGATCAGTTAATTAAGTTCTATGATAGGCACTTGATCTAGGCCCGGTGATAAATGTTCCAAGACATTATACATGGTGCTTATTAACTATTTGATTAATGACAGCTCCGTGGGACAATGCTCTATCTCCAGCCATGATACGATCTCTGGCTTAACCTACGGGTTGAGTAATTGCGACGACTTAGACTACTCGTCAATTCGGCTACGTAATAGAATGTCTAACATTGAAATACCAAGAGTTACAATGCCTATGGTCTTCTTCTTATTCTTCTTTCCCTGTTCCCAGTTTATCTGGGTTCGGCGTAGTATGTTTTCTCTTGGAAAAGGTGCTAATAGAAAAGAAATGGAATCACCCATGTCGAGAGATCGATAAACGGAGAGAGTCATTGGAATGACTGCAACGCCTGTGATCAAAACAAACCTTTGGAAAACACATAAATCACGGCTTTTTATTGTTGTAAGACATTTTTGCCGTGTGGTGACGGCAGAAAAGAATACAATTGTCCCCACCCCAAATCTCTCCCGTGGGTGTCGTACAAGGCGACTAAGGATAAATCAGTGATGAGGAATGAGCAGCAGCGTTCCTCTTATATTACCTAGCAATGTACCTACTGCGACTTTTGTGCCCGATAAATGGCATTAGGCTTTCCACCTATTACATGGGACCTAATATAACTGGCGAAACGTGGGTGCTAGTTCACCTCTGCCTACCCCTTCAGGGATATAGGCGTGATTTATGTATGTATTTTTCCAATCTATATTAAGTCCCGTAAGAATAAAGATGAGCCTATCAATATCTTGCGGGTGTGTTAATTGAACTATTCCTAGGCGGTCTGCTAGGGACTCTGCTGCCCATTCCTCGTCACCTCATCACACAACCCTTGGTCGCCTTGTACTGTAGCCGCGGTAGGGGTAGGCGACAGTGTAATCTACTCTGGCATACCTACCAATGCAGCACTAATAAAAACACTTACCAAAGATTCTGGAGCTTATAATAATACAACCTGCGTTTGACGCACTTAATTCCAAAGACATATATCGGTGTTGGCTTTGAGATCGCAACCAGAGCACTTTAACTATTATGCCACTCAGTTACTTACAACAAGCTGTTATATTCTGTTTACGTATACAGTAAATATTTACCTACTTGACTATGTATACTTGATGGCGCAAGTTCGGA
Source organism: Cataclysta lemnata (assembly GCA_963931975.1). Classification (NCBI taxonomy): domain Eukaryota; kingdom Metazoa; phylum Arthropoda; class Insecta; order Lepidoptera; family Crambidae; genus Cataclysta; species Cataclysta lemnata. Next base: position 342,231 of record OZ008343.1, on the reverse strand, counting down.
AGCCAAATAGGTACATAATTATTATGTTGATGCAAATTTTTAAATGAGTAAAATCTATCCTCAGCACCCGAAATAATAAATAAGATTGTTCTGGGCGATTGTGGTGTATAATGGCCCATTTTGCTTAATATCCATCGTCTTCTTCTCCCTGACCTTATACCACTCCCAGTTGGGTTGGAACAACATGTCTTTTTTTTCCACACTCTTCTATCAGAAGTATCTATATATTCGGTCCTCCTCTCTATCCACCCACATTGATTGACGTACTCATTTCTAATACTGTTCACCTAGTCAATCCACACACCCATCTTTATATTGCTATCTCCGCTGCGTGCATTATTTTCCATCGCTCTCTTTCATTGCCCAACACTCTGATCTAAATATCCATCCTATTTTATGACAATGACACCACGAGCTCTGTTCAACATAATGTAAAAGTTGAAATTTAAAAACAATTTTATTCAAAGAAAAATTCTCAAGACAGAAATAATCAAAAAACTTACCCAAGAAATATTAAATTGTTACTTTTTAACTAAAGCCTGTGTGGCAAGGTTGTGAGAAGGGCCAGGGTAGATGAGGTCACTGCCCGATAACAATATCGTCTGAATTTCACATGTTTCAAAATGGTTTTCTTATGACAGGTAATTTAACAGCGTGCAAAGGGGTCTTCTAGTAAGTGACTACGACTTTTTCGAATAGGCAGCAGGTCATTAGATTTGTCATGAGAATAGATATTGAATTGGCCAAGAGGTTCAAAGAATCTGTATCTGTTCTTTAATCATGGTTGTTTATTTATAGTACATTTTTAATATTTATCTACAATTATTATGTGTTGTTGCTCATTATGTAGTTATTAGTCCATAATAGAAGATTTATTAGCTATTAATTTTGGGCCACACTACAAATGTAGATGCTGTAAGGATACATAATATATTTATTTATTAATAACTACTATCGTCACTTATAAAACAAAAAAAAATATTTCTATCATTATAATTTTTGATATCCACATAGATATTCAGAGCAAATTTAGCTTCTTGCGTTTTAACTGAGTAGGCCAAAGCTTCAACAATCATGTTTTTACAAAATTTACCACACGTTCCATTCTCGCGAGCAAAGGTTGTCCTACTGTGTCAGAAACTATCGATTTTTTACTAAAAGTTCTCAGATTTAGACTAACGACTCCATCTGTCTTCCTAATCGTGATCATGTGGGTGAAGCGACAGAGAATCTGCACTCTGAAACTATAACGCTATTCTTACACTTAGCTATTGAGTATGGCGTTTCAACAGTATAAAAGCTTGACCATAAATAAGTCTAATTTTGTACTTTATAGTATACTATTGTGCAGTTAACATACAGCAAGTTCGACTTTGCCCGGTAAAATAAATTTCAACTTCGTATAAAATCTCCATTTTTAAAACAACTACATTAATTTCAACAAAAGTTTTTGTGGTGATTAATAATAATAAAAATAAAATTAAATTAAAGCATAGATAAGAAAATATAGTTGGTATTGCTAGAATTACATTGTTTGTGTATTGAGCAACATAATACAGTGATTTAAATTACTTCTTAGCGACCACGTTATAAGGTAGTTAGATCAAGTCTAAAAAACTCTCTTCCGCAACATATTTTAATGGTGATACGACTACATACTTATTTATTTTTATAATATTAAGCTTTGGTTACCATAATAGACCAATGACAGTCACATCACCTGAAGCACTGGACAGAAGATAATACCGAAGAAAAGTATCACTCTTTGCGATATGTAAATTGCTAATGCAATGTGAAGAAGAAGAGAAGGCAATATGTAGGCCTCGGTGAAACGGTCATACTACTGTAGCAAATGCTTACAATAATTCGGAATAAGTTTCATTCGTGCGTGTTGAACATAAATTTACCATGTCAATAGCGAACAATCATATCGATTAATTATTCATCATTGATCTCTGCAGCTGCCGTCGGACCGATAAAACTCGTTCGGTGCATTGTTCCAAAGTAATTATTTTAATGCAGCCTCGTGGAAATGTGGTTTTTGCTTCGGCCAGAAAGTTTTATTGAATAAGTTTAAGTGGAAGTTCAATTAAGTCAAATGGCAAAAACGCTGCTGGACTATAAATACGGCTGATTACAATGCATTCGTACATAAATAAATCACGGCTATTTATCCATGAGTCTGTATATGCCTGAGAGGTATATTAACATCCACGCATCGCCAATTTTGTTAGGTCCCATGTAGTAGGATCTAGCCTATTACCATCTATCGGGCACGTAAGATACAGTTTATTGCTTGGTGGTTAAGAGTAACGCTGCTGCCCATTTCTCTTTGCTGTCTTAACCCTTAGAGAGATGGGGGGGTGGCAGTGACAATTGTATTTTACTCTGCTATCACACCACACAGCGATACAAATATGATTTTTACCAAATGTGAATAAATAAATTAACATTCGCTGGAATAAGCGACTACTGATACTCTCATTTCTATAGGAAATAAAGTGTCTTAGGAAACCTTTTAAAGTTGGCCATTGTAAGTGAAAATGGGCCTATTAAACTAATAACTATTGTTGTGACATGGCGTCCTTGAATAGTTTTCGGTGGCTTCAGAAACAAAAGTTTGTGCTTTGTTCCAGAAGCTAAATGAGTGCGAGGGGCTCACCCGGTGTCACGTCGAGGGGGAAGTAGGCCAGCTGGTGATGTGCCCACGACGAAGATGAGCAGGCGGGGACCCTTCAAGAGCTTCGCAATCAGCCTGATACAGATCATCACTATTATATGCCAAGGTGAGTCAGCATTCTTGTCAGCATTCTTGATCACCGCCTTGCGGTCACACATTTTGTCTGATGTATTGTTTTAACTTCGGAATAAATAATAAAATTTCACGTAAAGATTTTGATACCGGAGATTTTGTCTTATATCGCCTACTTTTCATCAGGGAACCTTTTGAAGTAGCGAAGAGGTGAAAGCTACTAGCTTGGATGGAAGAAGATTGTTTGGTATGAACGTGGAAGGCCGTAGATTAAGATTAGGCCAAAGAAGAGATAGCTGAATTATGTAAGGATATATGATAGCGAGATCAGTGGATGAGAAATTGGTGAAGGATAAAGAGAAGTGGAAGAATATAACATGTTGCGCTGACCCCGCCTAGAGCAGAATAAGGACAGGAAGAAGAAAGTAAGTGTTCAGGTTTGAAAGAAGACGTAATAACAAGAATTAAGAAAGTAATGCTCGCAAGGTTTCATCACGTAAAAAATAATTATTAGTGAAAGAATAATTACTAAAAGGATTCATATCGAGGGGTGAAAGCCTATTTGGTTTAAGCGACATTTTTTGAATTTTACAGGAGAGCGTTTTTAAAGTTTTTAATTTCGGAAAAAAATTCATTGCAAAAAAACGGTGTGTTAATTTTGCCTGAAAGTCTTACAAACTAGTTTTTATTTATAAAACCCCAATTCTGGTTACATTCTTCACTTTATAATGATAACAATTTTGAAAATAAATGTCGCTTCACTCAAAATAGCCACATAATAGAGTAAGGCAAAATGATTTAACTGCCACTTTGTTCTGCGGACGGTTGCAAGCAAAGTGGTTTAAGTGTTATTTTAATTGTCTTGCAGAGTATGGCAAAGTGCTTTAACCTACATTCTACCAACTGGATAGAAAAAAATCTATTTGGCTTAAACTCCAAAATGAAATATTTCAGAGTCAAATCATAATGGCTTAAATAACAGTTTGAAAACTATGACATTTGTTTTAAATCGCATATGTTTGTATAACTTTATAAAGAATGGTGAATAATACCATGCACTTATTTCTCATTTTAAAATTACAATGTCAGTGGAGATGATGGTTTTTTTTAAATAAAAGATTTTCTCAAACTTACTATGACAATCCTCCTTATAATTATCATTATCAGTTTTTTTAACAACTATTTATGCAACATAACTATTAAGGACCGGTTTCTTGATGCATAGTAACAAGAAACCGGTCCTTAATAGTTATGTTGCATAAATAGTTGTTAAATAACTCAACCAATTGTTAAAAATTGTTACTAATCGTTAATATCGGACTGATATTCAATCATCAGTAACAATATCAGACTGATATTTAAAAAGTAACGATTTTTAACAATTGGTGAGTTAACTATTTAGCAAAAAACAGGCCCTTAAGCATCAGTATTTTTTTTTTAATTTTAACAATTAAATCTAAATTATAATTATGAAAATTTTATGTCTGTAAAATAATCAATAAGGTTTTTTTTCAAATTCCTAGCACAGTGCACACAAATACTCATTCTCACGGTTGACGACAGACTGGACTAAGGGGGGTGGGGTATTTATTGTGCGGCAGTCAAATGCGCCAAACAATCATAGTTTGATCCGACGTTGCAAAATTGTCACATAATAATATTTGCATGTTTGAACTTACATAGATTCATTAATTTGAGTTTTTATTAGTGCTTCAAGTAACATAAGGTAAACTTGAGATATGTTTGACCGACAATCAATGAAATTATAGAGTGCGGATCAATTTCTGAAACGGCATGCTAGTTAAGTTTTGCATCCAGACGATAATGATTCAAACAACATTTTATGACGAAAGGACATAGAGGCAAAAAGGTTGAAGCGCCATATCATATTTTTTTTAGATTCAAGCAAAATGTTTTAAGCGATGGTTACTTCTAAAAGTAATGATAGGCAAAACGCTCTAACCGCCATTGAGTACTATTATTGTGAAAGCACAAACAGTTTAAACGGTTTTTAATAAAAAAAAATGTATGGTTCATATCCACTGTCTCTAAAAATGGTATTGATTTTTGTCGTTTCATACATCAATGCTCTAAAATGAAGCCAAAATTTTCATTGGTTTAAACGCCAAAAAACTGCTCCGATATTTATGGGACCCAGCTCAGTCGACGCAGAAAAAATCGCTGATTCCAAATATCTATATAACTCAAAATCGCCCTAGGTGTCGCTTAAACCAAATAGGCTTTCACCCGTCGATATTTGGAAGTGATTGGAGACATAGGAATGGGAATATTATACATGGTTACGATGATGATGAAGATGATGCAAACAATAAAACCAAATGTTAAAATCTCATAGAAAAGTATTTTCTATAAAAGAAAAAGCTGTTTATTATGTAAATGGATGGTTGTCACTAAAACAACAATGATAAACATCAAGCTTGAAGCACTCCACCCGAATGAAACAGTTAATAGGCTGAGTAAGTTTCCCAAATTACACGTAAACTTTTCAAATAAAACTGGTTTCAAAGGACGAAGGTTTTAATGAAGACAATATTTTGGCGGGGAGTTCAGTAATTAAATCGTGTCTCATATCTGCGCGCGTGTTAAGTCTCCGAATAATTGGTTATTTAATTAGTTGTGGCAACACTAAATTTTAAGTGCGATGGCCGTGGCAACACTGCTACGCTTGTTATGTAATTAAATTTTCTGTAATTTATAAATAGAACACTCTGCTGACTGTGAAATTAATGTGTATTCCGAGTTATTGGAGTTTCAAAATTGGAACAGGGAGAATGTATCTTGAAAATTAATCATTTCGATTAAGACTTCAGAGTGCTCTTGATAGAAATAGCTTTATAATTACTTAAAGAAGTCACATTATAGTTATTATATTAAGGCGGCACTCCCCACAAAAAAAATTAATCACCGAAAACATAATGTATCATTATATTTAATTAAAAAAAATAATATGAGAATTTTTTCTAACATTTAAATAATGTAAAAGCAAAATATTTTGCAGGTCAAAACGAAACCAAACCCTCCACTGTCCCTAAGAAAGCCAAAGCTGTGATACCTTGTTGTATCCAATTTATTTATGGTGCTAAATATTTCACGGATCCCCCAACAATGGAGCGGCAAGTCGAGTGGGGTAGTGTCGGCACGTTGCCTCTCGACAATGATTGATGCTGTTCAGTTTTACAGGGTGCCCTTAATTTTGCCTATTAAAAATTAATCAGGGGGCAAATAACTTGATGCCTTGATTAATGGGCCTTGAGATTTACTCAGCGAGGTAATAACAGCCCACTATTAAATGGCAATTTCGCTAGGTGGGCTGCCGAGTGTTTTATGGCATTCAGCGGATTTGGGACCGGGCTGTTCAATCTTGTATCTTGTCACTATTATGTTTTAGAGCTCAATATTATGTAAAATTAACTATCGAGACTGAGAACTCTGTAAGAATTAGTCCGGTGTAAAAGGGAAATCCTTTATTCACGTATCGGGGTTACTTTTTTACACCTCGCGTTTCGTGTGTTTCAATTTAAGTAACTTTTTAAGTGAATTATTGAAACTATAAACATTAATTTAAATAATATAACCAGGTTGTTTCTATTGAATTAATCAGCTATGTTAATCGACGCAGATCCCCAACATGTAACCCGAGAGATTGCAGCGAAACCATTTAGTTCAATGAAATTTCATATTCCATAAAATACCAAAGCCTCGTGAAATATCATGTTGCATCTATATAGCCAACCCACATTTGAGTTAAAGCTGTAATAATGAGAGAAATTATGTAGGTACGCAGCGTAACGTAATATAATATCTTTATGAGGTTTTCATTAATAAGGTTTCGGTACGATTCGCAGTGATTTAACTTAATTACTTAATTTAATTAATTTCGACGGACGATCTGGTCGAACGGTCAGGTCACTGGCTACTCATCAAGAGGTCCCGGGTCCGATTCCTGTAGGCCTATTCGCTAACTTTTTTTGACAGTTGAAAGTGATGATCACCGAACTATTTACTTATCCATTACTGTTTTCACAGGAAATGTGTCACAATAGCGTTATAGTAAAGTAGTAATGGATCAGTAAATAGTACAGCGAATATCACTCTCAAGTGTCAAAAAAAGCTAGCGAAAAGGCCTGCTGGTAGGGTTTAAATGTTTGTGATAAGTCCTGTTCTCGGGATATTTGTGTCTATTGTTTACATATGTTTTTGTAGTTGTATTATAAATATTTACAATTATAATTATTATGTTTATTAAAATTTTTCCTTTACCCATTATGATATTATTATAACACAAGTGCTTAAGCCTATTTTAGGCTAGAATATAGCTAAGGAATATTTAACTACAATTAAATTTGTGACCAATATTCGTGGGTCCAGTTGTTACTCCTGTGTTTTTGCGGAATGTTATAAAATATCCTCTATACAATATGATTTGGCTAGCATACGCGTGAATACTAGTGATTTTAATATTTTTTCTAAATCACCAGAATTCATACGTCGTAATCAATTATTCTACCTGGAGTATCTGAAGTCATCATATTCATTATCATTATCTCCTTTAATTCCCCATCGACTGGGGAAAAAACCTGAGAATGTAATAATACCAGAGTAAATTTGAACATAAACAAAAAAAGTACTAATTATGTCATGTAAAGACTGCGCAATATACAAAAGCGTCCACCATAATAATAATTTCAGAGAATACCCATTTGTGTAACACGGACAATATTCTTGGTATCCATTGAAGAAAATATTATGTTTACCTGTGGAATACATTCTGGTATCCTCGTCCCTGCTTTTTATTAACGTAGGTAGGTACTTTTGTTGACGTTCTCCTAAGCCGAATGTTTGGATATTTTTAAAAAAATCTGCAATTTTAAATACCCAAGATTTTGTCTTGTAGAAAAGATATGGTTGGATATATATCTTTTCATCGCTTGAAATACTCAAAAGTGGATATTTTTAAATACTTTTCAAATGCATATTTATTATTATAGTGTTTTGATGATATAATAATGCTATGCTTTATAATGAAATACGTCTCAGAAAACACGTATGATTATATATCATTTACAATTATTTATCACTTTATGGCAATAAAATAATATAGTATATTTTATTCAAGCTGACGTCTGTTGAAAAAATAGGATATATGATAGCGAGAAAAAAATCAGCCGTGCGGTGACGGCAGAGTAGAATACAACTGTCACCACCCCAAATCTCTCCCGTGGGTGTCGTACAAGGCGACTAAGGCAATAAGAAAGAAATAGCAATGTACTGCGACTTTTGTGCCCGATAAATGGCAATAGGCTCGCCACCTATTACATGGGACCTTACATAATTGGCGAAACGTGGGTGCTAGATCACCTCTGCCTACCCCTTCGGGGATATAGGCGTGATTTATGTATGTAATAAACCATATAATACATATTATATGGTACCGTTTCAGTGTGAACACAAAATTCAATTTCATATACAGTCAACAGCATGTCAGACTATAAAAAAAATTAGAGATGAAACATTTATTAGAAAGTAATTATTTTCATAGAACCTGGCATCTACAAAAGATAGTAACAAGTGTTTGGTTTCGAATTAAATTTTCATGAAATGTAAACTTTATGCCCAAGTGGCGCAAGCCAAAGTTCAGATAAATGAATTACATTAACATTTATGAAAAGCTTTCTGGGGCCACTTTCTGCGCTGACCGGGACTCTCATCTTTCTAACAACAACAGCTACTCATACATACATACATAAATCACGCCTATATCCCCGAAGGGGTAGGCAGAGGTGAACTAGCACCCACGTTTCGCCAATTATGTTAGGTCCCATGTAATAGGTGGCGAGCCTATTGCCATTTATCGGGCACAAAAGTCGCAGTACATTGCTATTTCTTGGTGGTATAAGAGGAACGCTGCTGCCCATTCCTCATTACTGATTTATCCTTAGTCGCCTTGTACGACACCCATCATCCCCCTGCCCTTATCCCATCTTATTTGGGGTCGGCGCAGTATGTCCTCTTTTTCCATTCTCTTCTGTCACTCGTCATCTCCTCATTCACATCCATCACCTTCATATCACACTTCACACAATCCATCCATCTTTTCAGTGGTCTTCCTCTACTTCTACATCCATCAACATTCATGTCCATAACTTTCTTACTTGCATTCATAGCATCACGTCGCATAACATGTCCATACCAAGCTAAACGGCTCCCTTTCATCTTCTCTGTTACTGGCGCCACTTTCAGACTCCCTCTTATGTACTCATTCCGTATTTTGTCCATTTTTGTCACTCCGCACATCCATCTCAACATTCTCATCTCTGCCGCATGCAATTTTCTTTCATCCGTCTTTTTCACAGCCCAACATTCCGATCCATACATAACGACAGGTCTTATAACAGACAGCCTTGTACGACACCCACGGGAGAGATTTGGGGAGGTGACAATTGTATTCTACTCTGCCGTCACCACACGGCTTCACACAACACAGCTACACAACAGCTACTCAGTCGGCGAGATTGTTCTAAATATTATTATCTTCATTTAAGTCATTATCATCTAATGTTTATCGCATCTAGGGAGTGCTTGGCGCAAATTGAATGCTACCAGAGTTCATGATGGCAACTGATGAGGTGGTGAAAACCACTTTAAAATTCTCAACATTAAACACATCACAAGACTTATTTTTAATGATTCTGCACACCATCCCACCATCCCGGATGCTTGTGCATCAAAACAACACCACTTTCACTGCACAGTCTGCACAAAAACCACTTTGAAAAATATCATTAAATCTATTGGACATCTATGATGATAGAACAACAACAAGAATAATTAATTAAATTAATAAAAATATCTTTAATGATTTGATATTAATAATTAATGAATCATATATTAATGATAGGTACGCTCGTAAAGTTGAATTTTTCATATAGGCGATAAAACGACTCTATTCTCTATCCCACCTGGCGTTAATGGGTGATTAATGAAAAACACCCGGGCTCCCGCGGGTCCATTAAACTGGTCCCGGCAAAGTTCACCCATGTCCCCGGTTCAACTTCCTTAGTTTAACGACCATCCTATGATGGAGCGAGACCATCGCCTTAATGTACTTTCTGAACAGGGGCCTTACCACCAACTCTATACGCAACTCAATAGGCATGATGACTAATTTTGAAAAACCACACCATGTTTTTCTTACGTGTCTACTTTACCCAAAATTAATTATATTTTTGTAAAAATTTTCAATTTTGATAGAAAAAACATGTTTTGAATATTGCAATTTAAAATTTCCGCCATAACGCCAAAATTTCCGCCATAACGCCAAAATAGCAATGGCGTCTGTGTGACGTCACTATTCCGTAAAAAGACAAGTTTCTATATTAAACTAGTGAATTTGATTGGCAAATAAAATGTCAAAATGGAGGTATCTAAATAATGACGTCACGCGGCGTTTTAGCAAATATGGCGGATTGCTAGATTTTGTACCTTTTATTTTTATAAAATAAATATCAATCACAAGTATTCATATTCCGATAAAAAGTGACTATTAACGAATCTCCTTATCCTATACTATTATTATAAATCATTATATCAGTGGTTCTTTGTTAGTGTCATTATCCCTATTCCCATTGTTAAAGCGAGACAACACTATAAGCCGGATAGAGCGGCGTCCCGTTTTGTCACCCGCGTTTGGATCGCACTAATACTTCGTGGTACGGCCACAGTACTGTACCACGCGTAACGCGAACTTGTCGGAATTAAATTACTTGCTTTATGAGACTTTTCGTAGATCGTCCCGGCCATGTAATTCATTGTGGCGTATATAACATGTGTAAGGCTAAGGTTGGGCTGAATTTGTACCGTAAAGAGCTATGACATACGTTATGTTCTACAACAACTGCAAATGGTTTATTGGTCCAATTGGTCTTGGGTTCAAATCGTAGAAGAAGCTAAATTTTATGATTTGTACAATAATCATCACTGACCTGACCTATTCCTGATTGCGTTTAACTGAAGTGTTTGCGACAACTGTACTTATGATAATGGTGTCAACTCTTTTCCCTGCTCTGTTCCCAGTCTGTCTGGGGTATGTTATGCACAGTACGCAGTATGTTTGCTCTATCATTTATATCGGTCTTACGGTGCTTATGTTCTAACAGTCAATTAAAGTCAACAGTTAAAAAAGTTATTGTTAATTAAGTTAAGTTACATAATACCAATTTCAAATCCGTAGACTCTGCTACGTAAGTATTAATTTAGTAATCGCATTCGGTCCGAAGTGTTTTCAGGAAATCGCACAGGAGAACGAACGGTAATTCCTATCCACTTTAGTGGGAACCGGCGGTAATCCGATATAAAAAAAAAGTGTACTACGAAGTCAAATCCAAAATTTCCGACTTATTCCATATACACTGTGTTTATATCATCAAATGTTTCAAAAACATGTCGATTGTTTTCGAGTTACGGTTATGTACGTAGTATGATTCAAATATTAATATAATATAGGGTCTGAATGGAAATCGCTGTATGGTGACGGCGGAGCAGAATACGATTGTCACCATCCCATCTCTCCCGTGGGTGTCGTACAAGGCGACTAAGGATATAGACAGCGATGTGTAATGGGCAGCAGCATTTCTCTCATACCACCTAGCAATATAAATGTACTGCGATTTATGTGCCCGATATAATGGCAATAGGCTCGCCACCTATTACTCGTACATGGAACCGAACATAGTTGGCGAAAAGTGGGTGTTAATTCACCTCAACCTACCCCTTCGGAGATATAGGCATGATTTATGTACAGTCAACGGCACTTTAGACTACCTAAAACTGTCAAATTTCTTCAATCGATTGTCAACCTTAACTTGGTATTAATAGAGCACAAAATCGATTGAGAAATTTTGCCATTTTGTGGTATTCTGACGTGCTGTTGACTGTGCCTATATGTATGAATAGGCGTGATTTATTTATGTGATTAGATTTATTTATGTGATTAGCCCCTCTTCATGATGATGAGGTTAAGTGACTTCTGGCCTTGTCCCCAGTGCTGACGGAGGACCCTCGGTTCGCGGAGCCGATCCCCAATGTGACGGTGGCGCTCGGGCGAGATGCCAGCCTCCCATGTGTCGTCGAACACCTCGGCACGTACAAGGTAAGCTCTAAACAATTGATTATTTAACTTATCATCATGGGGTTTCTACACCTTTCGCTTAGAGGCCCTGGCTTATATCCTGTAGGTTTAGCACGTGGACGAAATCTCTCTCCACCATTTGACAGTGTTATGTCTCGGGGTTTAATGGGTGTTACAGCGAGAAGACAACGGGAGACGTTCAAAAATTACTCGGTTAGAGAGACCGACGGTCGATTATTTGGTATTTGCGTATAAAACTAAAAAATGCTGACATTTAATCTGTAACAGCAATTGTTACAGCAATTGCAAACAATACAGTGAAGCTATTTCTTTTAAATACAAAAATGGCTTATATCTATAATTCTAGATAATTTTCGAATCACAATACTATTACCTCCACTAAATACATGGGCGTCCTAAAATACTGGCAATAGAAAATAATTTATGAGCATCGCAACTCTGGCCCCTTGGGAAATTTCGGATCCCGTCTCAAAAACTTTATTACCAAATTGAAACAAAAATAATATTTTCTGCGTAATACATTACTATTTTGGTTAAGTAGATAATTCGGGTGAGTGAAGTAAAAATGAAAATGTCACTCGAATTCTCTCCGCTCCATTGATCGGTTGAACTCGGAGAAGGGGAATCAATCAAAGGAACATATCAGTGTGACTCTCGAATGCCACGAGGGAAATCTACAAAGCTCCGTAGCAAGGGGACGGCATTCGACGCGATCAGACCCGCTGCACGCAAATTACGGGATATACAGTTGCAATTCACATGTGCACACTACGGTACTGCTCTCGGCGTTATTTTGCATTGTAGCAAAATGTCCTTCCTTCTCTTTGCCCACTAATCTAGCAGGCCTAGCACGGGGCGTGGACAAAATCTATCTCCACCACTTTGCAGTGTTTTCGCTCGTGATTTGGTGGGAGTAGAGCAAGAGAAAGCCTTGAGCAGTATGGATTGGAATGCTGTCATCCCAATCACTATCTCTGTTCGTTTGTTTCTCGAGATGATCCCTACCATCTCTTTTCTTTACATTCATTCATCATTAGCACAACCTTTCCAGTGTGATGGGTGATTTGAATCAAAAGTGAGTGGATGGCTTGACGTCACCATGTTATGGTCAGGCCACTACGTAGAAATGGTGAAAACTATTACATATTACTACAGCTTTTTCCTTTTTAAAATATATTACAGTATTATTGGATTTTCCGAGAATAGTATTTTATTGTTATCTGCTTTAAATAACTCACAGACGATTTCTCGAGTATTTTTAGTAACATAATATTAATCATACTAAAGACTTTCGCCCACAACACAATTTAATGTTCGAAATTCTTTTTCTAACCACCAAAATCTTTGTACTAATTTTTCTAACATTTATATAACGTTAAAATTAAAATCAAATAATTTAATGTTTTTACCAAATCTTGTCCCAAGGGATAATAAATGCGACGTATGTATGACCATGATGGATAATTTATTTTAAATTATTAAATTTCGATCTTTAGTTATAGAATACTTCTTCTTCTTTAAAATGCTCAGGGTTCTTTGATGTTCGGCTTTCCTAATTTCTAAAGTCAGGCATTAGGTGATTAATGTGGAAGAAGGTGGGTATGGACGATTTTGCTATTACGAAACACGTCGGCTAATGAGCTGGTTTGTTCAATAAAGAGTTGTCAACTACGAAAAAACAGGAGGTCCTTTCGTGGTGAAGCGCATTTTGTTGAAAGTTTTGATTGTTAATATTGTAGATAAATATTCTTATGCAGATTTGACTTTGACGTTCATTTTACTATTTTCACCTGCGTTCACCGGGTTGTTATCACCATTCACTTGGTCTTGAAACAAAACGTAAACAATCTTGATATGTCTTTTAATATAAAATAAAAAAATAAAATTGTGTAACACAAATATTTCAAAGCAGCTAACAGTTTTATTTGTCTATAATTGATGATGTATTTTAGAATACACGTTTCTTGTTTTAAGAGCATTTCGTAGATAAAGAGACATATTAAGATTGTTTACATTTTGTTTCAAGGCCAAGTGAATGGGGTATATGTGCACAAAGTGGGAAAATTTGATTAGATTAAGTTGGAATAGTGACCTCCACGGACGAGAATTGTCACTTTGTGTACCTAGGTGATCATCCACGTGAGCTTTTCGTGAATTTTTCTTTGAACCTGCCTTTTAGGGTTTCCTGTTTCTTGGCAAATACGGAGGATGACGAATGGTTTCTAACTGCAGTTCCTGAAGAGTCAAAACGGTTTCTCGTGCTGTATGAGGCCTCGCATTGTCATGGAGCAATAATGGTGAAGATCGATTAATGAGTCGGGGCTGTTTTACTGCTAGTTTTGCCGACATTGTTCGGAGTTCGGTAAAATAGACATCTGCCGTTATCGGGTCAATCAGACCAGATCCGAGAAATCTATAGTGAATAACACCATGCTGAGATCACCAAACAGTTACCATTACCTTTTTATTGGTAAGTTTTGTTTTAGGACACTGTTGTGGCGTTTGACCTGGGGTCAGCCATTGCATTTTTCTTTTACGGTTATCATAAAGAATCCACTTTTTATCACATGTCACAATTCGATCTTATAATTTCTGAACCGATTCAACAAGGCAACACAAGTTTCAACACGCGTTTCTTTCTGCAGATCAGTCAAATTACGAGGCACTCATTTTTCATTTTTTATTTTATTGATTTGACGCAAATGAGTCAATATTGTGGGTAAGGTAACATTAAACCATGCTGCTAATTCTTGGGTAGTTTGACTAGGATCAGCTTCCACCATCTCTCTTAATTCATCGTTATTCACCTGTGTGGGCGGTCTTCCTCGTGGCTCGTTCTTCAAGTCGAAGCTTCTATCACGAAAGCGTTTAAACGTGCATTCAAAAAAAAAACGGTGCGTTCATTAGCAGACACCTCACCGAACGCAAATTGATATTGCGGGCTGTTCTCGTATTCAAAAATGGAATAAAAAAAACAAAACTCGTATTCAAAAATCACTCGAATTTTTGCAGTATCCATCTTTCTTGCCTAAGTTGAATAGCAAAAACAATTGAAAGTCGATATTCAAATATCTCACATTTTTTAAAAAAAGAACATCATAGAAACCATGTGAAAAAAGTTTCATTCGAAAACCTCAAACCATGAAGATTCTATGTCAATTCAAAAAACCTATTACAATAAAACAGCTATTTCATACTAAAACCCCTATTATTAAAAATAATTATCATAATTTTCTTTGTTTGTTTGATTTTATTACTCGTAATTATAATATTCTAAAACAATTATTATTCTAGTCTACCTATATGACAAAAAACCACTTTAAATACATAGTTTAAGCGAAAATCTTTGCTGGAAACGTATAAATGTCTAGTCAACTCAGTTCCCGAGTTCGGTGCATTGGTCCATAATCTTTACGGGCTGAGTTTCTCCCGGATATCGGTTAAGCGAGGCCCGGTAGCGCGGCTATCTCGATGCCTGCTACGACTTTGATAATTCGCTCAAATCCGTGACAAGGCTCGATAAAAAATTGCTACATTGGAATGGAAAATTAGGGAACAATATGGGTAACATTATTTTGACTTCTATTTTAATTATTTAAATGTAAGAAAAATATTTCCAAGAAAAATAAAAATCTAAAAAGGGAAAATTTATTATCTTTGTGATAATATTTTGTAACATCTTTACTTTAATGTTCAAATAAAATCGAATAGCAATTATTATTGTGCTTTTATGAGGTCGTCAATTTACCTTTGTGACATTTTATCAATGACACAGCTACTACGGTAAGGCATAGAAACGAATATGCCTACTAAAAAATGTTTACGAAAGGTTTACCTCCCACTCTACCCTAAAAATAAGCCGCCCAGAGTATTTCATCTCAATTCCGTAGCGTTTTTATCGGGAAAGGTGCGACATATATTTAAAAGATAACCGCTTATCTAGATGAAATATTTCAATTGCCCACTAAAAGTGGCGCGGTTCTGCCGGGCTTGCAGCGAGCCAATTAACTTATTCATGAATGGCCCGGACACCGAACCCGTGTTCCGGTGCGTTATATCCAAGTTTAAAATGTTACACTTTTTACAGCAAGTTGTTTCATTTTGATTAAGAGCAAAGTCATCATAAGGTACATACATCATTCACCAGCTCTTTATTGTCCCCACTGCTGGGGCGCAGAACTTCGCTCTGGTTGGAAGAATATAGGGAAAATGGGCCATAAGCCACCACGCTGGCCCAGTGCGGTTTGGTGGGTTTTACACGTTTATACTATTTCTATACCACAAGAATCGCTGCTGAGCTCTCACCACTCTCCTACTAATCACGCAACTTTCTCCACTAGGGCCACACAAATTTTTCAAGTAGAGTCACCCTTTCGGAACTAGGTACATATTTTCAAGTTAATATCTCGAACTAACGTTCTCGACTAGGGTCATGCAAAATTCTCAACTAGAGCTACACTACTTCTCCATCTAAGGCCACAAGACCTTAAACGAAAAAGTTCACATGCCAGCCTTTAAATCTTATACAGCCAGATACGTCATCCTATTTAATCACGAAGCCCTGAAGAGTGTTCTAACTTAGGCTCGCACAACTTCTTCATCAAAAGTCACATGACCTTATACGAAAAAGGTCACATGCCAGCCTTTAAATCTTAAACAGCCAGATACGTCAGCCTATTTGATCCGGAATCCCCGCAGAGTATTTCAATCCCAGCTCCGTAAACAGTTGCAGCGGATCAATTAACTTATTCATGAACATTCGGAGGAGCTGCCGTAACATCGATACGTTTTGCCGAAGGTTTGATTTCACTTACCCGTCTTAGCTCAGTCGTAACTGAGACTTAATATTATTATTATGCCAGCGCATGCATATTAATACGTCTCTCTTTAAGCGGGATTGTCATAATTGATTGTATCAGTTGAAATAGATCTGGATTAAGCGTTGGTTAGCATTAAACAGCTACATCATTAGCTATAGTTTAACCGGTATTTAAATTTTATGTGACAAGTTGGATTGTATGTCCAGTCATGCTTAAATATTTTACGTTTTCACAATAAAATTTATAATGTTAAGTTAAATGAAAATAAAATAGCACCCATAACAGCTGAAAGTAAGGCGGCTGCCCTGGGGGCCTACCGCCTAACTCGATTGTTAAAGCAAAAGCTATAGTTTATGACGTCATGCTGTCATTTCGCACCAAATGCACCTAAACTATTAGCGATAGCTTTGAACGAATGATCACCGAATGATTTTGTATGAATTTGGCACAAAATCCGTGCCGCCTAAAAATTCAGGATGGCTGCTATAGCCGTAAGCAGTGCATTGCAATATAGCTATCATCAGCAATCGAGTTCGGCGGTAGGCCCCCTGGTTAGGACATGTAGGGATGACGATTTTATGGATATGATTCCGTTAACTGAGAGCATGGAAGTATAAAATGAACTGGCCCGCCCACAGATAACTTAGGAATAAGGTGGGCAAATGATGGTAAATATTTAGTTCAATGAAATCTAAAGGTCTAGGCTTTCCCAGGGAACTTTAAGGCAGCCTTTGACTTAATTCTTATTATAAAAAAAAACGTTAAGATTTTATGTTATAATCTAATTATTTGAACGGCGAGTAGTCTGTTTTATAGGGTTGTTTAAAGAGTAAAGAGTTAAATATAACTCGGTGTAAATATAACATTTCATCGTCAATTATTAAGTAAATCCTAATGGATTGGAAGCTTGAAAAAAATCTTTAGAAAATTTTCTTATTTAGAAATCATTTATTTTGATGAAATAATTCCCATGAACAGAGTATACAATGGGTGCCACGCAGAAAAAAATCCTTATTAATCTCAATTCGTGATTTTGAATTTCAGCCTTTTTCACACAAATTTCTTAATTTTGTAGACATATTTCCTTCCGTCGAGATTTGTTAAAGCTCTACAAGCGGTAAGCGGCCATAGGGCCGACGGACCTCAATTTAAATTCAGATCCAAGATCTAAATTAAGCCGTCCGAAAAAAGACGAAAAGTAACTTTTAAACAAGCGGGCATCCTCCACTTAACTTGTTTATTTATTTTCTAAATTATTCCCGAAAACATGGAAAGTATAAAAGTTTTGATTAACTTCGGGGAGGTGAATAAAATAATTGCGCAGAAACCTTCAGGTGCCTACGTTTACGAACATTTTGTTGGGAAACTTTGTGATGACGTCTCTTTCTGCTCGTTGTCCTTTTAACGTTTGCTAAATTGGCTGTCATAATTGAATTGGATGTTTTGGTTGGCGGCTTGTTTTGCAGAGGCTCTTGCTTTTAACAAATAAAAATGAATATTTAAAACGTGAACTACACGGTTTTTTTTATAATTTTCTTTCTATTTCCATTTATTACATACATACATAAATAATAATTATGTCTATTTATCGCCGAAAGTGGTAGGTTATGTTAGGTCCCATGTAATAGGTGACGAGCCTATTGCCATCTATCGGGCACGTAAATCGCAGTACCTATATTGCTAGGTGCAAGAGGAATGCTGCTACCCAATACTCATCGCTGTCTTAAACCTTAGTCGCCTTGCACGACCACCCATCCGAGAGATTGGGGCTGGTGACAAGTGTTTTCTTCTCTACCGTCACCACATTTCCATTTAATAATTTTACAACTTCTGTATTCTGCATATGCTTCTATTTATGCGTATATCTACGGGTATGTAGTTAATCATAATTAAATCGCCACAGTAAATTAGAACTATCAGTAGTGTAAATATAAAAGTGTTTATTGTATAATATTCTTAATCTTATAACATGTTTTGGATCAATTTGTCCTAAACAGCGGTTCGAACATAAGCCTTCTCCATTACATGGAATTACATAATGTGTACCTGACCATCATAATTGCTATTAATGTATAGTTTAGTGACGCAATTAGTGGATAATGTTGTCGTTCACACATTTATGAAAAACATTATAGTAGTAGTTAGTAGCATGTAATGTGTAACTTATATCTCGCGCATTGACGCTTCATCCTCAGTTACCATTCAGTTAGTTTTTTTATGAACAGGTAACGGGAAGTTACCTGTTCATAAAAAAACACTACGTTTAAAACAGAAGTATTCGTAATGAAAAATATATTGTAACACATTAATTGGTAACTAATTCATAGTGAGTACCTAATTGATATTCAACCGCGAGCTCTAGAGCTTTCCAAGTCAGTTAAAATATTTCGAAACAAAAACTCAGCCCTTCTTTTAGTCCAATAAACGCGCAGGACTGCGCGCAAAGTTAGAGTGAAATTGTGTAACTTCAGGTAAAATAAAAATCCGCAAAGTGCGAGTCGGACTCACGAACGAACGGTTCCGTACCATCTATAGTAATATTATAAAGCTGAAGAGTTTTTTTATTTGTTTCGTTGAACGCACTAATTTCAGCAACTACTGACTCAAATTGAAAAACTCTTTGTGTTGTATAGTCCATTTATCGAGGTTATAACCAGCGTTGACGCGAGCTAAGCCGCGGGCGACCACCTTATCTATAAAACAAGCAAAAACATCACGTTTATTGTATGGGAGCCCCCTTGAATATTTATTTTATTCTGTTTATTAGTATTTACTGTTATAGCGGCAACAGAAATACATCATCTGTGAAAATTTCAACTGTATAAATATAACGGTTCATGAGATACAGCCTGGTGACAGACGGACGGACGGACAGTGAAGTCTTGGTAATAGCATGGTCCCGTTTTACCCTTTGGGTATGGAACCCTAAAAATGAGCTGAGAAGTAGGAGCCGGCGGCCAACCGCCGACGTAACGACCGCCGATTGTCTGCCAGTTATTAAAATTAACTCGGACCAATCGGAATGAACGAAAATTGGATATTGGGCAGAGTTTCCAGATTACGACAGGTGTCGCTTGCGAAATTGGATGATTTCTTACGTCGTTCCTTATTGTGACTTTTTAACGTTGACTTTTTTGACTTTGACTTGAATAGTTTAGCTTAAATACTTTCAACCACTTTCAGGCATAGAATTTTCCAAAATCATTTCTTTCGTGCTCATCTAAATTATAAAAGGAATCATGCTTTAAAATAATTCATCATCATCAAAATTAAAATAATTATTAATTTTGTAATCCTAGTTTGGACTGTGCGTAAGTCAGTCCGTTTTTTTATCATAGTCTTTAACCGCTGGAATGTTATCTGGCAATGGATCTACTTACTTTACAATGTAGGCAGCTTATTCTATCTTTTCATTTTATCTAATACCCTATAAATAATAGCAATGCTATTGGTTAAATCTTTCTGAGTTGGTTCTATCATTTTAAAATCACATTTCATATTATCCCAAATCTTATTTTATTTATATTTCTTTAAAAGTAATTCCCGCATGTAATCTTCAATAAAAATAAAGCGAACAATGCTGATTGGTATTAAATCTGTTCAGGTCTCAATTGCTATTGTCACGAGACAAAGATGGCCGCTGTAGTGCATTTATCGGGAATTACTCCCAATATAGAAGGGACGTTGATTTGTGCTCATCTGGAGTAAATTGGTGCTAGAAGATATTTATGGCATTGTATAAAATGACATTTTTGTTCACGTCAAAGCAGCTACGAAGGGAGGATTTGTTGGGAGTTACATTAACACGAGTCAAACTCAAATATGGATAGGGAATGAAGTTATTAATACGTTTGTAAATTAAAAACCATTTCAAATTTAATTAATTATAGACAGTAAAGTACAAGTTAGTAAGAGTACAAAAATATAATTTACAAACCTACCTTTTTAATTGATAAATTCAAGATTAAGGGCCTGTTTCACAATCGACAAGTAAGTTCAACGTAGCTTACTTTGCAGTTCTATTGACATATATTTCATAACTGTCAAATGATCTGCGAAGTAAGCTACTTCGAACTTACTTGTCGATTGTGAAACAGGCACTAACTGAATTAGCAAATATTTGCACAGTGAATAAATTTAAAAAGTGCAGTAAAAATCAAAGATGGAGGCAGAAATTAGCGGCTGCAATCGGTACAAAACGATCAAAGTCGAATTGAAATCGACTCTGAACCGCTGACGCGGGAGCCTTAATTGTCTGTGCAAGACGAATTAAAGCCTCGCAATTCTTACAATCTGGAATCAAGTTCATTGCAGAAATATAGTCCGTTGCAGTCTGGATTGTCTTTCCATTTGGTTTTTCTTGGAGTAGTGCTACAGTAGTCCTTGAGCTACCTTGAGCAGTGTGGATTAGAATGTTATACTTCCAATGTCTCTTTTCTTCATCTGTCTTTCAAGATGGTCCTTTCTGTCTCTTCCATCTCTTCCAATTACAAACAAATACAGTTGCAAACACGAAAATCGACTACACAACCTTCAAACACTGTTTGTGGTTGAATTATGGAAAGCGACTTAATTATAATCCATATAATTATTATTGATTTAACTATCCATAGGTATTTTAATTACTACTTAAAGACTTACCACCCGTAATAAAATATAGGCATTCCTATTTAGAGTCAATTGTATTCCTCGCTAGTGCTCTTTACCTTCTTATTCCTGTCCTTATCCCGTTCTAGGAGGGGTTGGCACAACATGTTTTATTCCTTCCACTATTCTCTATCCTTCACCAATTCTCTACTCATCTTGCTATCATTATCCTCCTTTACACAATCCATCCACCTCTTTTGTTTTCCTCTCCTTCTACGTCCTTCCACGTTTGTACTTAGTGCAACCTAAGTACACGGTAATATTTCGTCTTGAATCGACTTTAACTTGTGGCTGTTGACTGCGCCATACTCCGCCTTACTCCAATTTTGCTCTCGACTCGGCAAGAATGTAGGTAATAAGATAAAGCTCCAACACCCGAACTGTCATATTTCTCTGTAGTAATTAAGCCGGGTGTTCCGGCGCCCCCTTGTAGTATGATTAAGTTATTCATGAATATGCCACGGTCCTAATTATTTATTTTATTTTACGAGCCTATTATCTGGTGGAGCGCGTTCGTAAATATTTAAGCGAGAGAGGGCCTTACAATTTTCGAGTTTCTAAATGATCAGTTGAATAAGCCTGAATTTAGGATTCATTGTTTACAATTAGTATTTAAAATTCACGGTGTTTGAACAGCTGCTTGCTCGAAAGATGGTAATGACTGTATAATTTGTGGGCTTGAAATTTCATCATCAGCCGCGTGCCCTGTTCTCAAGTTGTCTGCGGTCAGTGCTTTATCCTTCCATAAATCTTGTCATCCATACATACATACATAATTCACGCCTATTTCTCCAAAGGGGTAGGCAGAGGTGAATTAACACCCACGTTTCGCCAATTAGGTAAGGTCCTATTATATGGTGGTGGGGGAGCCTGTTGCCAACTCTCGCCATGCCGTTATAAAAACCTCTACTTGAAGTCTAGAGAAGAAAGAGATATATTTAATATATACTTTCTTGCCGCTCAGCCCCAAGGGAGAAACTCCAGCTGCGATGACATGCACAGGAACTAAAATCTCACTCAGTCTTCTCTCACGACACCCAAGAGATGTGATACAGGGAGGTTAAAACTTATTCTACACAACCGTCACAAATGTTTATTATTTATTATATTTCTGTTGATTTGACTTTATTTTGAGTGCTAGTTTTGTATCAGACAGTTATTAATATTTGATCAAAAGTTGGCTAATGTGTAATATTAATTATGGCATCAACAATGGTAGCCTTCTAATTTGGAAGTATTTCATCATTACTTATTAGCAACTTCATGCGCGTACAGTTCAGGACTTTCATAAAACCTTTCAACTTCCATTCCTCCCCTTTGAGATGACTTTAATAAAACACTTTCTCAGATGCCTAAACTAATTATGGACCCGGCGTATTTCATGTTCTTGTTTCTTGAGATTTCGTAATTGATGAGTGAAATATATTTTTAATCGTCTAAAATTCAGGATGTATTTTAGGATGTTCCTTGTTTTACATAAAATTATTAGGCTCTTTGCTGCAATTGTTTTAGGTCTTTTGTTTGCTTGCTTTGTCTTAGATAGAATGTACCTTGAGGAACTCAGTCCCTTATTATTAAAATACATTGATTGGCTCTAATATATCTTAGATCATCATTATCATCATCACAATTAATGTCGCCACTGCTGGGGCACAGGCCTTCCCTAGGGATGGAAAAATATAGCGAGATTGGACCTTAACCCACCACGCTGGCCGAGTGCCTCTTTAATAATCAGATAAGGAATCATATAAAATCTTGAACGATTTATAAAATTATTAGTTTAATTTATTATATTTTCTGACAAGAAAATTATAATATTTTTGTCAAAAGTTATTATGTTCACCGGGGTGAAATAGCGATCCAGACTATAGAATACTTTAATGAATCCGTCTCTATTGTTAAGGGTACAGGGATATTCTGTTAGTTACTAGTTTTATTCGTTTTACTGGAAGTGGTTTAGAAATTAAAATGTCTCTAGAAAATATTTGCAAACATTTATATTTTACTACCCCTTCTGCCTAATATAATATATTATATGATCTATTAATATGGAAAACTTGTGAGTAAGGGACATTAAAAGTATTACGGTGACAATTTATTTTTCATCATTAATGATTTATTGTAATATTACATTTATGATAACTTTACAATATTTTTTGAACACGCAAAAAAAACCAACACCAAAGGGCCTAGAGTTGTAAATCATGGTCAGTTCTGATTACTGACCTTATTATTCCTGATACTTAAAGATTAGGGGTTGAAACAATCGTAATCTGCTCTGCTGTCACCTCCATGGTCTAGTGATTCGCCCATCGGAATTAAGATCCAGAGGTCCTCGGTTTGGTCTTCTATGCTGGCCTGGGAGCGAACAAATAACGTAGAATAGGCCAACCCCGACTCATCCCATTGGTGTCGTAAAAGTCGACTTAGGGAGATTGCCCGGTGTAGATCAATAAGCACCTTGGGGCACCCGAATGGTGGAGGGCCTAACCTAACCACCAACAACAGCATATCCAAAGCGGGTTAGTGTCAGGCAGGCGCCCGGCTGTAAAACCTTAGCCAAAACTTTGAGCAGTATGGATTGGAATGTTGTCATTCCAATCACTCTGTCCGTTCATCGGTCTCTCGACATGGTCCGTTCCGTCTCTTTTCTATACATTCATTCATCACTAGCACCTTTACGGTGTGATGGATGATATAAATCAATAGGGAGTGGATGGCTTGATGACGTCTGACCGATTTGAATGGAAGAGGAAACATACTGCGCCGACCCCAGATAGACTGGAAACAGGGCAGGGAGAATAATAAGGTCCTCGGTTTGGTTGGTGGTATCAAGTCCGCCTGGCTAGCTACTACCATCGTATCAAAAATCTTTCGCCATAATAATAATGTTAATTTTGTTCCGACAATATGTGATAAGATAGCTAGCCCTTTTGTGGTTGAGGGTTTCACTTGAAGCTCGATTCCATCTTCGGTCCTTATCGTTACTTACCATCAGGTGAGATGGAGGGCAAGAGCTTCTGTCTAGCATAAAAAAAATATATTTGTATAGTTTGACTTCTGTTGCGGTCTGTTGCGGTACAATAGAACACAATACCTTTTCCCTTGCTTGTGTTTTAGTGAGATGATCCGTCAGATGTCACCCCACTCAGCGGAGAGTGTAATCGCGCGTCGCGTACCGTAGGCACATGAGTAGATAAACCGAACAGAGTAAAAGCTTACTAAGAACGCCGTCGCACTAACCCTGACATTATGCAACTGGCTGTGCGTCGTAAAGCGGTTTCCTCCAGTCTCGCCGCGTGCGTGACAGCGGACAGTGGTAACGCACACATGCCGCGCGCGCTTGCAGTAATGCAACCGATTCGCGCGGTTATAAGAAGCTTGTTCTCTGTTCCGTTTATTTACTCATGTGCTCTAAGCATCGCTAACAACCGAACACTTCGGCGGCTTCCCGTTCCGATGCCAAATTAAGTTCACGAATTGTGATTAAATTATGAAACCCCGAATTGTTTTCCAAGTACCGCCTTACGTTTATTCCAAATTATTTTCGGCGGTGTACACGAAACTTGGCGAATATTTTCTGATGTTAGCTTGATTATTTTGTATTTAAGTTTCTAATTGGTTTCATTAATATTAGCTCAAATTTTAGGCAGCCGCTCGGATTTTAATTAAGGGCCCTATGATTTTTTGGGTAATATCTAAGTCTTCGTTGCGCGAGGCGCGGTATCTCTTAATAAAAGACAAACATAGAAATAATTAGATCCCACGAAATTATGATAGAATCGGGTTTCGTGACGGCGCGTGTGAATGGTTGTTGGGCATGACCCCCTATTCAATTGCCAATCAGCTTGCTTCAAATTTGTAGTAGGAACCACTTTATTACACACTAACTGCCGCACTCAGAGAAATCAATTAACTTTGAGGAGTATCTACATAACAAAAGTCAAACAAATGATAGTAATGTTATCAAAAAAAATGTTCAGAAATTACTGTAAGTTTTTGTAACGTCATCTTTAGAAATCAATAGAAAATCTTAGCTTATACTTAGATACTTACCATCATAGCACTCTTTGTAGTTCAAAGTTCTTATAGTTCAAATAAAACAAAATTACTAAGAATACATTTTTTAAAATCTAATGTATGTAATCTAATTCAAGATTATTAACTTCCCATAGAAATAATTCAAACAATAATGGGCTCGTTTACCTAATTGGAACCTACATCAGCCATTTGTACCTGTCCTCTGGAGTGGGTATTTGGTTTAATTGGGCATTGTTGCGTCATACGTCAATTTTCATTAGGCCTAATTGTTTCCCTATTAGATTAGTTTATTTTATTCAAAAGCCTGTTTCCAACTTATAAGACGTTAAGTGACGGCAATTGGAGTACAGACCCACCAACTTATCTGTGAAATGGAGAAAATGGGAACTAAGGCCGCAATGTTGAAATGCCATTCGATCAATAATAACATATGTAAAATGCAGAATTACTTTTTTTTTTAATATAACGGTCTAGAGTGAGAAAAGGTTAAGAAAAAGAAGTTTATTTGCAAGTTATTAAATTTCATTTGCCTACTTTGCTAAACATTTAGTTTGCAAGTGGGGTACCTACATTATATCAATTGAATGCCAGAGAAAAAGCATGTATATACCTATATTAATTTTCTCATTTTTGAAGACTATATAGTACTTATATTACCATTTTATTATTATAAAACAATGTTAGGTATTGTTTAAAATAATAAAATTATTTTTACATCCCACCATCTCGGAAAAAGCGTTTTTGCTCTTCGATATCTGAGTGCAAAAGCCGTTTTTATCCTCTAGAGGATAAAGTAAATTTGAATTTAGAACATCGTGTGCAATGAGTTTGTGAATTCAAAACATCAATATACCTATTTATTTTTACCTCCATGGTGCCGAAATTATCATGCAACCTATTTTAATTTGTTAAAAACTCAGACTCGGAACCTTCTTGGTGTACTTTTTTTGTAATTTGCTTTGCGCGCGCCATTTCCTTTTCACGTCATAAATGTGTTAAAACCTTGGAGTTCCGTGACGGTCAATCAGCTTGGCGTCAATCTTGCTTTAAACATTTTGATCGTCTACAATGCTTGCTTGATGCTTGAGTCAAGCATTTAAAAGCTTTTTAGGTTTGTTTGATTTGTTTACGCTAGCAACGGAACAAAAACATACAGAAAATCAATGTGCTTGACTCAAGCTGGTCGACCGTCTCGGAACTCCATTAGGGACGGTAATTTTTATTAGGTACTTACAGGTGTGTCTGGATAAATTTTGCGGGTGTTGGAGGTGTGTCTGGGGAGAATGGGTGTTTTGTGGGTGTGTCTAGGTGAATGGGTGTTTTGTGGGTGTGTATGGGTGAATGGGTGTTTTGTGGGTGTGTCTGGGTGAATGGGTGTTTTGTGGGTGTGTCTGAATGGATGGGTGAGTATTGTGGGTGTGACTGGGTGGAAGTTGTGGGTGTCTGAATGGATGTTGTGGGTGTAGACACACCCACAACATCCATTCGATATTTTGTGGGTGTTTCTGGGTGAATGGGTGTTTTGTGGGTGTTTCTGGGTGAATGGGTGTTTTGTGGGTGTTTCTGGGTGAATGGGTGTTTTGTGTGTGTTTCTGGGCGAATGGGTGTTTTTTGGGTGTTTCTGGGTAAATGGGTGTTTTGTGAGTGTTTCTCGGTGAATGAGTGTTTTGTGGGTGTTTCTGGGTGAATGGGTGTTTTGTGGGTGTTTCTGGGTGAATGGGTGTTTTTTGGGTGTGTCTGAGTGGATGGGTTTGTATTTTTTTTTGTATTTTGCAATTTCCTCGTTGGGGGGGATGAAAAGTTACGTGTTGCACTCGAGTGCAAAGATTTTTCACCTTGTGCTCTTTTGATTCCCTCGCTATCGCTCAGGATTCTAATTATTGGATCACTCGCTACGCTCGTGATTCAATTTTAGAATCCTTCGCTAGCTCGGTCATCAAAATTGAGCACGCGGTTAAAAAACAACTTTGCACTCACGTACAACAAATAACTATTATATGTTTACCTAGTTTTCTTATCTGACATCATGGGTCACTTTTATTAATTTGCAACACTAAAGCGACGGTGGCGCTACCACTCAGTTCACAGATAAGTTGGTGGGTCTGTACATTGTACCGACTGATCTTTTGTTGTATAATTTAAATGCAACCTTGAAATGTTTATTGCATGGAGTTTTTTTTTAATAATCAACCATCAGGTTAACTGCCATCCTAATACTTCTCAGTTCAGTATTCCAACCAGATACCTTTGGACGGCTATTCAGTGCATCTAGCCATGATGCTAAACCGGTCGTAGAAGCACCTATATCAATAGTATTAATATCTTCTTTTTTCAATTTAAAAGTGACAGTTTCAGTTTAATACTATAGTAACTATACTATACTATAGGCTTTTCTACATGTTTTTTTTATTTCTTTACAATAACAAGTCTAGACTTTAAAATACTATGATTCTTTACAGACCATACTTAAATCTGATTTGCCGCTGTCGAAACGGCTCCCGAGACTACAAACATCGAAATGTTTTCATTTTACCTTTTGAGCAATATTTGCCTAATTGTGACACATTTTTAAATTGGTGACAGGATGAGTGACTATAAATTCCGCGTTAAACAATCAAATTCAAGCTAGCTACTACTGATACTTCTTAATCAAATAACTGTAAAGCGTATTATATAATAATAGTAATGGTTAATGAACTTAACAACATTGAAACTACTACAGTTTGACCAAATAAACAATCTTTTCAGCACAAAAAAAAAGATTCAGACAGCAGCTCTGGATGGGGCGCAGTAAAAATAATTCTCCTTAAAAATTAAACCCTTTAAAAGGATAAGTGACACGAAATCTGTTTACTGGGAGGACATCATTGGAAATCGATTTAATGGAGAGAACCAAATAAAACGGCCTGTCTGAGTCCCGTCGGGAATGCTCCAGGGAGCCGCTCTGGGACCGTAATCAAATATACCTTACTTGCCTACTCGATACCCTTGCAGGGATTATATTTTTTCCTTTCAATGATTTCGCAGTGGATTTTCGTGAGATGTGTGTTTAATTTGAAGTAAAACTGTCGTCGTAACTGTCTTTTTAAGCGGATAATATGCCAACTGAAGGTCATTTACAACTTCTATATATAAATAAAATTGTTACCAGTCAATTACAACATTTAATGAGACAGCCTCGGTAAGTAATATGATACTCGTGTTGGGAGTGTCTCGCTCTGTACCAATACTAGACTAAGGGCCTGTTTCACAATCGACAAGTAAGTTCTAAGTAGCTTACTTCGCAGATCATTTGACAGTTTTAATATGACATATATGTCAATTGAACTGCAAAGTAAGCTACTACGAAGTTACTTGTCGATTGTGAAACAGGCCCTAAGTACAATAGTTTGCATTTTTTTAATTATAAAGGCTAGTTAATTGAGCTATCTTTATGTGTGTTGTGCGTGGGTGATGACAACTTTTATATTGTGTTTCATACAAGGGTAAAGACAGCAATGAGTAATGGGCAGCAGCATTCCTCAGATACCACCTAGCAATATACTCCGATTTAGGTGCCCGATAGATAACAATAGGCTCTCCACCTACATGGGATCTAACTAAATTGGAGAAAAGTTTACCTCTGTCTACTCTTCGGGGATATAGGCGAGATATATGTATGTATTTTTATATTATGGATATGTTTCCGAGAGCACTATTCGAGCAATCTCATAAAGGCAAATTTCGAAGCAGATAAACAGACGACCTGCCAACGCCGGAAACTTTGTTATGAAAATTTCACCCGGGCAAAAAAATTGTTTTGCGAGTTACCCGGGTGAACTTCGCGGTACTTACAAGCAACAGTGATTTTGTGAAATTTCCGCGAAACATAATAATATATTAATATGTCTTGTCACTAATTTTGATGGCTGTACTGATGTAATTGTAAAACATAAAATTGTTGGCCAAAAGTGTTTGTCAAAATAGGCGAGCCTGGTGGCCTGTGGAAACTTAACTCAATTTGTGACAGTTTACACTAACTGTTACACACATTTTGACAGTATATATAAAACAAGATAGTATTTCTCATTGTTGGTAGTAGGTATCTTTGTACGATGCTCTACGAATATATTGTGAAAATATATTTACTATTATTTTGATCACAAATGTATTTTTTATATTTTGCTCTAAAAAGGAATAACAGATAAATGATACAGAATTGCTATGATATTGTGTACAAACAGAAAAACTGACTTGGTGATAATTTATTCGTGCATAATAGCAACGTATAACATGGGTGACGAATAACGTAGCACAAAGTTACAGCTCAGTGTAATATAGCAGAATTTAATATCAAACTTAATTTAATATATGATAATGCAATAAAACTAGTAAATATGTAGATTATTGTAAATATGGTAGAAAACCAGTAATGAAACCATGTCATTGTACAAGAAAATTGTGAGAATTGTCTTGAAAAATGAACTTTGTTTCGTATCAAAAATCGAGAGAAAATCACGTTTAGAAAAATCATTACCTTTAAAATAGATTTGGCATAAGAGTGTACCCAAATGTCGTTGTATGTCAAATGGCAATATGCCGCTGGAAATAAAAGGTATCTATAATTATATTTTTTGTGATATGCTTGGTCACAATGATTTACGATTTTTTTAATTATCGTACTGTGGTCCATATTAGTATACTTTAAGACACGACAGACAAAATTAAATATGGGGGAAATTGATTAAGTTTATCTTTGTATGTCATAAGTTCATAACTATTTACCTACCCTATCAATTTTATTATCCCTCAGAATCGATTTTTTTAATGTTGTTTTACTATTTAGTTAATTTTTTTTTTTTTTTATATTAAAGGAAGACTAACAGCTATTAATACACACTAGTAGCATACAATAGGTAACATACAGCTAATAAAAAGTCTCCACAAATAACTACAAGTTACAAAAAAAAAAACTATGAGCAAAAAAACACCCTTAGTGACACAATAAATACACTAAAAGTATTAAAATTTAACTTTAAAAATATTAACTTAAATATGAATTAGACTGACTCAGCAATCGCCTGGTGTGAATCACATTTGTATTAAAAATGTCTATGTCAGAATTGTTAACAATCCTATTCATCCTACCGCTCGCCCGGCCTATAAACGCGTTCCGTCTGTAATTTGTTCCTGCATACGGAATGCTCAATAAGTTGCAATGTCGCAATTGTTTGACTGGTGGGACCCTTAAAGATATTAGAGACAGCAATTCAGGACAGTCGAGATGACCACTTGTAATTTTTAACATAAATATAATGTCAGCTATATCACGGCGTTTAGAAAGAGTGAGAAGGTGATGCTTCTCACAGAGCTCATGGTAATTTTCAGAATTATATTTTTGATTGGTACGGAAACATAAGAATTTAATAAACTTACGTTGTATCCTTTCAATACGCGAGATATATGTATTATATCTTGGATTCCATACCTGAGACCCGTATTCTAAATGGCTTCGAACGAATGAGCAGTATAAAATTTTGAGAGTTTTAATTTGCTTAAAATCCTTTGATATCCGCATTATGAACCCCATAGATTTGGAAGCACGGGAAACTATATGATCGATGTGAGCATCAAATAAGAGCTTCGAGTCATGGTAAATGCCTAGATCCCGATTGCTAAACACCCTCTCAAGCATCACATTGCCCAGTCTGTAATTAAATTTTAATGTGTTACGTTTACGTCCAAATGTAATGACATTGCACTTCAAAGGGTTTAGATCAAGATGATTAACCAGACAGTAACCCTCAAGCCTAAGCAGATCCATTTGCAAGTGTTCAGCATCCAATGTGCAGGAAACAGTCGAAAAGATCTTCATATCGTCCGCGAAGCAAAGCAATTGTGATGTTTCAAGGCATTTATCTATGTCATTGACAAAAATGATGAAAAGTAACGGACCCAACAATGATCCTTGAGGAATACCGCTGGGGACATTCATCCAACCCGAGATGTAGTTGTTGACAACAACGGCTTGTGATCGGTTTCGCACGTAAGAAGCTAACCAACGCAGTAAATCCCCACTAATACCGACCCTTTCTAATTTTAATATTAGACGATTGTGATCAATACGATCAAAAGCTTTGCTGTAGTCCGTGTAAATAACATCCACCTGCTGACCACTATCCATAGCCTTACTCACGTATTCATTGAAGAGCACAAGATTCGTCACCGTGGACCGACCCTTTAAAAAACCATGTTGTGAAAGGCTAAACTCGTGTGACAAGGAATGGTATACTTGATTATACACGATTCTTTCAACCAATTTAGAGACAATACATAATTTTGAGATAGGTCGATAATTTGTAATCTCTGCACGAGAACCCTTTTTATGAATAGGGGTTATATAAGCACGCTTCCAGTTAAATTAATAAATATCCGAATAATTTCGGGAAATCATAGCCTGATGGGCAAAACCAAATCGTGTCTTCCTCAATCCTGATGATCAAGACATAATTTTTCGAAATTTCCCCTAACTTCTTTTTACAGTTCTGAATGAGTATCTATCATGGCCTTGTTTCAGAAAATTTTAAAATTATAAAGATTACTTGAAAGCTTAACGTTATAATACTCTTGGAATACGAAGGAAAGACAATAAATGGCATATTTCTTGAGTGTCTCTGTCCGCAGGTTGCACAAGACACGTAAAGTAAAAGTGACAAATCTAACAGTCCATTTATTTACAGCCCTAGAATATAAACATTGTACGGAATTTTATTTACTTTGCAATGAAAATGAACTAGACTCTTTGTTAATTACGCATCAAGCTTAAAATTTGGGACTGCCGCAGGAGAACCCATTCGAGATTCATCCTGCAAACACCTTCGGTTAATTGGGCTTACGACTTTTTAATCCCAGCACCCCCCAAAGCTTACCCAACGACCAATCAGCAAGCAAAGCACGGCGGAATTAAAGATGACGCATTAAGCACATTCTCGCAACTCGGTGTTGCCATAATGCGTGGGATAAAGCGGGCTGGTGCTTTTGAAATTACCGTTAAGTATGTGGCCGCAAATAAAAAGGGGGCAAAGAGGCTTACTGGGGCTTTGCGCCACTCGCGAGAAGCAAGTTTCCCGGAGTTATGCCACTTTCTGCTTGTTTGTTCACGTGCCATTTGCGAGATGATTAAGTGTTGGATTAAGACGGTAAAGTTTATGAGCAATGGGCGGGTTAGTGAACGCGAAAGAATTTATAATGCGGCCCCGTTCGCGCTCTCACGTGGATTTAGCTGTGAAATATTGTGGAGTTTTCGGCGGTAAAAAAAGGTTGGTCGCGCAAAGTGATGCGTATTATAATAAGCTTCCCGGTATGTCCCTATTAAGGACAAAATTCTTATTTTTGATTACCTTTTTTGCGGTTTTACTTAATTATAATATTATTATGTCCTATGACATCGAGTTCTTCAAGCGAGGTTTTAAAAAGCATTTGTTATGTTATTCGATTTTAATTTTAACATTATATAAATGTTAGAAAAATTAGTACAAAGATTTTGGGGCTAGAAAAAGAATTGCTCGGCCACCCAAGACAGTGTCTTGGGTGGCCGAGCGGTCAGGCACCTGCCCGGATAGCAGCGGACGCGGGTTCGATTCCCGCCTCAAGATCATAATTTTTCGAAATTCTTTTTCTAGCCCCAAAATCTTTGTATTTGTTATGTTGTCAAGATATACGCAGCGGTACTAGCGTCTGGACATAACCCTCACTTAACATCAAATGGTATATAAAAATTCTGGCATAAAGTAGTATGCCAGAATTTTTCCCTCTTCCAAGGATCTCCACACTGATCGGTCCCGCGCTGCCCGCATCCAGCGGCTTTCTGCGACCTTTTACCTTACGTCATTTATTATCTTGAAATCAAACATACTTTGATTTCCAAAATATTAACACTACCACAAATTTTCTTTTCGTTTAACGCACCACGGTTAAGGAAAGCAAGCAAAATATCTTGACAACTAAATTACTACTGTAGTCTGACAGAAGGTATGCATTTGTGAGTTCTACGCATGAAAAGCCGCGGGCACAAACAATATGCCGGCTGTGGTTTATTGTCCACTCAATTGAGAGCTCAGTTGCACGTACAATGTGTCATGCTAGTTTTCACCTGCGCCGCGGAAACTCTGGCACCAACTGAGCTGCTATTTGAGAAATTCAGAATTGAGCAATGCAATGACTTGTTACTCATTGTCATTTTACAAAAAGTGCACGAGTCCTTTGTATATTTGATAGTACAGTTTTAGCCGTGTGTGTGGGAAAAGCAGAATACAATTATTGTCAATTAAATTTAATAACAACAATAACAAGTATTAGATTTTAATTTTAACATTATATAAATGTTAGAAAAATTAGTACAAATTTTTTGTGGTTAGAAAAAGAATTTCGAAAAATTATGATCTTGAGGCGGGAATTGCCACCCAAGACACTGGTGGCCGAGCGGTCAGGCACCTGCCCGGATAGCAGCGGACGCGGGTTCACCACCAAAATCTTTGTAACAATAACAACATTGAAAAAAAACTCAGTAGCACCCCTCGTCGGAACTCAGCGCAATTTGCAATGTGACGTAATTTGTTTCCATATTAGACTGCAAATCCTACGTGACTGGCGAAACGATGGAGTAATAAAAATTATGAAATTGTGAATTTGAAAACAAATGAGTTTTTAATATTTCAGCGAGAAGATTTGGCGTTGCCATCAAATACAGTCGGAAATTTTTTGAAAAATGATTTGTCCTGATTCGGAAAACGAACCTCTTCTGCCATCCAGACAGATGCATACACCATTACCGCATTAGGACAAATAATTTTTAATAATAATAAAAATAATGTATTTATTTGCAAGAATATATGTTGGTAAATTACAGAACAGTAATTTACCAACATATCCTGTTGAAGTGTTCAACGTGCAAATGATGTTACAAAATTTACTTTCAAAATTATTAACAATTGTCAAACAAAATAGTGTCATTAGATTAAATTATAAAAGCTGTATTTCCAAATTCTATGTCTCAAAATTGTCATGTTTAGTAGTACAATATAATAAATTAGATCATGATAACAATAAGTATGTCAATTCACAATTCTATTACAAAATTCACAGTTAAATTATATTGTATAAATTATTTATTATATTTCATACTTAATTTTTTTTTCATACTTTATTTTATTTGCAAATATTTTCTAACATTATATTTAAATAAAAATCAAATCATAATTGCCATTAGTGATCTGAGAAAGCATAGTCAATGAAGATGATATAGAAAGTCAAGATACCCAATGTTTTCTCAGAAAACATATCAGAGTATTTTTAACTAAAACCGCAACGAAACGACATTCGAATTCAAGTCACAATAACGCCAGATGCTGCTAGCCATTGTAGCGAATCGTGTTCAATGGCCGCAGTAAATA
Source organism: Cataclysta lemnata (assembly GCA_963931975.1). Classification (NCBI taxonomy): domain Eukaryota; kingdom Metazoa; phylum Arthropoda; class Insecta; order Lepidoptera; family Crambidae; genus Cataclysta; species Cataclysta lemnata. Next base: position 307,371 of record OZ008343.1, on the reverse strand, counting down.
TGAATATTTAAGGTGGCATTAGCATCAATTTTCAATATTTTGTATGCGCCGTAAACAGGAGAGTAATGCAATTACTAGCGGGACCACCATCGAGAGGGTATTTACATAAAGTACATATTGGCGCCCAACGTGGGACTTGGTGGTTATAACATTTGGTCATTAATTGCTGTTTCAGTCGTAAGAGTGTTGCTTTTATGATGGCGTGATTTTGAAAAAACTACAAAATGTTGTAACTGTTTGTTGCTCTCAGAATAATCTCATTTTCAATGGTAAAAGAACGTAGAGAGTTTTGAGATTGTTCAATTTTCACTATTTATGCTCCAAATGTCGCTTACATTACTCAGTCTACGCAAGAGAACTTACTAAATTCAAAGCGAGCTTTTGACTTGCGCTTAATAAGTCCAATTAAACGATATCCTTTAATAATTATACTCGTAACAGAATCTTAAAATAATTAAGATTTGATTCCATGTTTTGTCCGTTGAAAAAAGCTGTGGCTTTTGTGCAATAAATAAATAATAGAAATCACCACTCAACCACTATGCCTGTACTAATTTAAGACAAACTGAGATTATACAGTGCAGACTGAATACGAGATCAAAGATACAGAAATATTTTTCCTATACAATAATCTCTGCCAAATCGCACCAAATAAAATCTTAATTTTCCTCATGAGCATAAATCGCCTCGGAGCCAATAGATCAGGAGCAGTTCCCGCCGACTAATAGACTAAAGGTGCGAAAGACTGCCACCATTTTATTACTAGAGGGAAGTATGGCAGATAAGTTATGACGTCACTTAATCACAAATTCGCCATTTCTGTTAATAGCTCTCTCGGTATAAATTGGAAATTGATTTATGGGCGTCTAGAATGCGGTGACGTTGTAACGTAACAAGGGTGCATCTTCTCGTTTTAATCAAATATATTTTTATCTAGTTTAATAGTCATAGAAATATTTATACAACCAAAGGAGATGATTGGAAAAGAGCAGTATCGTTCCGGGGTAAACATCGTATGACGCATGTGTATATTGTGTGATATAGTAAATTATTTATTCGGTAAACTACATAATAATTTAGGGGGCGTGTGTGACGTAACAGGGTGCATCTTCCCACTTTTTAATGAAATATATTTTTACGCAGAAAATTATTATAGGAATATTTTATACAATCCAGGAAGTGGATGCAACAGAGTAGATATCGTTCTAGGACCAACATTCATAATTATTGATGATAAGTTCCCATAGTGTATCAAGCGCCATCTATTAGATTTTTCGACCATAAATTGCAAAGTGGTAGAGCACATACCGCATCAATATAGCCCACGCAAGGAGCCATAGATGGCGCAATAGATCTATTGATTCCATTCCTCTTAACTTTAGATAATTCTAATTAAAGTTATTTTATTATTATGTTAATTTAATTCTTATATCCCTCAAATAGTTGCTGAATTATTAAAATTATAATTAGAGTAAATCCCGTATCAATATAGGTTGACGCAGGGCGCCATCTAGTGCCTTAAGTTCCCCTTAGCTTTAGGTTTTCCTTTAGCATTGTCTAATTAAAGTTATTTTATTATTAGGTGAGATTCAATTATTATATTCCACAAATAGTAGTTGAATTATTAAAAATATATTTAATACATTCGTAGTTTTAGGAAAATATTACGTTTTAAAATAAGTTACATAAATAGTAGTTTTCTGTGTATAATACAAACGATTTTAAGAGGTGTCAATGGAATTAGATGAATACCATTTTGGAGGCAATTCAGTAAGTCGGGTTGTAACGTTTTGTTTACATTGAAATTGGTACGAATGAACGGAAGTTGTAGCTTGTGGGTTGTCAACTTGTTTTGGCGTGCAAAAAATCAGTTCTGCCAACAGAGAGGCCGCCGGTCGGGACCAATGAAATTAGCAGAAAGATCGTAGGATATCTCAACGGATAGATGATTGGTCAGGGGATAGCTAGCGAAATAGGTGGGCTAACCGAGGGTATAAATAGGGGTGAAAAGGGACATTCGAGACCCTTTCGACCATGGACGATTCGGATTCTTTTCGAGAGCGGAGACGGGCGACAGGACGAGTCAAAGCGGGGAGGCAGCCGGTCGGTGCGCGTCGTCGATGGAGGAAATGGAGTTCGGTATTTGCGCCTGCGTTCCAGGTGATGGCGTACGGAGATTGGATCCGTTTGAGACGTTCGGTATCAAACGCCAGGTATGGGTTAGGCAAGGTAAGGGAACCCGACATAATGTTGGTGATTTTATTCGTATTTGAAGTGTTAGGTATGCCATGGTTATTATTACCCGTTGTTCCATGGTACGTATTTTACGATTATTTCATTTAATGGGTACCTATTAATTGATTATAACCTTGGTCATTGTTTTGTTGGTTCGCCGGTGTTTTGGATATGTAGGAAAGTAGGTACCTACCTACTGAGGAGGTTTCGGATTTGTAATTGTCGATTGCGGGGTTTGGATAGTCTGCGTCGATCGTTGTACTGTTTGTTGGTGAATAGGTATATAAGGGCTATGTATATGTGAAGGGGAGTTGGCTGAGCCTATATACCTATACTTTACTTACCTATGATATTTTATTTCATGACTGAGATGCTAGGCTGAGCATAGGAATGTTAATATGTAGGTACCGATAGGTTACGTATGTATGTATGACGGGGAGTTTGCTGAGCTTTTATGTCTACATTTTATACAGGTATAAACAACAGGTATATTGTTTATTTTACCGACTGTCGTGGATATTATTATTATTACATCATCATGAAGTTCATGCGTGCGGTGTATGGTATGGTCAGTTCTATTGGCGGTTGCAGATTTGGTTTGTTAGATTTACCGGAGTAATCTGGAATATTGGAGTATTTGCCTACAGTTACCAACTAACCTTATTTCCACTATAATATGCAACAAACTTAAGTTCATCTGTCTTCTAATGTTACGTATCCTTCTCCCTCCGTAGGGAATACGTCACATACCTCATAAAAGAGTCTTGGGATGCTACTTCACAACAGGGGGGGTCCTACCATACTTGATGATCATTATTTATACGTTGGCCAGATTAAATTAATATAAATATTTACTTTATATAATAATAATAATAAAATATGTCATGATTTAGTTGTGTACTGGTCCCTTGTCATTTACGTGGGCACGCTGCTTTGTGAATTTGGGACTACATAATTGTGTGATGACATGATTATGAGGCCTTTTATATTTACATCGTAAGCGTGTGTTGCATGATAAATTGGGAGTATTTTGGTATTGAAGCTAGGTTAGGTCAGTAGACATATACAGTGCCAACACTGATGCCCAAAATACGCCCAATTCTCTACACGCAGGAAAGACTATTTTCCCCACACTGCACACTCTCCAGATTGATAGAAGGGATTATCTGTGTCGGAGGATCGTGATGAGACATAACAGTTGTATCGTTATTATGGTTCAAACTAGGACAGATAGCTTAGGTTAGACAGGAGCTATTTAAGGGAGCTAGTTCCATTACTGAGGATACTCAGATTGGAACCCACTAGATAGTTGCGACAGCGCGGGCTTGCCTCACAACCAAGCCGCCCCACGTAGAATCTGGGCTGTCTTTTGAATTATAATGACCTTCTTCTGAAGTGTTGTTGAAGTCAGGAGAATTCGGCCGGGTTTTCTCTACCTATGATCTGGTTTAAATACACTACATATGACTTTCCACGGGAATGCTAACGGACTGGAATAATACACTGATTCGGGTAGGGCATATAAGGAACTTCCGGTGGTTTGGAAGGAGAGAGTGAATCGAAGGTTGTCACTCATTGTGAGGAGCGGGGAGCGGGCTTCCACTTCCTTATATTTTTTTAGTTATTCATAAGGTCGAAAAATGTTATCACCGTCTGTACTTATCGTGGGTTCGTTCTCAACCACCGCGTATTAGTCATTTAATAAAGGGGGGGGTTCAGTTACAACGTCACAATTTTGCGTCATTTTAGACGGAGTTAAGGGCTGCTTTGGGATTTGAGCTAAAGATTGAGGCTTTGCGTTTGTTAAGTACAATTAATTACCACAACTAAATTACACGACAGTTTTGTTAAAATAATTTTTTCGTAAGTCTTATAGACACACCCAACAACATACGCCGTATATTTGTTATTTCATATTTCTAATGTATGTCTTGCACCATGACTGTGGCAACGACAGACCAGAATTGTCACCATCCTCAATTTCTCCCGCGGGTGTCATACAAGGAGACAAAGTCTAAACCTGGCATTCTGGCATGCAAATTTTCTCATACGTCACATCATTTGCTACATCAAGGGTGAAGTGATCCAGAAATGTAGTGGTGAACACGAACGTTGAGAGATAAAAAGGGAGAGGAAGACCGCAGAAGAGATGGATGGATAACTTTAATATAAGCAGATGGCAGCTAACAGGAAAGGGAATAAAAAGCACATTGCGCCGACCCCTAAAGAAATGGGATAAGGGTAAGAGACTGAAGATGATGAGCTGCCCCAGAAATAAACATTAAATATTTTTTCTAAATAAATAAACAAATTCAAATATGGCTTAAAACAATAACTTCGCTTCACGCAGTTTCCCACCCCTGCACAGCACAATCACGACTGGCTTAGCGCCAATATTCCCAATCCGCGTGAGTGGCACAAAAACACATCACTACTAATTACTTCACAATCTCCCCAACGGGAGTCCGTGTAAATAATAAATAAATACAACTTGAGCACCGCTCAACTTGTTGTAAACAAATCGGGACTTGTATCGCTTAAATCTCCAGAGCAATTTCCTTTTTCCTCTTAAGAGAAAAACATTTGCTGGTGAACTTTATTAACCTAGGCGCAAGTTCGTAAATAATGCCACTTGGAAAGGAATGTTGTGGCGAGTTTGTTTTTCACTTTTCATTTTTTTACTTTTCAGCAATGCCCTTGGTAATTTTGCTGTCAATCGCATTTTTGGTAGCAAAACAACATAATTATAATTGCTCTTAAAAATTTTACAATTCAAAAAGCTTTCTAACAATGTGTACTATAAATAAACCAATAACTACCGCACTCAGAGACGTCAATTAACTTTAATGAGTACCTAATGCCAAAAAAATTATAAAAATCTAGACCATAGACTCGACAAGAATAGCGATTAGTTTTGAATTGTAATTTTTTTTATTAAGTACTCATTATCGTTAATTGACGTCTCTGAGTGCGGTAGTTCCTTTGGGCTAGATTATGGATGTGTGTCAGAAATATTTATTTATAAGTTTGCTCTTGATCGATGAGGAACAAAAAATATCATGTAAATTCAACCCAAGCAGTGTGGTTACATCTTCATCATCATCATTCAGACGAGAGACGGCCACTGTTGGGCATAGGCCTCCCCCGCGGATCTCCAAACCGGTCGGTCCTGCGCTGCCCGCATCCAGCGGCTCCCGCGACCTTCACCAGATCGTCGGTCCACCTCGTGGGGGGCCTGTACCAACGCCATTCTTGGACCTTTCCGCCCCAACGGCCGTCAGTCCTCCTCGCAATGTGCCCTGCCCACTGCCACTTAAGGTCCGCAATTCTTTGGGCTATATCGGTGACCTTAGTTCTTCTGCGGATCTCATCATTTCTGATAACAAGCAGGGTGGTTACGGCAGAGCAGAATACAAATGCCACCACCTCCATCTCTCCCGTGGGTGTCGTACAAGACGACGACGGATTAAGAAGCGATGAGTAATGGGCAGTAGCATTCCTCTCGTACCACCTAGCAATATACTGCGTTTTACGTCCCCGGTAAATGGCAATAGGTTCGACATCTATTACATGGGACTTAATTTATTTAGCGAAACGTGGGAGTTAATTCACCTCAGCCTACCCCTTCGGGGGTATAGGTGTGATTTATCATCATCATCATCGCCCTGCCCTTATCCCATCCTATTTGGGGTCGGCGCACTATGTATTCTTTTTCCATTCTCTTCTGTCACTCGTCATCTCCTCATTCACATCCATCACCTTCATTTCACACCTCACACAATCCATCCATCTTTAGGGTAATTTATGTATGTATAAAATTCAACCTCCTCCGACTCCGGAAAGACTATCGAAGTGCTTAGTTCGGATATCGATCGAGCTGTCCTCATCCTGACAGAAACAAACCGGGGTTCACCCGGAGCGGAGTTCAGGAGACTCGTAAAATATGCAACGTATTGACTGTTGCGCAGTGCGGCACAGCGATACGGTTCCATCCTGCGGTCTAAATTTAACGCGGTTGCGACTCTGTCGAAGTAAACAATAGAGCGAGCGGCTTCGAAGATTCAGCTCGATCTGTACTTGGCGAGCAGTTGTAGCACATCACTATTAGTTCTATAGCTGAATTTAGTTGAATAGCCCACGCTTTACCAGTTGCCATTCATCGGGCGCGCAAATCGCAGCATATTGCTAGGTAGTATTAAAGAGTTTTAAGTGGCTCTTCTGTTTTTATCAGTTAGACGTCGTGAAGCCATCCTCTCCCTTTTGATTCATATCATCCATCACACCGAAAAGGTGCTAGTGATTAATGAATGAATAGAAAAAAGACGGAAAGGACCATGTCGAGAGACTGATGAACGGAGAAAAATATTCGGATGACAGCATTCCAATCCATACTGCTCAAGGTTTTTAGATTTTACAGCTAGCCGCATGTACGACACCAACCCTCTTTGGGTATGCTGTTGTTGGTGGTTTACCCTCAACTATTCGGGTGCCCTAAAATGATCTCCCTTGGTCGACTTTTACGACATCCCCGGGGCCAGCATAGAAGACTAGCCCTACTGTATTGCGAAAAATCCATCAACACAAAACGCGGATCGCAAAAATTGAACCAAAATCAACAAAAACACACACAGAACAAAAGTTTATTTCGGTCCACAACCGCCAAGCTAAGTTCTGAGCAATCGCTAGCACACTAATGTAGAATAGAATAGAATGCCCCTGTATGTGTGGTTTTAATGCAATTTCCTCAATAGTGTTAGGGAGAGAGTTAAATTTATACTGGGGTTGCTGATTCTACTAGTACTGTGAGCAGTGCAACATAAATATCACGAGACCGCGCCAGTGAAATAGCGGAGCTCGTAAACTTTCTGTTTTCTAAATTAAAGTTTTATTACCTTGGGTCAAGAGACAAAGCGCGGTTCAATTTGTTCTATAGCCGACTGTAGGTACCGATCAATTAGGGTTGTGTTATATCGGTAAGGTAAACAATTTCTATATTTTAGTATCAAAATTAAAAAGCTTGTGCTCAAAATATTGTTATGTTTACCTTAACTGTGGTAATCCTAGTTTAGGTAAAGATATTTTTTTTCCACGGTATTGATGCTCCAATTACCATTTTTCACCATAATATATTTCAAATCAAGATTCAGTCCGTCTTTATGTAATTTGTCTAAAACAAATTGATTGATTATGTTTCATCTATTCCATTGTATCTGTATATTTCCACGTACAGTATGTACAATTGTATTTATGGAAAGTGGACCAATTACGAATATTTAAATAATTACTTTAAGCATTGAAAACTCATGTGTCACACCTTGTTCTGTAAAGAACAGGCAAGAAACTCAGCAGGTTCCATGTAGGTTTATTGAAATATGTTACCTTACCTCTGGAGGCACCTTAGGGTACAAATAGATTCTAACATTAATATGGTAGGTACTAAGCAAACAATTTGTAAATCAGTCAATTGGCGAATGCCCCTGCTTTAGCGTTCGCTCACGTCATCTCGTTAGCATTATCAAACGACCGCATTAATATCGCTTTGAAACACAGTGGAAATGGATTATAATTTCAATTGTGCATGTTTAGGTGATTGGAGTGTTTGCAGTGAATTAATGATTCTTTAGAGTTGTTTGTTATGTTGTTTGCCTGGTAAAATTAATTACTCTTAAGCGAAAATTGTGATTTTTTTTCTCTTTCAATTTCTTCTCCCTGCCCTGCTATGTGGGGTCGGAGCAGTATATTTCATCTTCCATTCATATCGGTCAAACATCAGGTGCTCGTGATGAATGAATGAATGTATAGAAAAGAGACGGAATGAATCATGCAGAGAGACCGATCAACGGAGAGAGTGATTGGGATTACAACATTCCAATCCATACTGCTCAAGGTTTTGGATTTTGTTTAACAGCCGGCCACCTGCCTGACACCAACCCTCTTTGGGTATGCTGGTTTGCCTCTGTTTTACAAAACAGGCTTAACATAAGTTTAGTGTAACTGCAAAAAGTAGTAATAACTTGAAGATGAAATTCGATTCAAGAACATCACTGCTGTCCTTTTGATAAGTTGTTGGTTAAAAAATAAATCTTCCTCCACTCCTCGTTATTGTATTGACTGTTTACACTGCCAAAGTCCCAACTGATATGGCACTTTGTATTCATGGCGACGTCAGTCGCTTGGGGCATGTATTGATGAAAATAGACGGGTTATATGGAGCCGGGTTCTGATTTACAGTAATATATGGGCTTATGTAGTTTAGCGTAAAATGGATAGTTTAAACGGGTTGATGTCAACAGTGATCTTCACTCACTTAATCTTGTCCTACACCTCACCTGATGTTAAAGTCAAAGTCAAAATTCGTTTATTCATAGCTGGTATGATTACAATACCCTCATGAATCCTTAATGTTAGATATTGAAAAACTGTGTGTCCAGGGAAGGATGGTAGGTATGATGAAGGACCGTATATATATTTATATTTATAGGAAATAGGAGCCGAGAAAATAAAAATACTTTTAAAGGCTACATTTCAAAATTATCTTTGTTAAATGTGAAACAAATAATTTTGTACACTTTGCCGTACAGTAATAGCCTGTCATCAGAGGAAAATCATAAAAGATACATTTTGAATTTAAGTCTGCATACCATGACACAGTACTGTAATAAAATACATGTCATAGATACGAACAAAATGACCCATAATTTTCGTATAACGGGAGGTAGAATGTTTCTATCCAATTTTTACAAAAAACAAATAGCCATGTCGCTATGCTATACTTTAAAAACGTTAGCCAATAATTTGGCTAATCCATATATCATTAGTAATAGAAAATATATTGACAATGCTTTTATTGAGCGATCACATCTGACAATGCTTTTATTGAGCAATCACGTTATGACAACGCTTCTATTGAGCGATCATCTTCCGACAATGCTTTTATTGAGCGATCGTGTTCTGACAATGCTTTTATTGAGCAAACATGTTCTGACGTACAAAATTGTACAGTGGAATATATTCCAAGTAATTTAAATTAGTACGTAAGACAATAGAGAAAGTCTCTAGCGCATTGCCTAAGTCTAGTACATTGAAAATAGTCCACCAAAACATCCAAGGCTTTTCGGGTAAGACTTTTAACAATGACTGTCCTGATGTAATGTACAATAATATGTTTAATCCTATTAAAGACGAATTTCATAAGATTTTTAAACAAAAATCCAAAACAATACACCCTAATAAGAAATTCAGTGACTGGGCTACCCCAGGAATTTATATAAGTAGAAGGAAACTTAAGACTTAAATAGCCAAAAATACACGTCTGTTGATTCCACCTTCATAGACTACGTCAGGAACTATTCCAAAATATTCAAAAAAGTCTGCAACACTGCCAAATCGATCTCAATTGGTAATAAAATAAAAAAATCTGATAATAAAATAAAAACAACTTGGAGAATAATCAATTCAGAAACCGGAAAACTTAGGAACGCTGGAATAACCCTCATTAAGCACATATTTGATGCTTGGGAAAATCGGCAGGATGCTTTGGGTATCTTTTGTGATCTTTCTAAGGCATTTGATTGTGTTTCACATCAAACGTTATTAGCAAAATTAAAGCATTATGGTGTATCTGCTGCCTCATTGAAACTGATAAAGTCATACCTGAGTGATAGGACTCAAAAAGTAGTAATTAATAAAGCCGAATCTTCGGGTTCACCGATGCAAATGGGTATTCCTCAAGGATCAATACTGGGACCATTACTATTCATAATATATATAAATGACCTTCCCTTCTACACAGAATCTCTATGTGATACGGTACTATTCGCAGATGACACCTCATTAATTTTCAAAGTAGACAGAGGTAAAGATAATTATGATGACATCAATATAGCTATTTCCAAAGTTCTTGATTGGTTTACAAATAACAACTTGTTACTCAATTCTAAGAAGACCAAATGTATTAAATTTTCATTACCAAATGTTAGGCAAGTTAGTAGTCCGATTGCAATTAATAATGAAACGATAGAATGTTTCGATTCTACAGTATTCTTAGGAATAAAGTTGGACTCCAAATTGCAATGGAATCCTCATATTTCAACTTTATCCGAGAGACTAAGTTCAGCAGCATATGCGGTAAAAAAATAAGGCTATTAACTGATGTTGAAACAGCCCGGCTTGTTTATTTTAGTTACTTTCATAGTGTAATGTCGTATAGCTTACTTCTTTGGGGTACAGCTGCAAATATTCAGGATATATTTATTTTACAAAAAAGAGCTATACGTGCTACTTACCTATTAAAGCCTCGCGATTCACTTAAAAGTCTGTTTAAAGATATTAATATCCTCACTCTTGCTTCACAATACATATACGATTGCATTCTATATGTTTATAAATACTTAAATACATTTGCTAAAATTAGTGATATTTATAAACACAACATTATAAATAAAAATAAACTTGCCTTTACTAGATTCAGATTGCACAAGGTTGCTAATTCTTTTATGGGGAAATGTATACTCTTCTATAATAAGATACCAGGATCTTTGACTGAACTGCCTCAACACAAATTTAAGCCTTATGTAAAAAAAGTACTAATGGCAAAAGGATACTATAAAATTCAGGATTATCTAGATGACAAGGATGTTTGGAATAAATAACTTTTATTTTTATATAATCGATGATTAATATGCTGTTCTGTCTGTAATGAAGGATGTTGATAGCTTCAGAAATTGTGACTCTTATTATTATTACTTGACGTTAAAGCTATTGACGTCTTTCATTAAATTTTCATTGAATTTAGATTATATATTATATATGTAACTAAGGGAGGAAAATACCCGACTGAGTTTCTTGCCCGTTCTTCTCAGAACAGGGCCTCCCGGTAGCTTACGAACGGATGGCGTAGATTTTTCGCTAGACATTGAAAACTTGTGTGTCCGTATAGGTAGGGTGGGGGTTGGGGGGTTGATTGGTAGTGCGCGGCATGTTTCGGTTTATATGATTGGCGAGTTGTGGGATTGTATTTGGTGCATAATTTACAATGTACCTGCAATGTCATAACTCGTTGACAATGGTGGGTTTCTCTACAGCCTACTTGCGTGCCCTTCTGCTAGCGGAGCGTTGGGCCCTGATGCGTTTAGTACCATCTTGTTGTTGAACGCGTATTGAAAACTACAAAGAGATTCTTTCATTCAACAGGTGGCCTGGATCCACATCGACCGGCAGATGATCCTGACAATCCACCGGCACGTGATCACGAGGCTGGCGAGGTTCAGCGTCTCCCACGACAACGCGATGACCTGGCTGCTACACGTGAGCCAGGTGCAGCAGGAGGACAGGGGCTACTACATGTGCCAAGTGAACACGAACCCGATGATCAGCCAAGTGGGCTATTTGCAGGTTGTGGGTGAGTCGGTGTTTTTAATTGTTTTCTTATTCATCATTCTTCCTCCATATAATTTTCTCTCTCATAAATTAAATCAATAATCTCATTGTGACGTTTATAAATAAGCTCAGTAAAAGCTTCTAAAACAAAAAAATTGACAAAGGCATATTTTCGATTTCCACCTCGTAATCCAGATGATTCCAGATGGTCAAGATAGAATAGAATCGCTCAGTTGATCAATGGTGACCTGTCACACTTTCCAATAGAACGTGTTTGAGAAGATCCTTTTGGGCGAAATTGTGACTAGTACAATGTCAATAATGGTCATTATACAAATAATAAAAATTCTATCAAGAAAATTAGAGACAAGGCTGTCTTGTTTATGTACTGTACTGTAACGCATAAGTAAAAAGCAATGTTATTTTATATTTTTAAAGGATTTACTGTTAAACGCTCTAGATTTATTATTCTTACACGAGCACTTAAGAACTATCTTAACAAACCCGACGCTATAATCCGCTGTTAATCTTTTCAGTGGTCGTACTTAATTATGGTTTATCGCGTGGTGCAAAATTTCCTCCATAAAATTCAACTCTTTGATACTTTATAATTATTACCACAGTGGGTTTACAATTAATCTTTTTTGACTAGAAAAATTAATGAGGTGCAGGTTGTGGGAAATCTAAGTCAATCTAGATTTTTATTTATTTCATAATATACTAATTAAGTAAGAAGACAATGCAAAATATGGGAATCGTAATACTGTAATCGTATTGCAGTCTAAGCTTCTAAGTTATTTACAATGTCAACTTCGCTAAATATGAATAGATTAATTTGTACAGATGCATAGGATTAGGCTTCCCCTGGATCTTAAAGTGTTTCTATACTGTACATAGTATACACCGTATACACAACACTTTTACTTCATCATCATAGAAATATCTAAGGCGGCTCTCACAGAAACTTACAAAATATGACTGGGCAGAGAGAGCATCTGAGTTGCTAACGTGAGTGTTGAGATGTTGTAAAGAGACCCCCTAAACACTTGGGTCACATCACAAGTCCAAAGCCATGGACCCGGACACTCACACGGTGAATCCATGGAATACATACATACATAAATCACGCCTATATCCCCGAAGGGGTAGGCAGAGGTGAACTAGCACCCACGTTTCGCCAATAATGTTAGGTCCCAGGTGGCTAGCCTATTGCCATTAATTAGGCACAAAAGTTGCAGTACATTGCTAGGTGGTTTATGAGGAACGCTGCTGCCCATTCCTCATCACAGATTTATCCTTATTCGCCTTGTACGACACCCACGGGAGAGATTTGGGGTGATGACAATTGTATTCTACTCTGCCTACTCTTGGCATTCCATGGCGTGTCACCACACGCCATGGAATACCAAGAGTTATCGTCTGGTCTTTCTCTTTCTCTCAATAAAGGCCAATATCACTGAATGTAAGATTTTATTTTTTATTACTTCGAAGTTACTTTCGTAGTCAAAAGTTGTTTGTATTGATGAGATCTTGAAATAATTTTGAGATTGAATAATAAAAACGGGTAAAACAAACAAGTAAATGAATGAATAAGATATGTGGGAGATATAAAATGGAGTTAGTGTTTATTTATTTGAGCTTTCAGGTCTAAAGGGAAATCTTCAGATCTACACACTTTCGTTTTGTTTACAGCATCAGTGCCCAAAGAACTAAGTATTAAATATACAGAGTGTCCCCGAGCAAATAAAAGGTCGTATATTTTATCGAAATAACTATGAAGGGGAAAAATGGTTCATCCTGGTAGGGGCAAATATTTGTTTGACGAACACAGATATTTGTTCCCAAGTCATGTTTGTTCACTATATTAAGTAGCATATTCTAATTAATATGTATATTAGAAATTGCCAGCCATCGTGTAACCATAACAAAAATATTGTGCTATAGCATACTTCCTTTAGGCTGGATTATAGGTGTTTAAGGATTATTAGGATTGTGATATTATAAGCACATACATTTTTTAATGCAATATTTGATTATTACCCGTGCTGTACATTTATCCTGATTGCATTAGCAACGAATTCATAGAATTATGTTGGCATTTGCCGCAGTAGTTATCACTCCATGCATTCCACGGGACCCGGCTATAGGTTCGTGTCGATACAAATTTTAACCCGGATCTCGGGCGAGCTCGACTGTCGAGATATTTTCAAAACAAATTTGGTCAGATTCCCCGCAGGCCGGGCGCGAATACTTCAATGTTTGCCCTCTCCGTTAAAGTTATATTTGGCTGTTTTATCATTTTTTTTGTTTACCGTTGATGGAGTCAAAGTAGTGTAATCTATCTTTTGTTTGTGTTCGATTGACATTTAACGACCTGTATAATCTTTATTTCACAGCAAACATTACATCTTAAATGTTAGTTATAGATTTCCCACATCAACAAAAGAAATCGGTGTAAGACTCGTATTTAAAATTGTATGTATTTACACTGAAATATTTACATACATAAACCACGGCCCTAAGGGGTAGGCAGTGGTGTTTTAGCAACCCGCGTTTCGCCAAATAGACAAAGATATTGTTATAAGATTGGTTGAAGCGAAAGAAGTATATCAGAATCGTAGAAAGTAAGAAAGGCGTGTGGATAATATAAGCTGTAGTACTAAAACATAATGTATAAGGATCTGAAAATACTTTAAAAGTCTAACCATGACGCTGCTCAGAGCATTTGTGTCCAAACTCCACAGAGAAAAATGGAAAGATGCAAAGGACGCGGTTTCAATTCAAAAGATTTATTTGGTGACACATCGCTCCCCGGGGCGCCGTTAAATAGGGACGTCTTTCATCCACGTCGGGGAGCTGCGTGCTAAAAATTTCCCCCCCGTACATTTTGGTATGCGGTGAGGTCCTGACGTCGTAATTTTTGTTTTGTGCGACTGTTTTTGGAATTTCGTTATGTTGAAGCGGATATAATTTGAACGCACTTCAGCAAAAAATCCATCCAAAATATCGAACAGTTTTATTTTTTTCTGTTTTTTCTAATAAAAGTTAAATGTTTAAGGTTTTCTGGGTTCCTTTTCACTTACTTCAGTGTTGTTTCAATTACCTATGTTAGTACACTTTTGGTGCAAAATAAATTACAAATTATTCAGGGAAGTATTTATGACGTGTGATTTTTTTTTCAATTTTACAAACTCGCGTAGTATTTATTTTAGCTGTCAATAACTTCATAAAATAAATAACTAAGTGCTTTCTTAATGATATAACTTAACTATTACAGTGTGAAGGGTTAGACTTTTTCATTTTAATAAGCAAATAAATCTAAATATCTACTTCAAGATTTATTCTGAAACAAACATTTAATTAGCCACATTATTCTTCGTTGGAAACTGTTGATCTTCTAGATTTTCTATCAAAACGTCTCTCACGTCAGAACCGATCCGAATATTCCAGTAGAAATTATGCTGAAAACCAAAACCACAACACAACTAAACTATTCACTTCTGAAAACTGAAATAAGTTTGAAATAGAAGTTCGTAACCTCCAGAGACTTTGAAAGTTCATATTAATGTGGGCGAATCTTCGAGTCAGTAGCCTTGTACAGTCAACAACATGTCAGCTACAACAAAAAGGTTGGTGTTTCATTCTCCTGTGAAGTCATCAGTTTCCAGTATATTTTTCTTTTATAGATACCTAGATAGATATTTCAATACAAGAAAATAAACACTTATGATAACATCGAGCGTGCTTGCGCTGTGTCTGAAGACTTGTGTGTTCTGGCACTTTAATTTTAGTTTTGTTAAATTGATGAATGTATGAGTGATGAGGTGAAATGAATAAATGAAAATGAATTTTGCGTTCAATATGGGTGTCACACATTTTAACGCATCTAGGGAGTGCTTGGCGCAAATTGAATGGTAACAGAGTTAATGATGGTGATTGATGAGGTAGAGAATACCACTTTTTATAGTGGTGTTCACCACAACATCAAACACATCACAGGACTTATTTTAATTGATTCTGCATAATTGCACATCAACACGGATGCTTGTGCATCAAAATAACACCACTTTCACTGCACAAAGTCCACTCTGAAACAATGTTTGAATTATCGAAAAATCCCCCAGTTTTATTTTTTTTATTTAGCCTGTTAGGATTCCACTGCTGGGCAAAGGTGCATGCAACCCAACCATCCTTATCAAGCGACCCCTAGACTAATTATCATAATAACAATGAAAATTTCCACAAAAAAATAAACACTAAAGTTGCTATTCCTCTATTTATTTTTCAAAGTAATGTTGCAATATCGCTTTTCTAAAATTATTTATGCTACAATTGAATATGTCAACGCCAGGGCAAATTCATATGTCTGCGTAGTTTAGAAACTATGTCTAGCTAATTAACCCTCTTGTACCTAGTAGTTCTATCAACTGAATATAATTTGAGAGCAAAGTTCCCCTCTGAGCTCCCCAAGCATTCTACGAAGAATTGCAATTTAAAAAAAACAGTAGCACTGTCGGCAATAATTCAGGAATTAAGCAGTTGTACACAAGTTACGGAGCCGATAAATGTCCATTCACACAGACAGGCGCGGATACACATTCATACATACATGCGCTTACACTCATCCATATGTAACGATATTTTAATGACTTCACTTTATGGCTATCATTCTTAAAATACTGACGACTTCTATGCATTTTATTTAACGTTGTGACGGCTGATAGTTAAGTAAGCCATTGAAAACTGCAAATAATATGTCGGTATTATAAGAATGGAATCTGACAGAACATGAAGGAGGTGTACATAAAATATCCTTAAACATTATTGATGAGTGTAGACTGGCTGGAAGAGCACAGTTAGAGGATGCGTTCGGAGTCGGACTGATGCTCTACAATATCTCCAGTTCCACGAAGTCTAAGTTTCGTTTTCGATGTTTTATAATGTAAGCGCACGCAAACGCAACCGGTCGGCTGCACGAGCGCAAAAGAAAACGTCATCAGACGTAGCCGGTCGACCACATTATTCCTCACTACCTCCCGAATACAGAAACGCCACTCAAAGTTTGAGTCCTACTTAACATTTAAAAATTGTCAAAATTACGTTTTTATCCAAATTCTGACAGGTATTGTGCACTCATCCCAAGGGTGTCGTAAAAGTCGACTAACTGCCGCACTCAGAAACGTCAAATAACGTTAATGAGTACTTAACGTCAAAAAATGACAGTTCAAAACAAGTCGCTATTCTTGCCAAGTCTATGGTCTTGATTTGAATGAAAATTTTTGACATTAAATACTCATTAAAGTTAATTGACGTCTCTGAGTGCGGCAGTAAGGGAGATTGCCTGGTGTAGACCGATAAGCACCTTGGGGCACCCGAATGGTGCAGGGCATACCACCAACAACAGCATACCCAAAGAGGGTTGGTGTCAGGTAGGCGGCCGGCTGTAAAATTTAAGTCAAAACTTTGAGTGGTATGGATTGGAATGTTATCATTCCAATAACTCTCTCCGTTCATCGATCTCTCGACATGTCGAGAGATCCGTTCCGTTCTTTTCTATACATTCATTCATCACTAGCACCTTTACGGTGTGATGGATGATAAGAATCTAAAGGGAGTGGACTGCGCCGACCCCAGATAGACTGGGAACAGGGCAGGGAGAAGAAGGATTGTGCACTTAACTTTATAACCAGTGCTCAAAATTTGAGCAGCGTTTCTGTATTCAGTAGTAAGCGCGTTAGATTTGCTCTCGAGCTTTCCGAATAACAAAAGAAGTGAAATGTAAAACGAAACCCCATTACAATGATTTAAAATTCCCATTTAAACATGAGAAAAACATCTGCTCTGTCGCTGGCCGGTCTGTATGAACGGACCCCAAGTGTCCATAAAGCGAAAGTGCGGCGGTGCCGGAACGGCGTAGGCGTGTCCTCGGAGGCTCCGCCGCAGAAGTCACAACTTTTAAGTGGAAATAAAACGCCACTCTTTCTCGGACCTCCCCGAACTCCGTCCCGAGCGACGGCCTTTATCTCCGCTTTATTGTTTTGTTTTTTAACGGACTGTGATATTGGAAGGTTTTTTAACTGATTGAAACGAGCGTCCGCGTTTACAGTCCGCTTTGATAGCCTTTCTGAATTACCTGTTTTATTTTTGTTTGAATTCGAAACGGAATATAAATTTTGTGGGTCGTTAAATGGCTAATTTACTGACATCATCAGCTCTTTTAATGTCTCTGGTGCTGGGGCATAGGCCTTCTCTATGATAAGAGAATAAATAAATAAAAACAATAAATAAAAAAATATAATTAATAATCTCAGCCTTAGATTGAAAACCTTTCATTATCTGTAACATTTATTAAACATTTATTGAACAATGGTATCAATTTAATTTTCCTGTTGAATAAAAATCAACAGAAAGTTTAAATGGATGTGGATAAACCATATTCTTATATTATAAAGATTCGTATATTACGTATGCCGTGTAGTGACGGTAGAGTAGAATACAATTGTCACCACCCCAAATCTCTCCCGTGGGTGTCGTACAAGGCGACTAAGGATAAATCAATTATGAGGAATGGGCAGCAGCGTTCCTCTTATACCACCTAGCAATAGACTCGCCACCTATTACATGGGACCTAACATAATTGGCGAAACGTGGGTGCTAGTTCACCTCTGCCTACCCCTTCGGGGATATAGGCGTAATTTATGTATGTATGTATATCACGTACAATCATGACAGCACTCTGACTGTTATAAAATAGTTTAAATTACTGTTCCCTGCTACTATTACTTCTCGTATTAGTAATTTGGAATTATGAGCATGTTTTGATTACTTTTCTTGAAAGACCAACCTGAATCTACCTTCCACACAGTTCCACCAAACATCCTGGATGAAGAAAGCACCCAATCCGCAGTAGCGGTCCGTGAGAACCAGAACATCAGCCTGGTATGCAAGGCTGACGGCTTCCCCACCCCGAAGATCATGTGGCGGAGGGAAGATGGCCAGCCCATATCCGTCGACAGAAGGAAGAAAGGTAAAACTTGATCTAGACTTAATCATTGAAATAATTAAACCCAATATCCGTTGACAGAAGGAGGAAAAGTACTTTAAATCTTTATAATGTTCAAATAAATAAAAATAAAAAATCGTTTTATAATTTTTATCTGTTATGCGAAGTTCGAAGACTGTTTTTTTATATTTTGACTGGTATTATTATTTTTTATTTGTACATTACATAAATGTTTGAAAAAATATTAGAAATAGTTATTATCCTCGAGCGCCGAATGGCACAGGCAGGATTCCCTCATCAATACTAATTATTAATCTTTCTATTATGACTGGTAGGTAAAAAGTACATCTAAATTTTTTCGTATCGTCAATTTATAAATTCTTAAGATACGATTTCATATTATCATACGGCGGGTCCCAATATTCTATCTAAAGTTAAAAGCTTTATTACGATAAATAACGAAGCTGCCAAGCAACTTAGTTGTAGTACGTCTGTCTTCAACCGTTGACAGAATATTGGGACCCGCCTTTAATTATCAGCCTGTTCTGACATTCTCTTGCATTTCTTTCAACCGAAAAAAATCTGTGTAATATTACATTACATACATACATAAATCACGCCTATATCCCCGAAGGGGTAGGCAGAGGTGAACTAGCACCCACGTTTCGCCAATTATATTAGGTCCCATGTAATAGGTGGCGAGCCTATAGCCATTTGTCGGGCACACAAGTCGCAGCCATTCCTCATCACTGATTTATCCTTAGTCGCCTTGTACGACGCCCACGGGAGATATTTGGAGTGGTGACAATTGTATTCTACTCTGCCGTCACCATACGGCGATAATATTATATTGCCATAATTAATTCCTAAAATGGCTATATAAAATGCCGACTTAATTCTCGTTAATATTTCAAACCCTACCTTTCCAAGAATCCATCAGAAATTATGTCGGCAGGCGGATCACTTTCTGCATTATTCATACAAATTGGACCTGCCAAAGTTTGTTCGTAATAGGTAATTACGGATATGAAGTTGATATTTTTGGTAGTTACATTCCGTCGACTCATGCATTTGTAATTACTAAGTTAAGCTAGAACTGGAGCTGAGTTTATTTTATATTATTATCATCATCAGCTGACTCGAATCAACACCACCAAAGCATATACATATTATATCTATATTCAAGAATATAGGGAGAGAGGCACCGGGCGGGTCCAGTAGGGAGTTTGCTGGGTGTTATGGTTTCTGTCAAATAATTACTTGGCTCTCTACATTAAGAGACACACAGTCGACACACAAATCGCACCCATATCCCCATAATTGGCGAAACGTGGGTGTTAGCTTACTACTGCGTACCCCTTCGGGATATAGGCGTGATTTATGTATGTTGTTGAAACGTTTTATCGTTAGCTAAGCCCTCAGATTATATTGTTTAAAAGGCAATTTTAAATTCCCCGCTGAAATTGAAGTTTTTATGCGAAAAATATTCCGTAGATAATATTACACTAAGGTCATTTTCTCACCTCTACTCACTTCTCGTACAAAATGGAAATTCTTAACGGATCCTAGTACGTTCAGGCTTCAACTCTGTGCCCGATATCATAATAAAAACCCGACTTTAAACCGTGCTAATCCCACTGGAGAGCGGGATACGAACGCTAGGATTAAACCTCTTAGAGAAAAATCTGGTTTAAGGATAATTACGGGGCTAGAGGAGTTGTGTGACTGGGCCTCGTTCAAGCACCATTCGGGCCGGAACAAAGCGTCCAAAAATTGAGGGGTGATTCCGAGAGAGGTCTTGGGTGCTTGATGGCGGAATTAACATGGTGGTGTGTGGTGGTTGAGTGGCAGTCCTCCCGTCACTCACACCTGTGATTATTTTCAGAGCGTTTTAATTAGTCGTCGCATCGGAACACTCCAGTTCTGGCGTTGAGCTTTTGTTTGCATTAATACCGAGGGATGCCTTTATTCGGCGGGCGTTTGAGTGGTCCGTTTGAAGGCTCAATTTAAGCTCTAAGCGATTCCGCTGAAGAACGTTCTGTCTAATAAATAGCGAAAGAAGTGCGAGCCCCGATAGCAATGGGAGCTTTAATCAGGTTTCCTTTGCTGTTCTCAATGGCTGGAGATGAATCGGGATAACTTATTTAAGAGTAAGACTATAATAATCTTAAATAAAACAACTTTTACGGATTAGACTCGCGTATATTTTAGGTGTTTGGCATTACGTAACCCGACGATTCTTTCTTCTATAATAATGATTGTTATAGTATGGTGATGGCAGAGCAGAATACAACTATCACCATCCCTAATATCACAAACAAAAAAAAAACAAACAAACTGAGGCATACTGCGCACTCCCCTATTCCCTTGGACACACAAGGTTTCAATATCTAACGTCATGACGATTCATGAGTGTATTGTAATCATACCAGATATGAATAAACGAATTTTGACTTTGACTTTGATCCTACAGCTATCGTTCAATACAAGGCCGCTGAGGGTAAAGGTAGCGATGAGTAATTGGCAGCAGCGATCCTCTTATACCACCTAGCATTAAACTGCGATTTATGTGACCGATAGTTGGCAATAGGCTGGCCAAATGTTTCATGGGTTCTAATCCATCATTGGCGAAACGTGGATGTCAATACACCTCTGTCTGCACGCACGATTGTCCAATCAGGGTGCTAAGTGCGGGACAGGTGCAACTAAAGTAAACACCTCTGCCTATCCATTCCCTAATAAAAAGCAGTTTCACTTCTTAACATTACTGTCACAAAAACGGTCCTCTCAAAATCTATTCAGATTCTATTTATAACGCTTCACGTTCTATTTTCGATGCCCAAGTCTCCGAGCCGTCCAGTTTGATAACAACACTGTTATCCTTACGTCCGAAACGCGTACAGGAAAAAATTGATCAGCCCACTGAAATTTATTAGTGAATCTTGAACGAAGGATACAGATGAGGGGACGGACGGCCAATTTGTTTCAATTTGCTGATGTTATAAGCCTGATAAGATAAGGATCCTTTTGCCGTGCTTGTGTTGCTTTATTTATAAGCAAATTTATTTTTCATCTGCACCGGGCCTTTTAAAGTCGATAATTTTATATGGTCTTGACATCCTGAAGGTCGCAGTGTATGCAGGTATGTTCTTAGGCGAGCATGTTCCATCTTAGGCCTCATCGTCGTTTTCTATCAGGCGATATTGTAGTGAAACCCTCAAAAGAAAACACGGATAGAAAAATTATTATCGTTTTGAGTATGCTTAATGCAAATAGGGGGCAGATAGGAACGCTTAGATTATTTATTCTGCGCTTGAGAGAAAAGATAGCAGGACGGTTGTTTCTCAGGTATTTTTAATTGTTTTATTTAAGTGTCCGCTTTATACCACATTCTTTATTTGCCTTTGAAATTATAAATATGTTCGTACCTCACACTCGCGGGAATAAAGTTTACTGATTTTTTAGTTACACAAACTAAACGTTACATAAAGTATAGTTAATTTAATACTTAAGGATACTTTATTCTGTACCCAATAACACAACGCCAGTAACAGAGATGATGACAGAGCAGTTGTGTAAAACGTAATCAAAGTGTCTCCCGGATAAAATGCGTTCGGGACCTTAACAGAGCCGAACGCAGATCGCAAAGTGCATCGCCCGCGCGCGCAAGACACGGTAATTGCTTAATGTATTCCGGGGGCGGTCTCGTTACACTCATTGCGCCGCGGCCAGGGAACGGCACGTAATTGTAAATACGGGCAAACTCATTTGGGCACTCGACGGGCATGGCGGCACGCCTCGGGAATTTTTAATTTTTAACGGGCGCGCCGCGTGCGCCTTTACGCCCTTTATCTTCGGTGGTTGATGGAGGGACGTAAGCACCTGCCCCTGATCTATCGTCGTTTTGGTCAGATAAGACTCTTTGTTAGCTCCAGTAACATGGAATCTTACAACCGGTATTTCTTGCATACATTCATAAATCACGCTTATACCCCCGCAGAGGTGAATTAACATCCACGTTTTGCCAATTACGTTAGGTCCCATGTAATATGTGGCGAGCCTTTTGCCATTTATCGGGCACGAAAGTCGCAGTACATTGCTAGATGGCATAAGAGGAAGGCTGCTGCCCATTCCACTTCACTGTTTTAACCTTAGTCGGCGTTATATATACTGCACTATATACTGCACCTTGAACAGCAAGTGTTAAAGTCTTTATTATCGTCACCCTGTGTCCATCAAGCAAGTTTATGTTCGTCCGAATAATTTCCAAACTAACTTTCTAAGTTCAGTTAGTTTACGGGTGTGCGCCAAGAGTAGTTGAGGTGCAACTATCTCTTAAACACTTCTATGCCTCACTGCTCCAATCAGCTGCAGGGTATGCACGTGACGTATTGCAGCTTAAGGGTCATTAAAAGATCAAAGGGAAGCTTGTATCTAATTTCGGTATGAACAAAATAAATTTTACTGAAATACTGAAAAACATAATGATGTAACTAAGGGAGCTAAACTCTCTCGAAACAAAGATATAACTTAGGAAGATAAGAAATATCCTGATATATTTGGATTACTAAACTACAGAAATCTTTGTTTGTAGATTATTATAGTTATAAAACCTAAAGCATAAAAATTTAAGAAAAAAATTCCAGCGGCACCTATGAGCGTAAAATAACATAATTTTTTGTACATATAATTTATATTTCTTACTTACTCACCTTGAAGTGTGTTTTGACATGTCTTTTACCCAAATCTACAAAACGTTTACTAATAGTTGGAAAAAAAATCAGATTCACTTGTTAGAAGTGATGGCGGTAATACGTCTAGAAGAATGTTAGCTAAACATATCCTTTATATACAGAGAAAACTTTCAGTTTGTAAGCAAAAAAGTAATAAATAAAATATAACGGGACACGAGGGAAAAATAACAAAATAAACAAGATATTATGTCATTACATAACAAGCCATTTAGAAAAAATATTTCCTCATTCGGGATGAGTTCTTGGCATACTTTTCCTTGTCTAACAGTTTTATGTGACATTAAATTTACAAATAAGCAAGAAAAAGAATTAGATAAATTATAGCATCATCAATGATAAATTAAATAAACGAATACCCAGCGATCTTAGCATTCGACCAAGCCGGCCGTCAAAAAAAATCTTTATCTAAAGCTAATACCAGATCTTCATTCCAGTGACGGTGTATGAAGGCGACACCCTGAGCCTGCAGCGCATCAGCAGAACCGAGATGGGGGCCTATCTCTGCATCGCTACCAACGCTGTACCGCCCTCTGTGTCGAAGAGGATCATCGTTGATGTTGAATGTGAGTTATTACACAAGTTAAATCACGCATATATCCCCGAAGGGGTAGGCAGACGTTAATAATTAGCAGCCACGCTAATAGGTTGCCATATATTACATGGGACCTAGTGGGTTAATTTTGAGACAACACTTCAAAATTTTTAATTTAGTTTTTTCATTATTTAATTGGCTATCAAAACAGATAACATCCAATTAAATTATTTATAAAAATATACAAAGAATTGAGTTTTGTGCTAGATTGATGTTCTACATGCTGAAACATCATTTTTAGATTAAGCAGTAAATAGATAAGCTTTGTAGCTTACAAATTGCCAATAATGCAGAAATTAAATAAAACACTGGATTTGGATCACAAATGAATGAATTATGTGATGACACGTTTGTCATCATTTTGAACGATGACAGATGTCGTGATAAATTAACCTAATGGTATATTATAATTAACTACCGTCAAATTACTTAATATTTAAGTGGGCCAATTCAGGAGCTCGCAGTGTGTATGTTTAGCAGTAATGAGGATTAGGATGATTAAATTCCATCCCCATCTACACGACATCTGTCATATTTAGTCTGCCCGTGACCACGGCCACTTTTAAGTGATCGTAACGTCGCGAAAAGTAATAAAAATGTAAATATGGTAATAAAAAGTACGCTGCTTAACACTATGCATGCCTGTGACGCAATATTGCATGGCGCCATATCCACTGTCTATGCAATATTGCATCGCTGGTATTGAAGTGTTTGTGCTACTGATAATAGTTAACAACTAGTTGTAGCAAGCTTTAACCCGTTTTAAAATGCTACGTAGAAATTTTCAAATTACCGAATTTCTTATTCATTTATGTAATGTTCAAATAAAAATTTCGTATTTTGATAGATTTTATATCAAACCGAGATGTAACAAAAGGACTACCCGAAAAACAGCGACCAACAAAACGTTTTCCCACTTAAAACGGGATCGGGTGTCCCTTTATTTTCAATTGCCCGCACTCCGCGCAGCTGACTAAATAGAGAGGAAGATGGCGCCGTGATAATTGAAAGATAATATTTTTTTACGCTGCATGCCCCGAGGAGATTGCGCCCTCTGTGCAGCCACCGGATCCTCAGAAAAGGACCTCGCAGATGGAATGGGCGACTTAATTTGTTTTGTAATTTGATCTGTTCACGCGATGAGATAGAGAAGCTTGGTAGCGCAGTGGCATAGCGCGCTCGGCCTGCGATTGCGTAAACTTAGCAATGTTCGCTAAGGACGGTCATTGGATGGGTGACCAAGCGAGATTGAGGAGCTCGCTAGCGCAGCGGCATAGCGCGCTCGGCCTGCGATTGCGTAAAGTAAGGAATGTTCGCTAAGGCTGGTCATTGGATGGCCTTGATGATTGACCAAAAATTCATTATTTTGAGCTTCTCCGTGCTTCAGAAGGCACGTTAAGTCGTTGGTCCTTGGTTGGTGAATCTACATACATACATAAATTACGCCTATATTAATATTAAGGGGTAGGCAGAGGTGACTTAAACATCCATTTTTTTTTGATAAAGCGAGGTCCCATATATTGCTAGGTAATATAAGAGGTATGCTGTTGTCCATAACTCATCACTGTCTTTACCCTTAGTTGCCTTGTTCGACGCCCACGGGAGAGATGGGGGTGGTGACAGTAAAATTGTATTCTGCTCTGCCGTCACGACGGTTGATAAAACGGCGTGATTTATGTATGTATGTAAGCTGCTATCACCTACACTTTCGCTTCTGTGAACCCAGATTAATTTTCGAGTTGTCCCATACTACGGACACCCAGATAATAAAACAGTTTCCATCAATGCTGCATACACGACCTGCTTCACGCCCAATTAATTACCGAGAACCTTCCATACCTGCAGCACAAAATAGACGCTGCTTCAATGGCCGACGTATGTCGATCGAAAACCTGCCTCAGCCCGTTCCTCTGTTATTTGTAGCCGCATTCCTGTGAAATGTTCGACCAAACACCGAATGCTTGCTTATGATTTATATTCCATATTTCTTTGGCTATATTTGGCTGTAGCTGCAGTTTCTTAATGTGGCCTGTCTATTCCTATTCCTGAATACGAAGACAGATGTAATACAAATTTTAATACAATGTGATCGGAGAATGGTGTAGTTTGAAGGAACGACAAGGATTGAGAAAGAGCTTGTACATACATCTGCCAATTGGCGCGATGCGAATTTGCAACGCAGAAAAGCTACAACATAAATTGCTGCGATGCTTTGGTGCGGCAAGGCGGCGAAACAAAGAATCTTTACGTAATCAAATGGAAAATGTTTCAAAAAAGGGCCAAGTCAAGAGCCTCCGAAACCGTCGAGCATGCATGAGGACATTAATGACATTGGATGAAGCGAAAGAAGTATGAAAAGATCATAGCAAGGCGAAATAAGTGACCTGCCTACTCCTGTGGGTGAAAAGCGTGACGTAGAGATCAATATTTTAAATAAGATACGCTGGTCTAGTTCATTCAAATGAATGTAATGACTATACTATATAATTATATTAATTATAAAGAACGTCAAAAGATTTTCCAAACAATCGTAACTCTAAGACGGTGTTAATAATTTTACTCATTTTTCTTCTACAATGAGTGATGACTAAAAGGAAAGATGATGGATGAAGAAATGTCTGATTTGGTCCATATTTCCTTTTATTAATTTTTGTATTGCATGTTATCATGCAAATAACTTTGATATTTCTTATATTGATAAACTTTGATATTAAGTTTATCATTTAAGTCATTTTATTCATCATTAAACATTCCTTCTTGAGGTGTAATTTTCGCAAATGTGATAATTTATCTCTGCTGAAATAACTATACGAGGGCGGGTCAATAAGTCCGTGACTTTTGGAATAAAGCACAGATTTTTTGATAAATAAATAATTTTGTTTTTCAACGTAGTGTCCCTTGAGCTCTATACACTTTGTCCAACGCTTCTCCAATTTTTTAATCCCTTCCAAAAAATATAACTTTGTCAGGTTCAAAAAGAGGTTCAAAAAATTAGAAAAGTCACGGACTTATTGACCCGCCCTCGTATTTTTTTTCTTAACTGGTATGATTATAATACACTCATCGCAAATCATCTCAACGCTAAGCATTGAAAACTCGTTTATCCAGACGAAAAAAGCAAGGAAAGCGCAATTAAAACATTCATAACATAGATTGAAGACGGAACCACGAAACCGCAGAAAGTCAGCGGCGATGTTGAACAAGAAAAAAGATTGAGCGCGCGAATTTTTTATAAATATTTTAAGAGCTCGTGGAATATTAAATCCCATCAGGGGCAAAAGTAATACAGGCAGAATATTGCCACCATAAACTGTCGGAATGTGAATTACATTCTGGATTTTATTATCTTCAGGGCTTGTGAAAAATCGCCCTCCGCGCTCCGCCGCACTATCCGTCATGATTGAAAGTTTATAAATTGCTTCCAGGCAAGTTTCACTGTAGTGTTTTCCTGTCCTATTTCATCCAGTGCTTGATTGATAACGAACATTAAAAAGACTGCTAGCTAGGGTTTTTCCACACGCTGATGATTCGATTCGTATTATTATTTATTCGTTCGTATTCGTGTTTTATTTTATTTGAATGTTATTTGAAAAATCATGAAAAAAGTTGAACACACCTCAAATCATTGAACAAAAAGGATTTATAGGTCGGTATCGAAGAAAAATCTGATCTAAGAATGATCTGAATGGAAACATGGTAGCTTCGTGTTTTTGAAGGTCAATATTTCGATGGATGGTCCTCATAATCCTCATCGCTCTCTTACTAGGAGGAGTACGGCCTCGTGCTACTTCATCAACACCCATCAACCTTAATTGGAAAATCCTTACAAAAATGGGAAAACCTATGCCTGTAGGATTAGGACTACAATAATAATTGTTATATTTAAATCACTTTTAACTCACTTTTAAAACAACAATTTTTTATGTTGATAAGATGATTCCTTTCATTATTTAGACTGTAATTGGACAGTTGATAAATATTAGAAAAATTTGTTTAAAGAAAATTGTCTTTAGAAAAAAATCGAAAAATTATAATCGCGATTCGGGAATCGAACCCGCATCCTCTTCAACCCGGACTCAAACAAAGATACGGATTAACCTCAATTTTCTTTGTAAACATTCCTTCTTATTTTTATAGGTAGTTTGTATATCTTTTTATGCAAAGACTGTTCGTCTTAAAAGCCTGTAGGTACCTTCCTTTGGAGATCAGTTGGTTTTATTCAAGAGGATCATCAGTTGGTTTTATTGTAATGTATCTTGTTGTCTTACTTAAACAACAAGATACATTACAGAACTCCACAATGCTCTGAGTTTGTATTTTAAGATCTATCCCGTCTGAATAAGGAATATTATTGTTATTCGCAAAATCGTTTTCTTATAATAGTTATTTGTTGTACGTGAGTGCAAAGTTGTTTTTTAACCGCGTGCTCAATTTTGATGACCGAGCTAGCGAAGGATTCTAAAATTGAATCTAAATTAGAATCCTGAGCGATACCGAGGGAATCAAAAGAGCACAAGGTGAAAAATCTTTGCACTCGAGTGCAACACGTAACTTTTCATCCCCCCCAACGAGGAAATTGCAAAATACAAAAAAAAAATACAATCACAACAGTTTCTGTTTTCACCCAGAAACTTCCACAACACCCTCCCATTAACCCAAACACACTCTCAACACCCACCCAGAAACACCTACAACATTCACACCCGCAATACACACCCATCCACTCAGACACACCCAAAAAACACCCATTCACCCAGAAACACCCACAAAACACCCATTCACCCAGAAACACCCAAAAAACACCCATTTACCCAGAAACACCCAAAAAACTCCCATTCACCCAGAAATACACAAAACACCCATTCACCCAGAAACACTCACAAAACACCCAGAAACACCCACAAAACACCCATTCACCCAGAAACACCCACAAAATATCGAATCACCCAGACAAACCCACAACATCAGACACCTACAACTTCCACCCAGTCACATCCACAATACTCACCTATCCATTCAGACACACCCACAAAACACCCATTCACCCAGACACACCCACAAAACACCCATCCACCCAGCCACACCCGCAAAATTTATCCAGACACACCTGTAAGTACCTAATAAAAATTACCGTCCCTAATGGAGTTCCGAGACGGTCAATCAGCTTGAGTCAAGCACATTGATTTTCTGTATGTTTTTGTTCCGTTGCTAGCGTAAACATATCAAACAAACCAAAAAAGCTTTTAAATGCTTGACTCAAGCATCAAGCAAGCATTGTAGACGATCAAAATGTTTAAAGCAAGATTGACGCCAAGCTGATTGACCGTCACGGAACTCCAAGGTTTTAACAAATTTATGACGTGAAAAGAAAATGGCGCGCGCAAAGCAAATTCCAAAAAAAGTACACCAAGAAGGTTTCGAGTCAGAGTTTTTAACAAATTAAAATAGGTTGTATGATAATTTCGGCACCATGGAGGTAGAAATAAATAGGTTTAATGATGTTTTGAATTCACAAACTCATTGCGCACGATGTTCTAAATTCAAATTTACTTTACCCTCTAGAGGATAAAAACGGCTTTTGCACTCAGATATCGAAGAGCAAAAACGCTTTTTCCGAGATGGTGGGATGAAAAATATATTAAAGCTTACCTTAGAAAAGCGTGTGTATTTTGTGTGTGTAGTTTTATATGGAGCAATGAAATGAATATATCAATAATACATATTTTAATTACATTTGATAACTCCCACTGCTCATTGGTTTCTGATATCTGATATTTTTGACATTTTATTGTTATCCAATTAAAGGAGCAAATTAGGTAATAAGAAAAAAATCTAAATTATGATCATTTACAGACACTTTTTTTCGTTTATATTTTTAAACGAAGAGTGTCGATAACATTCGAATTTTTCTGTTCTATTAATATTAATCTAATAATACTTTTATCATCAACAATCTACGTGTTTCTGAAAATGTTGTGGGTCGCTTACTTCTTCATTTCTTTTGTGAAAATAGCACCACACATATTTTTAAAAACCTATTCCAAGCAGCCGTTTGGTGACAGCAACGCATAATATACCAAATAGTCACCATCCCTATTCTTTCCCGCAGGTGTCATACAAGGCGACTAAGAGCTTAGAAAGCGATGGGTTATGGACAGCAGCGTTGCTCTTATAACACCTAGCAATACACTGCGATTTATGTGCCCGATGGACGGCAATAGTCTCGCCACCCGGGACCTAACATTGGGTGCGGATTCACCTCTGCCTTCGGCGATAAATGTCTGTGATTTATGTATGAAAATGTAGTTTATTCATATAAGGTATCATTACATACACTCATGAATCGTCAAAGAAATAACGTTAAACATTGGAAACGTGTGTGTCAAAAAAACTGTTTCTAATATTTAACGTTATAAGCTACATCATCCGTTCGAAAACTACCAGGAGGCCTTGTTCTGAGAAGAACTGGCAAGAAAATCAGCACACGTTTACAAGTGCTCGTTTTTGTTCCAGTTTCCCCGATGATCTGGGTGCCCAATCAACTGGTGGGGGCTCCAGCAGGCACAGACGTTACAGTGGATTGTCACACCGAGGCGCACCCCAGGGCTATATCGTACTGGGTCTACGACAACGTGATGGTCTTGCCCACGAAAAAGTATGCAATCAACACGGAAGAAAACTCTTACAGGTAATAGTTATTTGATTTTGGGCTGAATGGGCTCGCCCCCTATTACATGGGACTTGAAGTAAGCTGGAGAAACGCGGGTGTTCATTTACATCGGGCTACCCCGAAGGTCGCGTTATGTATGTAGGTAGAATGAGATTTTTATTTGAATATGTTATAAATGTCTACGTCGTATACGTCTACGACCTATTCTCAAAGCTAACAAATAAATATACACAGAAATTTAATGAAAATCGGTCAAGCCGTTTCGGAGGAGTCCGATAAAAAACACTGTGACATGAGATTTTTGTACTTATATTAGATTTAATTATTTTCAGAATGTTGTTTCTTATTCGACATTTCATAGTCATGTCTAAATACATATGCTCTTAGCTATTTCCTGTACGTACAGTTAATAAGCATGAAGTAAGGCGACAAACCACAGTATTCCGCTATTATTGGCATCGCTTACAAACACTATAATCCTAATGCTTCAGTGCCTTGATAGAAACTCCGCCTATATCACCAAATGCACCCGATCCGCAATATCCTGCGGTCGCAAGGCTGGCTGTTAATTATTATTCGGACGTGTCGTGTCACACTAAATCCGCCATGAGACGATTGCTACACCCTACTGATTTACTGCCGCACTCAGTAACGTCAATTAATTTTAATAAGTACTTAATGTTAAAAAAGTCACTTAAATCTAGACAATGGACCCGGCAAGAATAGCGACTAGTTTTGAATTGTCATTTTTGACATAACTTAAAGTACTCATTAAAGTTGATTGACGTCTCTGAGTGCGACTGTTAGACAATTGATTGTTAGCAGTGCACCGTGGTAATTGATGGCAACGAATTCTGAACCCTGAGGTGGGAGGTTCATTACTATAGATCAACCGTCTCCGTGGTCTAGAGGTTTAAGATCCGCCAGAATTAAGATCCAGAGGTCCCGGGTTCGATCCACATGGGAGTACAAGTTTGTACTGGGTTTGGTCGGTGGTTGGATTCCACAAGTCCACCTGGCTAGCTACCATTACCTCATCAAAATCTGTCGCATAATAATAATGTTAACAGCATTATTGTGTTCCGAAAATTTGTGATAAGATAGCCAACCCCTATGTAGTTGAGGGTTCCAGGTGAAACTCAATTCCATCCTCGGCCCATATCATCACTTACCTTTAGGTGAGATAAAGGCCAAGAGCTTTCCTATCTAACATAAAAAAAGATAGCCGAGTATTGACATGTACCCTACGAGGAAAGGCCAGTTGAATCTGATTTCTCTTATCAACCCAATAAATTAGGTGACCGGTCTTGTAAATGAAAGCTGAGTCAAGGAAAATGTGATTTACTGCTTAGGTAATAAGTATATACCAGTTGACTTTATTTTCCGTGTAGTAAATTGAATGCCATTTAATTCAATCTAGTTTATTGACGAGAATTATTAAAAAAAATACTAATTAAACAGCCATCAAAAGGTTCTTTTTCAAGTCGATAACAGAAATAGGAAAAAAAACCGCCGCTTTAGTGAAAGGCATGTCCATGAGAAACAATTTCATTGGTGTCCCTTAAAGTTCAATAATTTTCAAAAGAAAAATAAAAAGTTTTTATCTTCCTAAATTTAAACTTTACTAATAGAATAATAATGTTGATCACATGACTTTCCTCGCAAAATAAGGTCACTGGACATTAAAGTTAGAAAGTTAAAAATTAATTAGAAAGAAAAAGAAATGTACAAAACTAAGTTAAATAAAATTAAAACAAAAAAAGTATCACAAAACCGGAACAAAAATTCTGGAACTAGGACAAACCAATAGATCGTACTAGTTAAGCGAAGTTAGTTAAGCGAAGGATCGATTCTGCGTATATAACTAAATATACAGAAAGTAAAAATTAAATAATTGTTGATGTGATTAAAATAATCTCCAAAGATAGATTGCCAAAAAATAATGATTTTCCAAAGATGATTGATTTTACCTTAGAAAAAAATGTTAAATAATAATATTTTTTTATAAAATTCATTTAAGAACGATAATGCCTGATATTAAAGTTGTAATATGATAACCGATAGCTGAGAAGTGAATGTTTTTGAGAAAATATTACACTCAATAGACTATGTAGGCAAATTGATGTCAGGAAAATATAAGCGGCACAAAGTAAACAAGCAAGTTATTACAAGTACAAATTTCAAAGGATT
Organism: Cataclysta lemnata; assembly: GCA_963931975.1. NCBI lineage: Eukaryota > Metazoa > Arthropoda > Insecta > Lepidoptera > Crambidae > Cataclysta > Cataclysta lemnata. Next base: position 274,549 of record OZ008343.1, on the reverse strand, counting down.
CCCTCCACAACCGCTGAATAAAGACGACTGATGGTTGAACCAAGGCCTTAGAAATTAATTAGAATTACTGCTATATATAGATTCAATAGATGGGAACATTTACTATGAAGTTAATTACAATTTATTAATAATTATAAAGCTTAGTTACCTACTTTTTTATTCTACTTTCTACAATATTGACAATAATTAAATAAGAACACTTCTGGCGTGCGGTTAACTGTACACTTATACTTACGTAAATTTATCCGCGAAGGGGTAGGCAGTGGTGAATTAACACCCATGTTTTGCCAATTATGTTAGTTCCTGTGTAATAGGGAGATAGCTTATTGCCATTTATTACATAAATATAGAATAAAACAGAGAGGAAATCTTTATGGCGTGACCTAGCTGCTGTATCGAAACGACGAGCTTTAGACACTGTTCAGATGGGGCGATTTTCGCGCGATAACTGTCACGATTTCGAATACATTGCTGGTAGAATGCTACACCTTCTTGTCGAATCCCCTTGATAACGAGCGATGTATAAAGGAAACGCGTCTCATTCGCAAGTGGGTTGTGGACGGGGTCTTACTGCTAAAGTGGATTGGATAAATAATTTTCTCTTCTACGTTTGGTAACACCCATTTATTTCCACCCCCAGAGCTCACATGAAGTTGACCGTACGGAACCTGCAGGGAGGCGACTTTGGCAACTACAGATGCATCTCCAAAAACTCCCTCGGGGAAACCGAGGGCTCTATCAGGCTATACGGTAAGAATGTCGAGAGTTTGTAGCTCGTAGCGCGTAGCTGCTACGGCGTCTGTAGCTACGATCGGCCCCCGTATTATTTAAGCCGATTTCAGTTGCTTTGACAGTGTGAGAGTGACGGGTAGACCAAAGCAACTGAAATACAGAGTCCGGTCTGATTCCTCGCATGTTGAAACGCTACGCAATAATTATAATTATGGTTTTAAAAAAGTTCAAATTTCGTTCAATACAACATATGTATTAAAATCTAAACCTTACTTTTTCTGTTACAAATTGTCACATCTGGTTAGAGGGAAGATAATAATTGTTAACATTATAAATTAAGATGTCACTTATTCCTATTCCTGCAGAAATTCCCATGCCATCTACTTCGCCGAAAGCGACGGAAATGAAAAGCAACGCCAACAAAGAAAGTGAGTATAAGCGTCACATATCACCCAATATTATCATATTACTGTCTTTGAAGCTTCTAGTCTTCTACATTTCTCTTGTGTTAACTCTGGGGAGCAGATGATACAAGAATGATTTAATACGAATGCATAAACTTAGTTGGTCATAAGATGGATGGCCAACAATATTTTAGATTTATTTCCTCCGTGCTTCAGAAGGCACGTTATGACATTAGTCCTAGCTGCATCTGCAGTCATTAATACCCATCGATCCCCACTGGGCCAGTGTGGTGGTTTATGTATGGCCCAATCTCACCATATTCTTCTTATTTTTTAAACCATGACTAACTTTAGTCCATGTTTTATAATAAGGAGGTAAAAAGGTTTAGTGATAAAACACGAATTAAAACTTTTAATTTTACCATTGTCATGAAAATAATAGTTCAATTTCAATAGCACTTCTGTCTACGTTAGATATCGATTCAGTAGTAATATATTTCGGAATAGGCCACACAAACAGGCCGTGGAGCATCCACAATTCGTTATTTCTGGAAATTCAATTTATTTTCAACTTGACTCGTCGAACCCTTTGTGGGGTTGGTGGTCACAGGACAATTGATTAGATCCTCACCCTTGCTCAGATAGTAAAGGCTGTAATTTCAAACCATGACTATTTTACAATCAAATTATTTTGGGTGTAATAAAATCTATTTGAGCAAAACCTCTGCTACAAGCTTAATTTATTATTTATTGCAGTCAAAAATGTTTGTAAGCGAAATAAAGAAGTGAAATAAATAAAATGAATATAATTAATTTCAATACATAACCTATGTCACTAAAAAGAACCTTAAAGCTTAAGCCTTTACACTCAGCCTGCTCATCCAACATTTAATTTTGATGAACCAAGTAGGAGTCTGGACTTCTTTCTCTCTCCGACTGTGTTGAGACTTCCTCCAGTGATGATTCACTTCAATCTATTAGGCAAATGTGGTATGCCTGTCTTTCTTTTTCTTTCAAGTATCATAAGCAATATACAGTATCCAGAATTTCTGATGTCCCAGTCTTCTTTTATAGCATCAAAAGCAATTTCGCAAATATTATAGAAGCTTAAGACATAAAAATAACATTTGTCACATTATTAATCCACACCGATGTATTGCTAAACGTGAATTCCTGTAATACTGTAAACTATATCGGCAATAAAGTCGTGTAATAGTGGAAATGTGTTGGTATTATCTTGTTTGAGTCTATAACGTGAGGCAATTTGGATGTTATTGGCGCTTTAGGATCCTTTTTTAGTATTCTGTATGGTAGACTGGGCTGGTTATTGATTCAATAACGGTAAGTCTACATAACCTAAAGTTTTCCTACAGTTAACAAATATGCCTTAATGGTACACGATTATATAAAATTGAAATGAAAGGAATATTCTTGACGAAAACTTTTTTTTTTAGTACAACAGCAACTATTTATAGAGAGATTAGCATTGTGGCAGAGTACTACAAAAATAGTGCGTCAAATAATCTGAAATATAATTTCACTACAAGGTTTTTCGTTAGTACAGTTTTTTAGAGAAGTGTACTTCGCTTGTTTTTAAGTATCTCAAGTTTTGCATGTTGAGTGCTTTATCAGTCGTTGCCTTTTTGTCTTTTTGTTGTTGTTCATTGACGCCATCATTAGAAAAAAATACTAAATATTTCATCATCATCATCCTTCCCTTATCCTATCCTATTTCCAAAGTATGTACCTAGCATAAAATATATTAAGATACATTAGAAGAACAGCCGGAAATATAGGTATAGTAAGCAAGACGGATATTGACTAGAATACCATTAAGTCACGACAGATTTGGTGCTACGCGTGCTACGGGGGCAATAAGGCCCTCCGCACATGGGGCTACTCAAAAGGAACTAATGACAAACACAAATTACTAATGAGTTACTATGGTAATTTTTGAGTAGCTCCGTCTGCGGAGGGCCTAAAGGTCTGAGCATACGTAACGGGAAAACACCCCGGACGGGACGTGAACGGGGCCTCTGGCGTACAAAGAGCCCCGTGTGACATTTATGTCACGGAGACACGGAGGGAGCTTTTTGTACTAGAGAGGCCCTGTCCCTCCTTTACGTATGCTCAGACCTTAACTTGGCTTCGTTCCGTAGCGTACGGGCCAACTCCGCTGCACCCGGTTATTAAACTTTCACATTACGGCCGGAATCCTCTCTCTATCCTGCCCTTTGTCGTTTTCGACGGCCCGAGACGTGTTTTATGCATTTCGATTCTACGGACTTGTGAATTTTTAACCGTTTAAAGTCGTAGAGGGGCGAGAGTCGTGGCTTTGGCGGTTTCTCGCTCTCGGAGGCGTTACGTAACTTTTTAGAGGTCTTGTTTGCGGCTTCTTTTATGACCTGCTACCGTAAACTATTCGCCTTGCAGTCGTTTCGCCATGAATCCATAGGACAGCCAGTCTTTCGAAATACTACCGAAATATCTTACCGAAGCCCGTAGCCTAATAGGTACAATTATATTCTAGACATGACTCGAACATTAGCATTTACATCAAAACCAGATGCCTTGGACTTGCAACCTATCAGTAGCACATCATAATTATAATATCAACTTTTAATTAGTTTCCGTGTGTTGCCGGCAGTTGCAGAATACAATTGTCACCATCCCCATCTCTCCGGCGAGTGTCACACAAGTATTTTTTAACTAATTGGAAGGTCAATGTCACGAATATGAAATCGATAACTGTCATTTCGTTAATACGCATGGACGGAAATAACGTTAAAAATTATGGCCACAAATATGCTTAACGTCATAATTAATTTACTTACAACTGACCATTTTTATCCACTTTCGATGTAACACATCCTTACGCCAATTAGCGGGGGTACTAATGGGCCAAATAATTTGCCCGTGGTACACCATTGTGTGGAACTAGCTAGCGCAGTGGCATAGCGCGCTTGGCCCGTGATTGCGTAAACTAAACGGTCGCTAAAGCCTTTCAAGGATGGGTGACCAAAAATGTATTATCTCGACAAAGATTTTGGTGGTTAGCAAAAGTTCGAAAAAGTATGGTCTTGATGCGGGAATCGAACCCGCGTCCACTGCAATCCGGGCAGGTGCCTAACCACTCGGCCAACCGAGACTTGATTCCCGCATCGAGACCATACATTTTCGAACTTTTTCTAACCACCAAAATCTTTGTACCAATTTTTCTAACATTTATTTAATGTTGAAATTAAAATCGAATAGTGTATTATCTCGAGTTCCTCCGGGCTTCAGAAGGCAAGTTAAAGCCGTTGGTCCCGGCTGCATCTGCAGTCGTTAATACCCACCACACCAACCATCCTGCCTTTATTCTTCCATCCATAGGGAAGGCCCGTGCCCCAGCAGTGGGGACATAGGGCTGGTAATGAAGATGACACCTTTGTACCCTATTTTTGATTTTACTTTCAACACTATATAAATGTTATTATGTTTTCTAACCACCGTATTCTTTGGTATATGGTGGTTAGTACCAGGGGCAAAAGAAATCGGTCGTGGTACCCACGGGGGACTAGGCTTGGGTAACACGGGCACGCAGCGTCTCAAGGGCGTAGGCGAGGCGTTGGCGAGGCGTACGTGAGGCGTAGGCGAGGCATAAGCGAGGCGTAAGTGAGGCTAAAGCGCGGCGTGTTGCAGGCGTGAGGCGCGCGAACGCGAGCCGCGCGGCGGTGCGCGTCGAGGGCGCGGGCACGGAGCGGCCGAGCGTGGTGCGCGCGCAGCTGGACCGCGCGCCCGACCGCGACGCCGCGCACCACGTCTACCGCCCGCCGCACCAACACCCCGTCTCAGGTACAACCACCCTTTCACAAGCACCACTTCTTTTCTGTTGTATCTATATCCCCGAAAGGGTAAGCAGAGGTGAATTCAACACCCACTTTTCGCCAGTTAAGTTAGATCCCATTCCCATTCCAGGTGGCGAGCCTATTGCCATATTTCGGGAACATAAATCGCAGTATTATTGCTAGGTGGTATGTCAGAGGAATGCTGCTGCCCATTACCCATCGCTTTTGTTACCCTTAATCGCCTTAGTCGACACCCACGGGAGAGATGGGGGTGGTGACAATTGTATTCTGCTCTGCCGATCCATTAACATTTGCTAAATACTGTCAGATGACATAAAATAACTTTTCTATCTACATTGTACCATCAGTTTTGTAGCGGTCCCCACCTCGTTACTCCACCTTCCCCTACTCTGTTGCATACCTTTTGATTTCGATACGCTACTTTCTCTTCCATTCTCCTTTGTCACCAGTATTCACTTTTTTTTCATACTATTTTTCGCTCCATGGCAGTTTTTTTACACAACTGCCATGGAGCGAAAAAATAACAACTCACCCCAAGGGTGGCGAAAAAGTCGACTAAGGGAGATTGCCCAGTGTAGACTGATAAGCACCTTGGAGCACCCGCTTGGTGGAGAGCAAACCACCAACAAACAGCAACTTAAATGGGGTTGGTGTCAGGCACGCGGTCAGCTGTAAAACCAAAACCTTAACCAGTATGAACAACTAATCTTCTTCCGCTCCCTGCTCTGTTACCAGTCTATCTGGGGTCGGCGCAGTATATTTCCCCTTCTATTTATATCGGTCAGATGTCATCAAGCCCTCCACTCCCTTTTGATTCATATCATCTATCACACCGTAAAGGTGCTAGTGATTAATGAATGTATAGAAAAGAGACGGAACGGACTATGTCGAGATACCGATGAACGGAGAGAGTGATTGGAATGACAACATTCCAATCCATACTGCTCAAGGTTTTGGCTTAGATATTACAGCCGGCCGCCTGCCTGACACCAACTCTCTTTGGGTACGCTGTTGTTGATGGTTTGTCCTCCACCATTTCGGGTGCCCCAAGGTGCTTACTGTCGACTTTTACGACACCCATGAGTCCGGGCTGGCCTATTCTACGTTAGTTGCGAACAACTACCAGGCCAGCCCAGCATAGAAGCAGTATAGACAACTCATTTTCTTTTTAATTTAAATTCATCTGTAATTGCTGACTACAGATGAACTGGAAACAAGGCAGCAAGGTGATGATGATGAGATTGGATCCCTAATAAATGGTCCTTCAAGCCAGAAGGACAGTTAACCTATGAAGAAACGTGCTAATCTAGGACCTTCTGTCTTTTTGTGAATTATTTCCCTTCACTTAAGGAGATGATAGCACTCTGTGCAATCTGTAAAGATCTTCAAAGCAGCAGTACTTAACAGCAGCTAGCAGAAATAGGGCGGAAAGTTTCACTGTGTTTAATTTTAGGACCAAAAATCAATTAACAATCTGCAATAGAATGAGATCATGTCATCTGCTATTTCCTATCACTTATATATTTCACCCAAAGGCACGACTTCCTATTACACAGCCTGAGGAAAAACCGTGTAGGTGTTCTCATGTAGGTTTTGATGATAATATTAAACAAACTTTTCCGCTCCCCGACATTTACCAAATTCTTGTACGCGTAACAACATCCATTAGCAGATTAAAAATACGCCTTCCGCTGTTTTATTAGTCGGGCTTTTATTTCGGCGTTTTAGAATAAGCCGGCGAGCGATCCTAATCCGAGTTAAGTCGTTGACTAACCCTAACCTAATTACGCGCTATTACAAAACCAAAACTTAATACATAAAGCCCATAATGCTGCGTCTACAAAGAGTTTGAAGCCACAGGAGGCTTTGCGCGCTTTGTATTCTTTGTAACATTATATACAGCATTATTAAAACCGTCTCTTCCCCCTCGGATGGTAAAAAATAAATGCGCTCGCGGAGTCGCGGTGAAATGGGTTGAGAGGCGTATGTGACGACGCCCGTATGTGCCAATTGTTTGAGCACGAGACGGTCCTACCATTGGAGCTTTTATCCTGATGGAAAAACTGGGAGGTATTTTAATTTTTTAGACGGCACTTGCATTGCTCTCTCCTTGGCTCCGCTCCCTACGCCTTCACGGAAGTCGAGTCGTACGTGAGCCTTATTCCGAAGCAAATGTTTGACTTTGAAACGAAATTTTACTGCATTGTTACGGCGTGTCCCCGAGCCAAAGTTGAAAGAAGTCAACAGAAACGCCCCGGAGTTATTGCCGGGATAAAAACAGTCCGCGCGTACGACATTCAACTCGCCGTTAAGCAAACCCGAGTTGGAACAATCGGTCATTTGCGCCGCGCGTTTCTTCGGAAACTACGAGGGGCCGGGACAATCTAGCGTCAATGTTTAATGAGCACAAAATATCCGCTTCACGGCGTAGCGTAGTGGTGAATTTGGAAACGGTTAACATTGTCTCGGCATTTCACGGATTTGTATGGGAGCGCTCACTAGTGTAACTGCGACCCTCCCGCCCTCAACCACCCTTCCCACCCCCAACAGATTAAACATTCAACATTTCACATACACACTTAACTCTCATAAATATTCAATGGCGGCCGCACACAATCAATTCTTGCGGTCCAAGAAAAAGTGTTTGAACAGTCAAATAATATGATTTCAAACGCGCCCGAGCAAGCTTGAATAAATATTGGCCTATATGAGGCTGGGCGCCGCAGTATTTGCGTTCGCTTATCTACATAGTTTTATTGATCTGGAAATTATGCTGAAGATACGAATATGTCGCCGGAATAGGTAAACAAGGGGAGAACAAGGGAGTTTGTTTGCGAAGCGCCTCCTGTGAGCCCATGATAGTCTTATCAAGTTGTATTTGGACGTAAAAATACTCAACATTCAGTGGAAAGAATCGAGTCTGGAGCGTTCGAGCGGCAATGATAGCTTGCCGCTTACTTCACCACACCCCAATGACTTTTGCGGCTTCTTATTGAGACGTTTCGAATAAAAATGTTAAAATAATATAGCGTTCTTGTAAAGACGTAGAGGTACACTCTCATTGTCCTCTGTATAAAAATAAGTAATGCATTGTTTGTGAAGATCGGAGGATGCTCCCGAATTAAAAAAAAATTACGAAGCGGTTATAAGTACGATGGCTCTACAATTATGAATTCGAATGCTAGACAAGAATAGGATGACTTTAAGATTGAAACTATAGCACCCATGACATATAATGATACTATAATGAGAAGAAATGATACATGTGAGCAAATGAATGATAATATTAAATGTCAATAGGTGAGAGGAAGAGAATACCTAACCCCAGAAAAAGAGATAAATTCTATGAAATATGATATTAATGACAAGGGAGTAGATGATTGTATCTAACCGATATGTATGTAAGGATTAAACAAACTACGCCGATCCCGTATTATAGACTGAGAACGGGACAAGGGTAGACGGATTATGATAAAGATTTGTTCGTTAATCTTTTCAACGTTGTTGTTTTAGTTTATGATGCAAACAAAAATTACGCCTATTTTTTTCCCAATTACCTACACTGGACTGGTGTTATTCACTAATTTAGGTAATATCTAATATGGGGTGTGAATCTGTACCACCATCTTCCAAACACTTTTATCGCATTATTGCTAGATATTGTATTGTTTTTGTTAAATATAATATATAAAAATAAGGAAGTAGATATAGTAGAATACAATTAGTTTGATTACACCTATAAACCTGGGAAAATGCGTGACTATATGACATGCATAAAATATCTGAAAAATGTGTCTACTCGTTGGCTCAAGTTTGAGTTTATGTAGCCTCCGCATTGAAAAGCGTAGAATTTCGACACGTTTAAAATTATGTGCAATATTTGCGGTGTGGTGACGGCGGAGCAGAGCGGAATACAAATTGATACCACCCCTCTTCCTCTTCAGTGGGTGTCGTTATAATATTCTATGGTGTCCAACATAATACCACTCGTTTTTATAACACAGTCGCTTCAAATATGGATATCAATAAGGACGTGTGCACACCATTTACATTATTATTTTAGGTAAGAATAATATAGTTGGTGCCGGTGAACACGACAATTCAAATAAATTAATATTTATACATAAGTACGTTATGTGTCCAGGCAGATGTATTCCGCGTAAAACTCAAAATTACAAAAAAAAATCTTAAACCAAATTATAGCAAAATTTAAATACAACATCGGTGCGTTAATAATACGTAATTTAATTGACAAGTAAAAACAAAAGAATAGAAAATCTTGACAGTGCAAATATGTTAAAAAATACAACGTTAATACTAAAAAAGGTTTTAATTTCTATTTACTAGTTAATATTTCTATGTAGGTAGTTTATTATCAATATTCATTTATATACATATAATTTAAATTGATAATTTCGATATGTACGATAGTGAAGACCGCGTTCAATGGCGTATACCTACTTAGCAATATTCGTAAAGGCCACTCATTGGATGGGTGATCAAAATAGATTATCTCGAGTTCTTCTGAAGGCATGTTAAGCTTACCAACGCACTTGAACCAACGTGGTCGCTGACGGCCAATTCTCCCCCATGTTTCACTATCCATAAATCATAATTATAAATGGACGCAGTTAATTAGAAGGGATCCAACGCAAAAAACTTTGCAGTTTTCACTAATAGAATAATTTCTTTCTAATTCCAAAAAAGTAAGATTGTTAGGCAATTGAATAATTGAAATTTTCCCTTTATAGATTTTAAATAAAAACGAGTAAAATAAGCATACGTGTCTTATATTGTGGTTCTACTTCGCTTAACTACTTCTATTTCTACCATCTAGCCAAAGTAAGTAGGTAGCTTAAGCGCTTGTGTTATGGAAGTCTACATTTTTCAGTCCAATATACACCTTGGGGCACCCGAATGACGGAGGGCAAGCTACCAAAAACCACATACCCAAAGAGGGCTCTGGTGTCAGGCAGCTGGCCGGCTATAAAACCTAAGCCAAAACCTTGAGTAGTATGGATTGGAATATTGTCATCCCAATCGCTTGTTATGTTTACATTCATTCATCACAAGTCCCTTTCCAGTATAATGGATGATATGAATCAAAAGGGAGTGAATGGCTTCATGAACTCTGACCGTTATGGAAGAAGAAACATACTGCGCCAACCCCAGATAGACTGGAAACAGGGTAGGAGGAAGAAGAAGTTGTATAAGAAAGACCGGTGTCTTGTAAAGACGATAACGGTATTGTTTACTGCCATTTTGGTAAAACTGGATGATGCTGCCTTTGCATCTAATTATGACTCTTATGTTCTGCCGTCACCACACGGCGTTAGATCTATCGATGAAAGCAAAGTAGCAGCGCCATCTATTTCAATCTCTAATTGAGAAAGGGCACTGGCCTCGAATATACTAGTACGCTGGCTTGACATTACAAATGCATCTCTAATATTAGTTCCGTGGACGTTCACCTTCGTACACCAGTGGCATCAGCGCCAAGATGGCGATAATCAAATTTGCTTCATTTTTTGGATGAGAACCTTCAGTCCAGCGTACTTGTATATATGGAGGTCAGTGAGAAAGGGTCATGCGAGGCTCCAGTTTTATTTCGCCAGCTCATTCATTACTTTCTTGCCAGGTTGCGGTGAGCATCCGCGCTCAAGTCACTCGTTTATCTTGCTGTGGCATCTCATTTGTTAAGCTAAACTACCTTTGTATTCTCCGCGCCATCCATTCTTGTTGCAAATTTTGTTGTAACTTACAACAGTGATGAGGAATGGACAGCAGCTTTCCTTTTGTACCACATGGCATTATATTGCGCTTTAGATGCCCGATGTAATTATTATTATGACATTGGCTCGCTCCCTATTACATGGGACTGTAAATGGTTTGCGAAACGTGGGTGTTAGTTAATACGTCACTTCTGCCTACCTCTGCCTACCTCTTCAGGGATAAACTGAATGTAACAGAAATAACGCACACCCTGAACTCTGCCCATGCTAACTTATTCATATAAAACCTATGGTGATATAATAAAACAAAATTGTAAAATTAAATTTAGAATTTTCCATTCATTTTGCTTTACTGACCGAACAATCTGTATTGGGGAAGAAAAAATAAATGTAACAATTTAGATTTTTTATAACATCATAGTTTACATAAGTCCCCCGAATACAGAAACGCTACTCAAATTTTCAGCACTGCTTATAAAGTTAAGTGGACAATACAAGTTCTGTATGGAAAAGCGTCAATTTTGACAATACTTAAATGCTAAGTAGGACTCGACATTTGAGTTGCGTTTCTATATTCGGGGCATGATAGCATGGGTAATATTCAGGGTGTCGGTTATTTCTGTTACTGTTGTATAGGCGTGATTTATATATGTATGTAAACTTTCCGTTAATTAATATTAGTATTGTCTTAACATAATTAAAATTGACTTTTTTGTTCCAGGTTCCAAGGACCTCAAGTGCTGGCGGAAGTACTTCTTGGGAATCGTCGTACTGATTCAGATGGACCTCATAGTTTAATTGCGTCGACTTGCTACTATGTTCAAGGTTGATCTTGTTTCGTTGACTCGTTTCAGTTCGATTGTGAGTGTATCCTAGCCAAGTGCCCTATTACATTTTAACATACAACTGACCTATTACAGAGAAAACGATCCGTCAGTTTCGTAGTTTTGTTGTCTATGCGTTCGAATAGATAAGCCACTTGGCTCGGCCTCAGGCGTCTTAAGTTTTGGCCATAACGATAAATAAAAAGAAACATATCATAAAAATTTGTTGTCATATCCTTTTTGTGAAGACAGAGTGAGAATTTTATATTTGTATGTGGACATTTGAATGTGAAAGGTGTAAGCGAAAGCTGTCGCTCTACCCTAAGCCTCAACGGTCATTTCCCTTCAACTTTTACCGGCAATAATTATATTTTTTTATAAAACTAAGGCTACTGACGTCCTTTCTATAATTAAAAGTACAATGATTACGCAATTATCGGGCTTAAGATGAACCTTAACAATCGCCCTAGATGACAACCTTCCCTGGTCCCTTCGCAGAATCCTAATTCGTATCCGATTTAAATTACCTCAAAGCAACACTCCGAGCATTGTCCTTCCAAGTAGTGTTGTATAATACATTATTATGATATTGTGGTGCCGCGCTTCGCATAGTGTTAATACCCCCATAAACTATATGTGCCAAACATATTCAGGTTTCCTATTGAATATTACTATTTTATGTTTCCGTAGTTTAATGATAAGATATTATTTATAATTATTGTTATTAACGTTGAATTGTTTTGTTTGTGTTGTAAACTAAAAGGTACTGTTATGATTTAAGAATCGAATTTTGTTATCGATAAATGTTATTGGTAAGAGGTTACTAGTGTAAATTATTATCCAGGCTTGCTCCTCACGCATGTTGGTGAAGTGTAAATAAACAAAATTACTGCACAATAACGAAAAGGTTTTATCGATATATTGGTACGTGTTAATCAATCGACCTAATAGTTAATATTATTGTATAAATATTATGTATCTTTTATTAAAAATAAGAGATTTATCATTAGATTTATTCAATGTACAGATTATTGTCAGTTTTTGGAGGTGTACATAAATAACATTAAATAAATTAGTATAAAAGGATGGCTGAGTTTGTTGTACCCACCCCTGTTCAGTGGAGCGGTAGGTGAAATACGATAAGCGCTCTTAAAAATAATTAAAAGGAGGTCGGCGGCTGCCGACAATCTTATCGCCCGTTTTCACTTACTCCTGACAGACATTATCGCCCCGGAGAATCGATGGTTCTCTTTAATTGATTCCCCACTTTGGACGGGCGTTCTACAATCGACTCTTTGTCTTTTTCTAATCGGAATTCAGGCTGAGTGGGGCGCTAACGGATTTTCCTTGAGAGGCGAACAAACAGATGGAAGAAAAACTGCGGTTCGGAACGGTCCCCGGCGAGTCTCCGCGGGGTGGTCCGAGCTCCACAATACAAGTCTCCACTTTTATTCGACTGTTGCCTGCTTGGTGTTTGAGGATTGTGAAGTGCCGATACGCGGAGGAAATAACAACAATTTCCTTTTTGAATACTTGTCTCTGAGAAAATCCTGACCTAAGCTGTACTTTTTGATTTATTCAGTTTGGTTAAAATAAAAAATATATAGTGCACGAGGTAGTTTTTATGTCAAAAATAAAGATATTTCAGTGTTTACAATTTTTTTTCATTAGCAATATTTCGTAAAAATAAAAACATACGAACCTAGTTCTATGTTATATTTACAACATATCCGAAAGTTATTAAAGTTGGACTATGTTTACGGGGTGAAAAACGTTATCGCTTTTTGTACTAAAATTTACAGCTTCACAATCCACTTAAGTGACAGCCGAGTGAACAGCCCACCTGAGAATAAACGATACTCGCGCCGAGACATCACTAGCGAATTGATCCCATCAAGTCGCCTGTTGTTACTTCTTTCGGAAAAGTTTGTTTTGTATTCGATTTTTCGCACGTCTGAAATACCCAAATAAGCTTTTGTAAAGCCTGTAACATAGGTAATAGACGCACGTTGCGAAAGAAGTTTTTTTTAGTTTCTTAATATTTTCCATAAGGGTTAAAAATTTGGAAAAAAAGGATTTATTTAGCAGTAAGATATGTCAAAAAAAATCCAAATCTCTTACTTTAACATCTCAACATCTTATTATGAACAAATCACTATAAATGTTAATAGTATAACGGTACCAGGCGACGTAAATTTATGAAAAGTTTGGAAAATGATATGGATTCATCTAAAGATTGATCCATAAAAAGTCATTTCATTTCCCATCTCCTACAAATTTAAACCCCGCGATCTCGAAAGCCACTTAAATATTAGGTCAATAACTCCACACTCAAAACGACTCCGCAGTTAACAGTTTCTGAATGGCATTCAAGTTTTAAGGCCTTTCAATATCAGATAAGATTATTTGACATGCAAACCGTTTTGGAGATAATTGAAACTTTTCAATAAAGGGGCCTCAGTTTCACTGATTACTGTTGAGTTATCAGATACATACTGAATTTCATTGAACAATGTTATATTTCATAATTATAATTATTACGAAAAGATGGAAAAGCTAAAAGGGGGTGTTAATTCACCTCTGCCTCCCCTTCGGGGATACAGGCGTGATTGTATGTATGTAGGTATGTATGAAAAAGTTTTTCATTATCAAAATTTGCACATCGTGTAGCAGTGATCCTGACTCCGAATCATCAGCATCTGAATGTGTACAATCAACAGCACGTCAAGCTGCCACAACCTGTCAAAATTTTTCAATCGGCTTTGTGCTTTACTAATAGCAATTTAAGGTTGACAATCGATTGAGGAAATTTGACGGTTTAAGACAGTCTAAAGTGCCGTTGACTGTTATGGTTCGTATTGACTATTAAATATCTACACGTGGAGACGGCATTATGTAACTATATTATGTCGACAAATCGACGAATCGAAAAGATCAAAGTTTTTCAACTTTGCCGCTTCCAATTAAGGATTATGCTTGTTTTTCTAAGAATATCTAGATATAATATAATTTAACTTGATATTATGCAAAATATTCTAAACACCCAAATCCAACAACTCAGACATTATTGTAGTTTAGTGATTTTTGATAGTTTTAAAGTCTATCTATACAAGCTTAGCCGTGTGGTGATGGACAGCAGAATACAATTGCCACCACCCCTAATCTCTGCCCGCCGGTGCGTATCAGGTGACGATAGCTGAAGTTTACCTAGCGACTAAAAGATAACCGTCAGTTTTCGACAGCTCTTCAATTTGGTAATGTCAAAAACCAACGGTTAAATAATAATCGTCTGTTTTGGTGAACTCCAGCCGCAGGGTTAAATCAGTAAAAAGGACTCAGCAGCAACGTTCCTATTTCACCGTCTAGTAATTACTGTGATTGTGCCCCTTAGATGGCAATAGGCCCACCTCCGTTATTACAAAAGTACTAACAAAATTGGCAAAACGTGGGTTTTAATTTACCTAAGGGGATAAATAGGAATAATAATTTTGCATGTATGTATGACAATGTATCTACTACAAGGGCTAGGAATAGAAAAGTTATTCGTTGGCCACAAATTTTTATAACAAACCTTTACATATTATACAACATAACTAACAATAAATAATGCACACCCTGAATGCTAACATAGAATAAATACAATGGTTTTATTAGAAAAATTGTTAATTGTTTTTCTTCCCCTATACAAAATGTTTGGTCAGTGAAGCAAAATGCATAGAAAATTCGAAATTAAATTGTACAATTTTGAATTTGGGCAATCACCATAGTTTTTACATGACTAACTGCCGCACTGAGAAGCGTCAATTAACTTTAATGAGTACTTAGTGCCAAAAAATAATTTAAATCTAGACAAGATAGACCTAGCATGAATAGCGAATAGTTTTGAATTGGCATTTTTTTGTATTAAGTGAATGCGGCAGTAAGTTAGCATAGGTAGTGTTTAGGGTATGTGTTATACTCCAACATGTTGTATACACATTACTCTGTAAACAGATTTGAGTGTAGGTACATACTGGCAATATCAAATAGTTGAGACATAATTATTAACAGTTGCTGTGCTCCGTGTCGGCGGCGCCCAGACAATACCTCTGGGTCACATCGTCCGCAGAACACAGATACTTAATCTTAAAGGCCAAAACATGACGAAGGGCCAGCAGATAATCGGACTTCATTGTTTCGATATTCACTCAGAGTGAATGTCGGTGTTCGTATTGGAACATCAAATCATAACGTGTCACTTCTAGTGTACGTGTAACATTGTAATTTCTGCGTTTACTACTTACACAGCTACGCATAATTTTCGAAATAGTTGCTCTTGTAAGTAAATAATATTTCCAAAGTTATGTATGGTATCGAATTTACGAAAGTGACAATTAAATGTACAAATACAAAGAAAATTGATTTTAGAAAAAGTTATAGCCTTGTTAGTCTGTCTGGGCAGACTGAGCCAACCAACACATTCGATTCCTTTATCAAGACTATAATTTTTTCATTTTTTTTCTAACCACAGATTTCTTTGTATTAATTTCTGTAACGTTTATAAAATAACGTTTAAACAAAAATAAAAAATAATAAATCTTAAGATTGATACCAAGCATGCCGCTCCAACAGCCGTACTCAGAGACATAACTCTAAATTACGTGCTTTTCGTCAATTCAAAACTAAGCGCTATTTTTACCAGGTCTATATATATATACATAAATCACGCCTATACCCGAAGGGGTAGGCAGAGGTGAACTAGCACCCACGTTTCGCCCATTATGTTAGGTCCCATGTAATAGGTGGCGAGTCTATTGCCATTTATCGGGTACAAAAGTCGCAGTATATTGCTTGGTGGTATAAGAGGAACGCTGCTGCCCATTCCTCATCACTAATTTATTTTAGTCGCCTTGTACGACACCCACGGGAGAGATTTGGGGTGGTGACAATTGTATTCTACTCTGCCGTGACCACTCGGCAGTATACGGCACGGCGGACGTCTGGATTTAAATGAACATATTTTTGTATTAAGTACACATTAACGTTAATTGACATCTCTGAGTACGAACGTTAAACCTTAAGCAATTGTAAACTAATTAAATTAAACTATGAAGTAAATAGAGTGCAGGGGTATCCACAGACCTCGTTAGTCCCGGTCACCGTACGGGACATCGCTGCTCGTGACACCAAAGGACCACCTTGTCTAAATTAGGATGATTCATTGTGTGGCGTGGGGACCACGACCTGTCATCTCAACGCACTGGCTTTCAAGTTTTTCTCTACTAACGTTGCAGAAATATTTAAATTAATGTTTGTTCCTAATACAAATTGTCGGTAAGCAATTTTTGGAAAATTTTCAACAGTGGTTAGCATTATATTTTACAATATTGTAACAACATTGTAAAATATAACAACAGCAACCATTGTTATAATATTGTAAAATGGTGGTGACGGAAATGCAGAATACAATTGTCAGTACTACAAACTCTCTCGTGGGTGTCGTACAGTACAAGGCGACCAAGGGTTAATCAGTAAGTAAGTAATAAGTAAGTTATAGGCAGCAGCGTTCCTCTTAAATCACCTAGCAACATACTGCAATTTACATGCCCGATAGATGGGATAAATGTTAATAAAAAAAAATTGAAACGTGGGTGTCTGTATGTTTAAGCCTATTAATTTATTTATGTATATCTGCAATCTTACAAGATTATTGTTTGATTTTTATTTGAATCTATACGTGTTAGAAAAAATAATTAGAAAGAAAAAAGAAGTACAAATATATTGGTGGTAAGAAAAAGAATTACGAAAAATTATGGTCTTGATGCGGGAATCAAACCCGCGTCCGCTGCTATCCGGGCAGTTGCCTGACCGCTCGGCCAACCAAGACACTAATTAACTTGCCGAAATTCTTCTAACCTTTAGACTTCACGTTGTAAGCCAACGTATACCCTCGCAATGTAGAAATAAATTTCAAACATTCCAAGCAGATATTTTTACAAATACCGTGCGTTTGGTTAAGCCTGGGTTTGCTTATAAACTATTCGATTTTAATTCCATATATAATGTCGGAATTAAAATCGAATAGAAAAAGAAGACGAAAATATTGGATAAAATAGTTTCAGGACAAGTAATTTTCCTAAAATTAAAATTTTTAATATTTTCCCTAACACTTTTATATGAATTCTAATTCACCTATGTTTGGTTGCTAGCTACAAATAATTTCTATCGCACTGTATACTGTAATTTAATTTGGCTGTTTCAGTGAGGTGTAACATTCTAGTGAATAGGCACTGAAATATGATAATTTAATTTTTTTTCAACATTATAAATATACATTTTAGAAAAATTATTACTAATAAAAAGTATGTATGTATGTATGAAATGAACTGCTGGGCGTTTGTCAACTCGAGAACGGCTGGGCCCATTTAGCTGATTTTGGTTTTGAAATGATTGTCTTGGGCCAAGGCAGGAAAGATCAGAAAATATGGAAAAAATTCGAGGGAAATAGTAAAAATAACAATTTAATTTTCCCATACAAACTGCTTTCCAGTAAAACATTTAACGTAACCATGGCCACCAAATCGTAACCATGGCTACGGCATGATGTAATAATGGCATAATCTTACGTAGTATTGTATTCTCTTTGGGAATAACAACGTATGCCGGGTCAGCAAGTATGAAATATTTTACTAAGCTACGTATGCATCATCTACATCATCCACTGTTTACTGAGATCTATGAGATCTATGGGGACCAGTCTCCAGAAACGCTTCTCCAAAATGTTTATCTTCAATTAACCCCGGTCACTTCAGACGTTTTATTAGATTCGCGGTTCTGTTGCGGCTATCCCCGTAACCGCTCCTTCGGGAGCACCGTCTCTTCTAACTTACTCAACCTGTTTGGGGTCTTCCATGCTGGCCTGGGAGCGAATAAATAACGCAGAATAATTATGCTTCTTTCCTGTCACTGATTAACTGTTCATTTTGATACTTAATCAAGACCATGAACATTGAAAGTGATAAGAAGACGGTGACATTTTTTATTTTATTAACTCAGTTTCTCATGCAGATAATGGAAGATAACTGAGTTTCTTGCCTATTCTCCTCAAAATAAATATAAATATAAATATTTTTTTAAATAAATATTTTTACACTCACACCTATCATCTAGCCCAAAGTAAGTAGCCTAAGCACTTGTGTTATGGATACTAGATGACGGACATATTTTTAATATAATTATGTATATAAATGTCGAAAATATACTACATAAACAAATACACAACCATGACTCGGGAACAATCATTTGTGGTCATCACAAAGTTTGCCCCTACCAGGATTCGAACCCGGGACCTCTTGGCCAATACCCAGCAATTGAGCATTCGACCAAGGCGGCCGTCATAAAAAAATAAAACCTCCCTGTTGCTTACGAACAGGAGTCGTAGCTTTTAGGGATAAATATCGGAAACCTTTTGACTAAAAGACACAGGCGTTTCCAATGTTTTAACGTATTTCTTGGTTTAACGATCCGTGTCTATGTAAGAAAAAAAAGAAAGAAAGAAATGCCTTTTTTGACCTCGCATATAAACAATTTAAGATGTACAACAGATAGCACAAAATAAAAATTAAAAGGCACTATGGTTTATATCAATAAACCATATAAATTCCTTTATCACGCATAACACATTAAAAAATTCTTTGCGTTTTTCATATCAAAACACAGATGCATACATACCCATAATAATTCATCAGAGTAGAAATAATAATTTTCGAATTTACTATAACGATGTTAAATTGTTTAACTGGCAATTCTAGTAACTGATATCACCATTATTTTTTACTGTCGAAAATATTTTAAAATGAAATTATTCTTCTCATAGGATAATGGGCACCTACTTAAAATATCGACAGCAATCTTAAAGTTTCATGAGTTAAGGCCTAAATTGAAACACTTTCTTGATAACAAACCACCGTTCCCTACCAAGCGACAACAACCCTCCTACTTAAATAATGAAACTGATATATTTCTAACCGTTGAACAAGCCTTGTGCTTGTGAATATATTCTGAATATCAGATGCCACATTACTCAGTTCAGACGAGGTGTATCCTCCTGAGACGAAACGTTCCAGAATGATATTTGATTTCAATTATATTCTGCTGTGCACAGGAATAGAATACCCGTAGGTAATGTGCTCTATTATAGCCTTGTTATAATATTTTTACTGCTTCCTAATAAAAACTTTGTACTACACCCCGCTTTCTAATAAAGGCACGAATGTAATGCCACTTGGATAGGAATTAATGCTTTAATTATATTTTATTTCGGTAGGATTTTTTGATATTTGGACATAAAGACATGACAATTAGTTCAGAACACTGTAAGAAAAGAATTCTACATAACAGAGTTTAGAGTATATTATAAGCCATATAGCAGAGAAAAATACAATTGTCACCACCCCTCTCTCTTGGGTGTCGTACAAGGTGACTTTAGAGAGTGCACCATCTAGCAAATTACTGCGATTAAAGTTTCCGGTGCATGGCAATAGGTTCGCTACTATTACATGGGACCTTATATTAAGTTGGCGACATGCGGGCATTAAAACAACTCTGCCTATCCCTTAAGGGAAAAGGTGTGATTTATATACGTGTGTATATATTATTATGAATATCTCGAGTTCTTAAGGGTTTGATTTATCAAACTTGTGATAATAGATAATTATGTGATATGTGCCGCCACAGTCATTGAAGGAGCGGTTCATTAAAACTACTTTCGCATTGTCTCCGTAGCTGAATGACAAAGTTCAAGTATAGTAAAAGCAGTATAAGTATGTAAAGTAAGCTAAAAAGTTACAAGAGACCATATACAAAATTAATTTAAATTAATTGTTTTATGTATTCACGTTTATTTTAAGGAGGCATTTTCGTGAGGATAAAATAAATTGGTACTTTATTATAAATCTAGAATTGGTTTATTTACTTGAAAAGGACGTCGAACGTGTTTGTGCATAATATCATAGATAAGCCGAACGCATTTAATACGTTTACGTTGCTCACTACCAGCTTCAACCCTTCCGTAGACAAATATTAGGACAGCTCAATGTAATGTAATAAGGGCAATAAGGGCAAAAAATTAAAATACAATAATATCGCTAGCCATAATATTACTTGGGTTTCCATGAAGTTTTCACTGGTCATAAACAATTAAATGTCATGTAGAAAAAAATATTAAGGACAAGCAAGAGGACTCGTAAATAGTATTAGCTTACTGACGCAACGTTAACTGTGGTTACATTATTCGTCCAAAAACCAAACTCGGCTAGCAAAGCGAGAATTTAATTGACAGGAAATATGCGAGGCATCCTCGGAAGGCTCCGTTCAGTAGTCTAACTAAAATTTGAATAATGAAAACGAATAATAATTCACGAATATGGGGCTTGATTTATGAAAACCATTTAGCATTAAGCTGTCTGGTGATTACTCTGTGTTGTGAATTCATTTGCGTTGTATATTGTAATAAGTTCGTCATTGATACTTATTTGTATTTATGCTAAAAAACTTAGAAAGTTTGCTATAATTTTTATGGTAGTTGTCAAGGTTTTTGTTTATAAAATATTACATGGGCCTGATAGTTGGCGAAATGTGCCTACCCCTTCGGGGATATGTAGGTTCCTTCTGTCAAATACCATAAAATTAAATTATACAAGATAACAGAGAGGTGTAGTCATATTTAAAGGGGTTATTCAGGCTATCAAACTGAACAACTTTCGCTAAGGGACCAAAATCGAAATCTCAGAAAAAAAAAACACTCCCCTATACAAACTGATGTCAGCTGGTTCTCAGTTTAGTATGGGGAACTGATTTTTTTTCCTGAGATTCTGATTTTGGTCCTATATATATATATATATTATAATATATAGATATATAGAATATTTATCATATGATAGAAACAGGTATAAATCACACCGTTTTTCTCCGAAGGGCCTCTACACGAGTATTTTCGAATTCTGGGTTTTCATTCACTCAGTTATGAGTTGGCCTCAATGGATCCATAGATATTTTAAGAAAAATCGAGAAACTTTTCTTTCTTGATCGCTTTTGTAGATAGTAAATCAACCATTGTTTCGTCTTTGACACACATTCTTTTATGTTCACGTGCAAGGCGCAAATTGTTCAATTTACGCTCGCACTTAGATAAGAATGAACGATCAGTTTTAATCGCACTCTATTCACGGTTATCTTACAATCCAGGAAATGTTTTAAAGTCTGGGAAATGGACTTTAGAGTTTTATTTCAACAACTAAATTATACAAACGAGGTAATGCTGTTTTGGGTTTTCTTCTGTGTCAATATTTTTTTTGTTTTTAGAGTGAATTGTGTAGGTATGTATGTAAGCTAGGTACAATGTAAGCTTCGTTAAAAACTATTTGAACAAGAAAAGACTAACGCGCGACGTATATAACGTTTACTTATGATATATCATGAGCGGTTCAGGGGACGCAGCACTCACACTTGTAAAATTTCACGCCCGGTCGCCTTTCATACCTGCAAGGGTTAGTTACACGATTTAGTACACTGAAACATTTCATGGCACATATATTCTTCCGCGGATATTTCTACCCTTAATGCTCATACGCTCGGAATACTAGAACGTTTAAATAAAGTAAGTATTTTTGTTTCATTCCACTGGTTCATGTCGTTAGGAAGTTTTCTGGACCTTTGCGTGTCATAGCACCTAGTTCCTCAAGTGGGGGTGAGTAATCCACCTACGATAGGATAGGGTTTTCGATGTCTTGACGATTCGTAAGTGTATCGTAATCATATGAAAAAACGAATTTTGACCTTGACTTTCTGAGGGTTTGTGTCAGGTTGCCCGTATGGTGACGGTAGAGCAGAATACACAAAAGTCACCACCCCCATCTCTCCTGTGGGTGTCGTATAAGGTGACTAAAGGTAAAGACAGCGATGAGTGAGCAGCAGCATTCCTCTTATACCACCTAGCATTGTACTATGATTTATGTACCCGATAGATGGTAAAAGACTCGCCACCTATTACAAGCGACCTAACTTTATTGGCGAAAAGTGGGTGTTTAATTCTCTTCTGCCCCTTTGCGGATATAGGCGTGATTTTATCATAAAAATTATAATCAAACCACGATTGAATGAATAAAACTTTATTTGTATAAAGATTTTGGCGGTTACAAAAAGAATTTCGAAAAATTATGATCTTGAGGCGGGAATCGAACCCGCGTCCGCTGCTATCCGGGCAGGTGCCTGACCGCTCGGCCACCCAAGATACTAATTTACTTGCCGAAATTCTTCTAACCTTTACACTTCACGTTGTAAGCCAACGGGTACCCTCGCAATGTAGAAATAAATCTCAAACATTCCAAAGCAGATATTTTTACAAATACCGTGCGTTCGGTTAAGCTTTGGTTTGATTTATAACCTATTCAATTTTAATTTTAACATTATATAAATGTTAGAAAAATTAGTACAAAAATTAGTACAAGAATTTTTCCAACATTTATATAATGTTAAAATTAAAATCGAATAGTTTATAAAGCAAACCCAAGGTTAACCGAACACACGGTACCTGTTGGCTTACAACGTGAAGTGTAAAGGTTAGAAGAATTTCGGCAAGTTAATTAGTATCTTGGGTGGCCGAGCGGTCAGGCACCTGCCCGGATAGCAGCAGACGCGGGTTCGATTCCCGCCTCAAGATCATAATTTTTCGAAATTCTTTTTCTAATCGCCAAAATATTTGTACTAATTTTTCTAACATTTATATAATGTTAAAATTAAAATTGAATAGACTATTCGATTTTAATTTTCGCGTTCGATTCCCGCCTCAAGATCATAATTTTTCGAAATTCTTTTTCTAACCCCAAAATCTTTGTACTAAAATTGAATAGTTTATTTGTATAGTTTTTATAACACACATACACGACAACAAAACAAGTAATCGAATTATATTGGTGCAGTAAATAATTTTGCAATCCATTGCAATAAATGTGTGCTGCAGAAATACAAAAAGGCGATAGCTCAGTGACTGGTTTTGCTTTTCAAGCAAAGGACTGGTATTCTGCTATACCCAAAAGAGGATAGAAATAAATATAAATAAGTACTACATGATATGAATATATATACTCAGTAAATATATGTATATAGCAAATATTCTAATAGGTACATATAAAGATGATCATATATTAATTACCTAGATATCCGGTACTAAATAAAAACTACTCAAATAATAATTAATAAATTGATTATTACCGAAATGTAAATAATGAAAATACTAATTCACGACTTTGACTCATACATAGTACGTCTGAAGATAATGACAGATCCTCGACCCCATGGCACCAATACGCACTTTAGAGATAGTTTGTGACGTTTCACTAAACACGACACGACTATGACATGCAGACGGAGCCTAGAGATGGATGCGTTTTCTGCAATAATCTTTCTCCAAACTTATTCAACTCTAATTTGTAGAAACTAGTATTTGAAACTAAGTTGTGTCCGAACCTTTTTAACCTTCAATTGGGTCCTGCTGTCTTCTGCTTTCGTCGTTAGGTTTAAAATAATTACTTTAAGCGTTGTATTTTTCGCTGGCAAAGCGTTTCTCAGTATTTTGTAGTGTTATAACACAAAAAAAATTCAATTCTAGCAAGTTTACAAAAGGTTCTCATTGAAAACATTAAAAGAAAAACTTAACCCAGAGAAAGGTAAATCCCAAGACCTGATGACCAAGAATACAGGTGGTATTCTAATTTCTAAGGAGAACATTGTGATAGTGCATCGCTTCCTCTTCGACCGATCGTATCGGATCCGCATCGTGACGTATGAATAAATAATCCTTTAGGTAAACCCCCGACGCCCTCTGAGTAGGCCCGGGTTACTTGTTAATATGCCATTGATTTGTAGCAGTTCATAAAGTAGCTGTTTAGTTTCGGCTATTAAGCGTTATAATTTAATGCGTGACTAACTCCCAACACAAACTAGGCCTTGGAACTAATATTGGAAGTCTTTCTTATTAAATGCCATGTATAACATAAAGGGCTTATGGTTAAAATTATCGATATAATAATATTATTATCGATGTGCATGGACTTAGAGTGTGGAAATGTGTGAAAGATGAAATGAGGAACGAACACCACTGCGTTCTTATATCACCTGCAAGATACTGCGAGTTACGTGCCTGATAGATGGCAATAAGCTCGCCACCACATGGAATTTAAAATAATTGGCGAAACGTAGATAATTAATCACCTCTGCTTACCCCTTCGGGGATAAATGGGTGAGTAAGTAATTGTAATAAGTGAGTAAGTAAGTAAGTGATTTATGCATGTATGTATGAAATAAGAAAGGAATGGTGACAGTCCGGTGATATGACTCCCATCAGAGTTGTCTAACGAATGTTTGCATCGTATGTAAATACCGTTACTGCTAACCATCCATTCCAATTTCCATAAGAGAAGAGCCTTGTACTAGCACTAAAATAACGCAAGACGTTTATTCTGGCGAGTAATAAAATTTATTTGCCCAGAGGAGGCGAGTTACTTGCCGCGCACATAAATTGTTAGTTTCCAAAATACAATATAACAAAGTGGCCCCGACCAATTCATTGTTTTCGCAATGAAGACACATAGCTCCATCTGTAAACGCATAACCGTGACATGGGTGGACCCTTTTTCTTCATAATACATGAACACTTTCGGCGTAATATTTCATATTTAAAAGCAATATCATATTTTTCCCTTCGGGAGGCGGCTTGTTTTTTACACAATACGAATTCTGTTCACGATCTTGCAATCTTCTTGCTGCCCGGCCGTCGGGGGAATGGAAATGTTTTTTCACCTTCTCAAATATATTATTAGCTCCCCCTAATAATGTTTGTGCCGTGATGAATTTCGTTTTAAAGGGTAAAATAATCAATGAATGGACCTAGAATGAGAGAAATACCGAAGAAGCGATGGATGGATTGTGTGAAAAATGTTATAAGGAAGAGGAGAGTTCATGCTGAGCTCACGTCTAGGGAGAAGAGAAAAAAAGTGGAAGAAGTAGACATATTGTGCCAACCCTATTTAGAGTCGAATAAGGGCAGGGAGGAGAAGAAGTAATTTGTTTATATTACGGACTTAAACGATCTTATATATATAGGATATATAAGATCATCATATTGCTCCTCGCCACCTATTACATCGGAGGTAAACTAATTCGCGAAAAGTGAGTGTTAATCACCTCTGTCTACCCCTTTGAGGATATAGGCATTATTTATCAGTCTATGTTAGACTGTAGTTGACGAAACAAACAGTTTGCCTCAATGGGATTGAAAAATGCTCTAGTTAATGTCACGCTGAGAGTTTAATATTTAAGGCGGAACCAAACATTTTAAACAAATCAAAATCTTTAGTCACATCTCGCTCTAAGCACATGCTATACGCTCACCTGAAGCGACCAAACAATCAAAAAAATGTAAACGCAATTGTTAATAACAATAATGAAGTCGTTATTTCTGTTAACAATGCTATTGAGCGTGAAGATATCAGCATCAGTGCCAATAAAGCATGTCTACCGTCCGGTTCTGAATATACGTGATGTGGTGTCTTCGAGTGCGGGTGGTAGAATAGTTGCCGCTGGACCTTCGAGGCTGAAGCAGAGGAGTAGGAAGCCGCCTTGTGGTCCTGGTACCTACCCGGGGTTCAGTTGCGAGGAGACCACTGTTTGTGCTACCGTTTCTGCTGGCGACATTAATGGTTTCCATAGAAAGGTAATCCTTATGGTTCCAACAATTGATACGAATGCGATTATAATTAATGATCAAATAATAATCGCCCCTTTTAATATTGGTGAACTCTAGCCTTAGGCCCGAGTTCACCAACACGTAAAATAAGCGATAAAAGATAACAGTCAGATTTTGACAGTTCTTCTATACGATAAAATATCTATAACCGACGGTTATATAATAATTGCCTGCTTAAGGGTTGGTGAACTCTAGCCTAAGTGTTGGTGAACTCGAGCCTTTAGGCTGAAGTTCACCAACACAGAAACAGGCGATTAAAAGATAACCGTCAGTTTTTGACATTTTGTCGTATGGAAGAACTGTCAAAAACTAACAAATTAATCACTTGTTTTAGACTCGAGTTCACCAATACATATTGGCGACCTCGAGTCTAAGTCGCCCACGGAAGAGATGGGAATGGTGACAATTGTATTCTGATCTACCATCACCATACGGCGTACTAATAGTAGGTATGACTAAAATCCTGCTGTACCAAACCCCAACAATTTGGTTGCAGGGTATGTAGAAGATGAAGATTTATAGTCGGGTGATGTAGTGGAAAGAAGTGATCTCTGCCTACCCCTGTGGGAGAAAGGCGTGACATATTATATGTATGTATGTATGTATGAGCGGGGACGAGGGAAAACTCGCTCCTCCCTGCATCACCCATCCCCGCTAACATCTCGAGTGCGCCGTCCCCGCCACCGTCTCATACCGCAGGAAGGTCGCGCACGAAGTTGTCGAACTATAAAAGTGATTTAATTTAAATTTAATATTTCCAGTCAATGACGAAGTGCGTGGCCACCAATCAGAACTACGGCCTCCGTGGCCAGAGCAAGTTCCTCGCCAGACAGGACCCTGGCACCACCAGCACCATGGCGCCTTTCGTCGGTGGCATCACCACCAGCTCGCAGCCACCACCGCCTTTGGAAACCCTCAAATGCGACAAGCTCGCCAACTGTCGCGAACACAAGTGGAGATAGGCTGCAGAATCTTTTTCTTCTTCTTTCTGCGCTGTTTACCTGAGGTGGGCGCAGTATATTTTTTCTTTCATCATTATCTATCAGACGTCATCAATTTTTGATTCATATCATCCATCACACCGGAAAGGTGCCCGTGATGGATGGATGTACAGAAAAGAGACGGAAAGGACCATGTCCAGAGGCCGATGAACGGAGAGAGTGATTGGGATGACAACATTGCAATAAGTATTATACTTCTTTGGGTATGCTGTGGTTTGTCATTCTGCAAATCGGCACTGGGCCAGCATGGTGGGTTATGACCCAATTTTCCTGTATTTTTCTATTCATATGGAAGGCCTATGTCCCAGCAGTAATGACATTAAAGGGCTGGTGATGATAATTATGAATCAAATCTGACTACCATCTTTCTTACTTTCTGTGGCTATGCAGAACTTAAACGCAAGAAAATATCGCAAATCATGTAGTAACAATTCGAATAAACACAATACGTAGACAATAAAACTAAATATCCTTACTTTTACCCTAACAATGACATGTCATTTCTTTTATATGACCACTATCCCTTGTGCGACAAGTGAAGAGCTGAAGCGTGGCAGTCATAAAACATTTATAACTTAGAGAGACAAGCTGTAATTTGTTATTTCTAGGAGAGAGAAACTGTAATTTGTAATATTACGGTTTCTCTTCAACATCCGCTAGGACGAAAACAGTCTGCAGCTCGCTTCGTCTTATGGTAAGGTCGATATTTTCTTTTCTCATTATAAAACATAACTAACTGCCGCACTCAGAGACGTCAATTAACTTTAATGAGTATTTATCGTCAAAAATTCGCATTCAAATCTAGACCCGGCAAGAATAGCGACTAGTTTTGAATTGTCATTTTTTGACGTTAAGTACTCATTAACGTTATTTGACGTCTCTGAGTGCGGCAGTTGATGATATTAATTCAGTGACACACTGAATCCAATATCACCAACACTACTTTATTCTTGTCACAGTTACATCCAAAGTGCAAGTGATTACACCGGTAAGATCTGGAAGTTCTCTGAGTGCAAACACATAATTAAATTCGCACACGCGACTAATGCATTTGCGTTTGTGTCAAATGTGAAAACAAGATGGTAAATCATGGCCGTATTTGCAGCGATTTATCAGAGCACGACTCGTACTCCAAGGTGACGCTAAGTACAGTTAGGCGCGATTGGCGATGTTATTTCACATAATTGATTGGTTGTGCGCCGTATGTTTCGGTTAGTGTGATTGGCGAGTTGTGGGGTTATATCTGGTGAAAATCTGGTTTATCTGCAACGTCGACAATGATTTATGATTTAACTGAAACTAATGTAAATGCTTGTATGGTTTTAGCTTAGTATTTGTATATAATTACTAAGGTGTGTGATGTATTTTACATACATCATGCCGCCAGGACGCGGGTGAAGGGCGAACACTTTCCAACCACAATTTTCTATGCAATATTTTTTATAACATTTATTTAATGTTAAAATAAAAAGTTATATTAATATAAGCAATACAATTTCGTATTTCTACCGATTGCAATAAATTTTCTGTACTATTTTCTATAACATTTGATATATATGTTTTGGACTTTTCCCACTTTCCCCCGAATGCTTACCCCCGAACGGGGGAAACTGGGTACAAAATGCTCCCTTTTTCCCCCGAAATATTATTCAATTTGTTAATCCATTTCGGGGACAAAAATCCATAATTGCGTTCCAAGCAGCGACCGCCCATGGCTGGCACCACCGACCACTTATGAAGGAATCCGTGTAACGCGACGCGAAACAGACACGTTCGAGTAGTCATTACCCCCGCGGGACGAGCGCCCTCGATCGCTTCTACAGCTGTCCACTTTTCACTCCTGACAGATTGCTCCCCTAAATATTGTATTGGGAAATAATAGAAACGATTGCTGGTGTTTTGTCAAGAAATCGAAGAAAAAACATTAAATGGAATGACTTGAAATTGACGTGTTCTACAAACAAGAAGCTATTTATATTTTATTTCTAAATGTCACTACTTATTTTGTCAGGCAGGCGGCCGGCTGTAAATCCTAAGCCAAACCTTGAGCAGTATGGTTGGCACGTTGTCATCCCAATCACTTTCTCCGTTCATCGGTCTCTCGACATGGTCTGTTCTACATTCATTCATCACTAGCACCTTTAGGATGTGATGGACGATAATATGAATCAAAAGAGAGTCGGTGGCTTGATGATGTCTGACATATGAATGGAAGAGCAAACATATTGCGCCGACCCCAGATAGACTGGGAACAGGGCGGGGAGAAGAATATTTATAATACCGTGTGCCAAAGTAGAATACAATTGTCACCACCCCAAATCTCTCCCACGGGGTCATACAAGGCGACTAAGGGTAAAGACAGCAATGAGTAATGGGCAGCTGCGTTGCTCTTATACCACCTAGCGAAGCTAGCTAAGAGGTATACAGCGATTTACTCGCCCGATAGATAGGTAATAGACTCGGCACCTATTCCATTGGACCTAATATAATTGGGAAAACGTGGGCGTAAATTCACCTGTGTCTACCCCTTCGTCATTATATATGTATGTTATTGATAATAAAGTTAAATGGCACCAGACATAACACTGAAGGCCTAAAGAATTTACTTATTCAAGTTATGAGAATACCAGTCCTTTTTATTAAATCTACCCCATAGAGAAAACTGTCGTCGCTCGGCCTATAATTTCCCGAAGAGTAACGTAGGATAAAGATCGTATACGATCTGTTTTAACCATAGTTGCATGATTAACATTGATACACGGCTCGAGTTCACCAACATGTAAAACAAGCAATTGAAAGTTAACCGTCTATTTTTGACATTTCTTCCACACTATTAAGGCTGGATTTCACCAACACTTAAACAGGCGATTATTATTTAACCATCGGTTTATTGACATTTTACCTTATGGGAGAACTGTCAATATCTGACGGTTATCTTTTAATCATTTGGCCCGAGTTCACCAACACTTAAACCGGCGATTATCATTTAACCGTCGGTTTTTGAAGTTCTATCGTATGGAAGAACTGTCAAAACTGGCGGTTATCTTTTAATCGCTTGTTTTATGTGTCGGTGAACTCGAACCAAGGCAGCAGCGTTCTTGCTTAGTTCTTTTAGTAATATATATAAGCTCAATAGACGTCACTAGGCTCACCTCTATCACATGGGACCTAACATACTGTGGGTGTTGATTGATACAACTCTGCCTGCATAAATAGCTGTATTTTATCTGCTTATTTAGATAAGTAAAAGAATCCTCTTGAAGTCATAAATGTAAAAGAAACCTTTTAATATCGAGAAAGGACAAGTATCGCTTCGGCTAAAGCGCGAATTAATCCACAAAAAAATTACACGAACCGCGAAACAAGATATTTTATTAAGTAAGACGGATACGGGTATGACGTACCCGCAGTCACCTTACGTTAGGAAACAAATCGCTTGCCACACAATATTTTCAGCGAAACTGTAAACATTGTCCACCTCGAGCTATATTATATTTATTCGGACAGACATAAAAAGGGGGCGGGCGACGTGCGCCGGGATATGAAGAAAGGGGATTTACCCTTGTCAAGGGTCCGACGGCCGACGTAATAACTGGAAGCGTCCAGGATGAAAGCAGGAGAGATACACACTAGATACAACGCCGATAATGTGCCCTTGCGAGGGACAATAGTTTTTACTCGCCCGCCCTGTGTGTGCGGACCCATGTCAATGGGACAAATGCAGCCGATGAGGAGGTTAATTGTGGCACAAGAGCGGTTTCGTCTGAAACCCGGTTGCCTTTCCGTTCGATGGTGATGCAGTGTGAAGTGTCTTCAGAGTGGCAACCCTAGGGTATGTGAATTAACGCCAACGTCCCATGTAATAGGGGGCGACTCTATTGCCATTTATCGGGCACGTAATAGCTGTATATTGATAGGTGGTATCAGAAAAATGCTCTGACCATTTCGCTGTCTTTATTCTTAAACGCCTTATACGACACCCGCGGGAGAGAAGATGGTGCCAAATGTATTCTGCTCTGCCGTAGACACACAGATTATTTTACGTTTTCAATAAATCTGAATTTACGTATGTATAAATAATTATGCAAAATAATTTCGAAAAGGTAGAACAAAAACACGTTCTTATTTAGAGTCAGCCGATTTCAAATCGGGATCATTTGTTATTCCGAGTTGCTAAGAGTCGAAAACTCTTAACATTTCATGGATTCACCGCGCGGGTGCCGGGTCCATGGCAGAACGGAAATTCAATGGCAACGCTTGAGACCCAAGTATAGGTTTACGGGATCTCTTCACAACATGTCAACTCACACATTCGGCACACCGACTTTTCTCTCTACCCAGCATTAGTAATGTGACCATCTTCTATGAGAATTTAAAAATCTCTGATCAAAACTGTATTATAATACACTGACTGTACAGAATAAATGAGCTCCAATGAGCTCCTGCAAAGAAACAAGACATTGAAGCAAGAACAGATCTTGTTAAAGATAAAACGGCATCGATTGTAATTTAAAATTGACTGTAGCGTCCGTGAGGATTCATTAAAATTCCGCGACAAAGTGCGAGCTCGCCGGCTCTCCGCTGATTTCCCGCATTTATTCAAAAAGAAAAAGAAATAAGCCTTTTACGGAAATTAACAAAGGAACTTTGTAATTAACTTTCATTTGCATAAGATTTGAGTTGACTAATTGCGAGGAATTAAAGGTGTGTTTCGGGGAAATCACCCCAGTAGTTTCCAAGAGACGGTACAAGTTTAAAATTGTACTTCGAAGTTATGATCGGCCTTCTGGATAATATTATCTTCATCATAGCTTTGTGTAATACAGTGAGAGAAGTAGGAGGTGGGTTAGGAAAGATATTGTATCTGGTGCATAATTTACAATTTACCTGCAATGTCATAACAATGATGGGTTTCTCTACAGCCCGTGTACATCCGTTGGGCTCTGACGCGTTAAGTATGAACTCTGGTATTGAGTGCGTCAGGGTCAGAGCTTCGTTGATGAAACAGGGCGTGGAAGGATTTTGGAGACCTATCACCCCCTTGGACACACGGGTCTAACGTCTAGACGATTCATAAATGCATTGTAATCATACCAGATATGAATTAACGAATTTTGCCATAACCCAGCGTGTTGTGTTATCGCCCAATCTCGATATATTCTTCCATCCATAGAGAAGGCCTGTGTCCCAACAGTGGGAACATAATAGGGCCGGTGATGATGACTAATAACTACTAAGTGTATTGTTGTAAACAATAAAATGGCAACATTGGATCTTTTTCTTTCTAGTGCACATTTGCCGTCGGTCAGACTCGTGACAGCTGAAGCGGGCATTGTAATAACATAATCCGGCCGGTCGCTGCTTGACGCGGGTTAAGCCTCCCAGCTGATGTTGCCAGCCTTGCATTCATTATTCCCCAAAAACTTTCTTTAATAAAATCATTCAACATAGCAACATAGTGGGCAGAAGGTTTCTACACAATATGACTACTTTTGAGTGTAAAAACTATTTATGTTGTTGGTCAACGCATTCACTAAAGAACACAAATTTTATGGTGGTAGCCAAGACCTAAAAGGCACGAATTGTATAACAATACAATAGAAAACTAAGGCATTTTAGCAGGGCTCCAAAAACCTTATAAAAGACTATACTCTTTACAAATATAACGGGCTAAGCTTGGACTATTTTAGCAACCAGAACGGGAACCAGAATGTTAACTGTAGCTCATTACAGGCTAACGTTACTTGCCAACGGCTATTTAAGCCGACGCACAGTAATAGCTGAAACTATTTGAGTGCTAAGAAACTCCAATGTTACCATTCGGCGGTCTCTAAAGTTGGGGAATGCGAGGGGCACGACCGTGTGGGTTTTCTAAAATTAACTGCCACACGCTAAAATGAGAGACATTAATAATTCATTTAGCTGGAAGTTACACTACCTACCGAACAGTTCTCAGTGAAAGGTTAACGAGACAATGACATGTTTAAATGGGGGTAGGTTAATCCCGTTGCAAGAGATAATATAACTAGTGTTGTAAGTATAAATGATACTAACACGCCTATTAATACAATGATCATGCACTTATTCAAATGGAGACAGGACAGAATCGAAGTTTCAATGATGATACTACTAATGAGTCGACAAATTTGGTTCAAATCTTAGACGATTATCTTGTGCAGATTGCAGAGATCTACAATACTTGACTTAGGATACTAAAACTGGCGATTTACTAACTTGGCTGTATAATCGGCTGAAAAGGTGAAGAAGAATCTAAGTTTATTTGGTTCTTCGCCAATCCAAAGAGTGAGAGAAGTCTCGTCTCGATCGGCTTGGAGATCCTTGGGGAAGACCTATGACTAACCATGGGCCAACTTTTGAAATGATGATGGAGAATCTGAGGTTGTTTGGTAATTTTCGTCACCGATCCAAAGACCGGTCTCTAAAGATATTGCTTCGCATACGGAACCAGAAGCTGAGTAAGCTCACCTTTGCGCTATCTCTGATATAAGTTTGGCCGCGCCCTAAAAGCAAGAGGCACACCATCAACACCTAATAAATATTTAAACTACGGCCGATGCCTCGGTAAAATCGATTAAAAGTTCCACAACTCGCTCGCAGTATCTGATAGCCAATTATGAACAATGTTGGTGCTGCAACTTGGAGTACTTGGCCAGCACTTTGCAACAGTTCGGGGCTTGAAGGCGTTCTGGGTTGGCACTGAGAGGCATCGTTAGAATTACTTCTTTGCGTTTCCTATTGTTGGTGTACTTCCAGGGAGACACGAATCCACTGAATTCTAAGATTTTTTACCAATACATACATACATACATAAATCACGCCTATATCCCCGAAGGGGTAGGCAGAGGTGAACTAGCACCCATGTTTCGCCAATTATGTTAGGTCCCATGTAATAGGTGGCGAGCCTATTGCCATTTATCGGGCACACAATTCTCAGTATATTGTTAGGTGGTAAAAGAGGAACGCTGCTGCCCATTTCTCATCACTGATTTATCCTTAGTCCCCTTGTACGACACCCACGGGAGAGATTTGGGGTGGTGACAATTGTATTCTACTCTGCCGTCACCGCACGGCGGGTTTTTACCAATGATTTCTATTAATGTATTAAGCTCCTACCCATCAACCCGTACTGGGCCAGCGTGGTGGTTATAGACCATTCTCTCTATATTCTTCCATCCATAGGTGAGGCCTCTGCACCAGCGCAGTGGTGACGCTAAAAAGGCTGGCAATATTGGTTAAGTTCTTATTTTTACATATTCACTCTCTGTCATGCAACTGAATTAAATTTGTGCACTTTCTGACATTTTCATGAGGTAAATTTTTATGTTCTTAACATATTTTTGTCCTTCTTCATCAATATTGTTAACAAAGAGTGTGCCTTCATTTTTCAATAGTCAATCGACGACGTCATCCTCCTTAGGTTCATTCGTTTTGCGAGATTAGAGAGAGCAGTACCTATATCTTATATATTGTACCTATATCCTATAGCTTTGATCAAAACTGAAGTTGAAATCGAAAAGACTAACGATATTGTTAAGCATTCATTGCTCTTTCTTAAAGACGTATTGTATAATTTTTCAGTACAGATGTTGCAATGTATATTAAACCTCATCGATTGCCGTTGGCTATTCCTATACAGTTGAACTACCGAGTAGGGTGGCAGAGCTATATTGTGTTCCTGCAAGAAGAGTTAGTTCTGATCCGATCCAAACATGAAATCAAAGAAGGTTCCGGATTTAGTAAATATATTTCACGCTCAAATAGCCACACTGACCGTATGGTCGCATGAGCTGATGCGACATATTTCACATTGTACGAATTCAGCAGCGTTTCTCTGATCGCAGAGAGCGGTATAACAAACGCTAACATGGCTTTTCTTGGCTTAAATACTCATGTATCGTTTAATTTTCTTGGGTTTTCTGTACTTGTGGATCTGGGAGTTAAACAGTTAATTATAATTAATCGTTCTCAATTGTTTAATGGCTATCAAGTAATGAAGAAAGGCCACTGATTAATGCACACATACCAAGTATTCAAGGTTTAATCAGTTATAATGATTCAAAAGTCAGGTAGAAGCTACCACTAAATCAATCCACTCAAATTGTTTTAGCCTCCAATACTCCAAGTGATTTTCTGAGAAAAAGAATGCACTGCGCAGTTAATATTTTGTAGTGAAGTCAATTATAAGATTTTAGCTTTATTGAAAGTATCGGTCATTTGTTTTGGGAATTGTAAGCTCCGGAAAAGTTAATAGCTATTTGTTGAGCATAAACTTTCAGATAACAGACGCAAAAAAGGAATTTGCAGGTATTTGCATATTCTATCCTATACATACACAAATCATCATCCATTTATCCCCGAAGGAGTAGGCAGAGATGAAATAGGTAACACCCACGTTTCGCCAATTTGGTTAGGTATTTTGGCGAGTCTATTGCCATCTACCCTATACCACCGGATATCATCATGACTTATAACGATGATTAGAAACCTTGTTAAATTTCGAAGCAGTTTTTCAACAAATCAAAATGCCATGCACATTGAGTGGAAAGAGTGAAGTTTCCCAATATAAGTTGAAGACTGGTTCGAGGGTTCGCGGTTCAAGCTACAATGTTGCATTTTCACTTAAGCCGCTAAATGTTCCGAATTTGCACGTAGTTATATCTTAATAGCAAAGGTTTAAATTGGATTGATTATTACCGTGTAAGTAGGTAATAATAAATAACATAAATCACGCCTATAACCCCAATATTTCGACA
Source organism: Cataclysta lemnata (assembly GCA_963931975.1). Taxonomy (NCBI): domain Eukaryota; kingdom Metazoa; phylum Arthropoda; class Insecta; order Lepidoptera; family Crambidae; genus Cataclysta; species Cataclysta lemnata. The sequence continues at coordinate 238,449 of OZ008343.1, read as the reverse complement.
AGTTAACTCATGTCCTGGTTGACCTAATGGTATAGACATCTGCCCTAATTGCAAGGGACACTGGTTCGATTGCCGCACCAGTGTAAATTTGTGTAATTTTGAACGCGAACATAAGAAATTAACTCCTGCATCGAGTTATAGTAAATTTAATAATAAACGAAGATATTTAGCGTTCAATGTCTTTGTTTCGGCACTGAACGTTGTAGACTAAAATTGTGACGCTAAGTTTTGCAGTGCAAGCCATTAACCACCATTAGCGAGCAAGGACTGAATCTACATTTAAGTATCAGCAATTAATACAGCGGCCCCTTTGGCGAAGTTACTGAACGGAACGGTAACTGTACAGTAGACTGTAACAAAGAGAATAAAATTTCATTCTGTGTAAGACACATCGCAGCGGCTGAAGAAGTAAGTTCCCCGTTTGCACCGCACGTGTCACGGCGGATGGCGCGTTCACGTCTCTTATATTATGCTTTTTAATTATTTTTATTTTAGCGAAAGCAAAAAGAAGGAAGAATTTACGACATCAAAATAGCATCAAGCCAGTGACAAAAACCAATCGACAGTAGCATAATGCCGAGACTGGGCCCTTTTAGCCTCGCACGATGTAGGTAACCGATGTTTTTTTGCATTTCTTTTGTTAATTATTTTTAATTATGAGGAGCACAGTGGCATAGCGCGCTTAGCCTGCGAATGCGTAAACTGGGCAATGTTTGCTTAAGCGCGTGATTGGATGGGTGATCAAAAATCTTCCGTGCTTCGGCAGGCGCCGTTAAGCCGTTGGTCCCGACTGCATCTAAAGTCATTATTACCCACCAACCTGCACTGGGCCAGCGTGGTGGGTCTCTATATTCTTCCATCCATAGGGAAGGCCTGTGCTCCTGTCCTGGACATTAAAGGGCTGGTGACGATGATGATGATAGTGAATTGTATTCTGTGTTGTTTGTGAGGTCAATAACTTTCTTTCTTTCTTTCCAGTGCATGCGACGGTTCCAATGAAGCTCCGAGAAGCGAGCGGAGACAGGCGCGGCGGGTGCGTGACTGGAGCCCGTAAGTATTAGTTTGACGTTATGAAGCTACCTACGATATAGGTAACGCTGCCGCTGTTTATCCACTAAATGCATTGACTTGATAGATGTTGCGCTTATACGAGGGAATGCAAGTCGGGACTTTGAACGGTATTGAAGCCGTTTTTGTCTGCGCCCTGGGGATGTTTCGGCGTCCTTATTTACTTCAATCTGTAGAAGCTTGTGTTAGAGTGAGCCGTAACAAATACTCTAGTCGTTTGTGTCCAATGATTCAAATTTTACTGTTCTAGAAATAAAGTTTGGATCAACCATCCTATGCTTGACATCTTAGGATATATAGAGTTGCTTAGTTTATCTTACTTCTGTAACTGTCTTCTTATAAGTTTTTTTAGTTAGTATGATATATAATAATTAGGACACTTAAATATGTATGATCGGTTTAGTTATTTGCAAATTATTGTTTTATTTGATTATTAATAAATATATTTAAAAGTTGTCAGTAAAATTACATACATACATACATAAATCACGCCTTTATCCCTGAAGGGGTAGGCAGAGGTGAACTAGCACCCACGTTTCGCCAATTATGTTTGGTCCCATGTAATAGGTGGCGAGCCTATTGCCATTTATCGGGCACAAAATTCGCAGTAGGTACATTGCTAGGTGGTATAAGAGGAACGCTGCTGCCCATTCCTCATCAATGATCTATCCTTAGTCGCCTTGTACGACACCCACGGGAGAGATTTGGGGTGGTGACAATTGTATTCTACTCTGCCGTCACCCACACGGCACAGTCAGTAAAATTATATACATCGATATGCATCGAGACATCATTTTTGATCTTCTATGCTATTTTTAATGGTAGAAAAATATAATAAAGAAAAAATAGAGGAGCAAAGCACAGCGACTTAGTTTTTCTAAATTTTTCTGACCCTTTACTTGGTACTAAAATATGGTGACGGCAGAGTAGAATACAATTGTCACCACCCCAAATCTCTCCCGTGGGTGTCGTACAAGGCGACTAAGGATAAATCAGTGATCAGGAATGGGCAGCAGCGTTCCTCTTATACCACCTAGGCTAGCAATGTACTGCGACTTTTGTGCCCGATAAATGGCAATAGGCTCGCCACCTATTACATGGGACCTAACATAATTAGCGAAACGTGGGTGCTAGTTCACCTCTGCCTACCCCTTCGGGGATATAGGCGTGATTTATATATGTATGTATGTATGTACTAAAATATTTATAATAGTCTACCTTCTTGCTGGTATGTATAATCGGCATAAGGTATAGGTATAGCAATAAGTAACATCATTTCACTCTACAATTACGTATAAACATTACAGAACGACAAAAAACATGTGGATCAGCTCCGACAATAGGTACCCAGTGTTCCCTAAAAGGCTACAGCTAGCACCAGCAAGTTCTGGAAGGCATCCATATCAGTTAGTTAATTTTCTCTATGAATTGGGCGCTTCACCCACTCTATATTTACCCAATTAGGGAGGTGTGCTCGCTACGAAAGTTCCGCGGAAACTTGCGTCTGCGAGGCGCCTGCTTTGAGTTCCCTCGGCTATGTGTGTGGTCCAAGGGTGGAAAATTCACTCACACACATCCACTCTTACGGTTGGTATGTTGGTACGGTCTTAATATTTATCATTGCTCATTTTCAAAGAACTGTTTCCTCTGATATCTGTTTTAAAACAATTCAATATAAACTTAATTATAATTAAGTTCTAAATATACCTCTGCGACTTTGCAATAAAAGCAATTCAATGCGAGGCTTTTTATTGCAATTTATGTGCATAACATACGCCCACTTATTAACAAAAATTGTCTTTGATAACATTTATTTCAGAAAGCGGCAAGGTATAACTTAAGATAGAGCGGTTTTTAAAGGCTGATTTAGTTATGAACAAGGGAGAATAGATGAAATAATAATTTATTATTTAAATAAAGAAAACCCCATGGCACATTAAAAGGCTCGAAATCCCGAATCCGCCCTCGGCCTATGCCAAACACCCCACGTCAATAGCCGCTTCCGTCGGCAGAGACAACTTTTATGGCAACTTGAAGCGAGTCAACTGCGCCTACATGGCAACGCATTCAGTTTACTTCACGTGTCTTTCCAATTTACTGAATTGCACACACACTACGCGAATTAGCCAATCATGACGAATAAGGTGAGGATTCTGTACCTTGTTAGTTTTACGTAAAATTTACACAATGTTGTCTACTTTAATAGCATCTACGGGATCTAATAATGGTACGATAGTTAGTGTAGTTACTCGTGTCTTTTCACTAAACGTCGGCGTTGTCGAAACCATAGCTTAAATAATAATGTTAACAGCATTATTGTGTTCCGACAATGTATGATAAGATAGCCAGCCCCTCTGTGGTTGAGGGTACCAGGTGAAGCTCGATTCTATCTTCAGCCCTTATCGGCACTTACTATCAGGTGAGATTAAGGGCAAGACCTTTCCTGTCTTAAAAAAATGTAATCAGGAATTTTCTTTTAAAACAATTATATCCTACATACACCAAACCCTTCAACTTTTAAATCTTATCATCTGGACCATAGAGCTCGTCGAGTCAACTAACTTACGTCTCAGAAGAAAAGTTTTGTAGCAACCGAAGCAAGTCAACTCTTTGACTTCGTGACTCACTCGTCCTCATGTCATCGCCTGCCAGAAAGCGTAATTCGGTCAGCATAATATGGCAAATATATTAAACAAAACTTACATAAAATATGCACACATACATACATACATAAATCACGCTTATATCGCGGAAGCGGTGGGCAGTTTTATTATGAAAACGTAAGATCACAGACATAATAAATTCTTCAAAAAACACGCCTGAACTCAAAAGAAAATCCCGATTCATGTGACATCTTAATATTTTCTTTTGTCCCTTATGCAGTTTCGCGTAAATTTTATTTATGCGCACTGTTTCTTCTCTTGATGCTCTTAGACGTGTTTTTATATTATTCTTTACAAGTCAGCTGGGAATGTAAAATAGAAAATGTAAAATGAAGCTCCTTTGTGCAGTTTTCTTCATTGTGATCAAAGAAAATAGTCGATGTCTGGATGTTAATAACAGCTCATGCACAACGCTTGAATAAAATATCTAACTTTACGAACGTATCGCAAATTCAGAATACCGAGAATTTCTATCATTGGCATTTTTCAACTGAGAATGATAAGTAACTAATTTACATTTTACCTTTAAAAATTTAATGTGTAACATTTTTCCAGGTAAATTTATTATTCGTTCACAACACTAACATACCATATCCAACGTAAATCATCCGAAGCGCAATATAAATACAGGTTATACACAAAATGTGTGTACATTTCGTGACTTCAATATTATGTAGTAGAAAAAAACATCAAGACAACTTGTAACAACGGCAATGGAATCTATCTATCTATAAAATTTCATAATTTAGTACAGTAAACTTGTGTGAACTGTACTAAACGTTGAACATAATTGTAATTTATAAAACAAAGAGGACTGTTTAAGTTCAAATTCAAGTTCGCCAAATATAAGAATGGAATATCTAAAAGATAGACGTTATTTTATTAGAAATACATGACATGCGTGCGGTACTCGACAAAGGCCTACCTGCACGTAAGTCTTCAAATTTAATACCTTTCAAAAGGCAATGGAGCGAACGAAAAATTCCCCTCGTGCCATCATACGACGTCCGACATTCGGCGGTATTGTTTCGCTGCTCAGAGCAGAAACTGAGCACCTGCCATCAATAGGTATAACAAAATTACATACATTACATACATAAATCATGCCTATATCACCGAAGGGGTACGCAGAGGTAATTAACACTCACCTTTCTCCAAATAGATTAGGTCCATTAGGTAACTTTTATGAGTACTTAATGTCAAAAAAAATCATTCAAACCTAGACCATTGAAGAATATACTCTGCAAGAATAGCGACTAGTTTTGAATTGTAATTTTTTTCACATTAAGTACTCGTTAACGTTAATTGACTTCTCCAAGTGAGGCAGTTAGACATTGGCCGCTTCACGCTCTATAATAAAAAACAAGTAACTGGCGCACTATGCATACTCATATCGCGAATTGACGGACAAGATATCTATGATAGACAGTTTGCCACTTACCCAGTTCCAGATGTGGACGGCAGCAGCTTACGTTAATCTGTCCATCTGTCCGTCCGATGACGTGGGTCGTCGCGATCTCCATGAAATAGCCCATTTTTTGCACGACACCGCTTCAGTTTGTTGTGTTTAGTGTTAGCCGCTTTCATCTTAATTTAGAACGCTGCGAACGTTGGTAAACATAATTTTCTTTTACGAGCGAGTGTGTATAGAGGAGGCTTTATTATTCTGAATTATTATGTCTATTATTTCGCTTTTTCTCCTCTTTATTTATGACGCGATAAAGCAATAAGCTCTCCTTGGATCGCCTCGTGTTCGTTCTCCTTAAAAGTAAGAGGACATTATTAAATTATGACATTGAAAGAGATAGCTACTGCGTATTTATTTTGATTTAATACAGTTTATCCTATTAAAAATTCTATTTACATTATTAAATAGATAGAAAAAACAAAATATCCTATCCAGAACGGATAGGGTAATTTTTTCGTCTTTGTCATCTTCCTACCCAATTCCCTGTTATCGGGGGTTGGCGCAGTAGTTTTACCCTTCGATTCATATCATGTCAGTCAGATGTCATGAAGCCATGCACTCATTTTTAATTCATTTCATCCATCACACGTGTGATCAATGAATGCGTAGACAAGTGATGGGGATGCTAACATTCGAATAAATACTGCTTAAGGTTCTGGCTTTTGCTTAAAAGCCGGCTGCCTGCCTGACAGCATCCCTTTTTGCGTATAATGTTGTTGATCTCATTCACACACGGGAGATATGGGAGTGGTGACAATTGTATTCTGTTCTGTGTTCACCGCACGACTTCTGTCTACTGATTCAAATTAAAATATTAAACATAATATAAATAAATAGAAATAATTGATGATAATAATAATAATACAATGGAACCCCTACAACAGAAACTAGCCGTAAATTAGCCATAGTTTCTCCTATGTGGGAGCGTTCGCAGTCAATATTAACTGTTATTGGAGCTGTTATTGTTACGCTGTATAATTGTCTTGCGCAAATACATGATCGTAATCAGAATAATAATGCTTTTGCTACATACGCTCGTGGAAATATAGTGGTAATCTGAGAGAGCATGCACCCTAAGTTTCGCTACAATTGTTGTGAGACTGTAATTTATATTGTACTAGCATACAGATAGTCGCTTGTGGCATCGCTTGGTTCGGGAAATCGTTCCCAAACAGTTCAACTGTTGTTTTTACTTAAAAACTGGGATTTGTGTTGGGGATTTAATTGTTAATAACTAAGTCGATACTAAACGCATCAGACTCCTACGCATCGCAACCAGAATGTAATTCACAGAGAAAGCCTTCATTGTCGAGTTTTCACAAAATCTAAATTAGAAAATATATTTATTTCCTATATTAAAATTAGATATTTATCATAAAATAAACATAAATATCAAATTTTAATTGTGTATTAATATTGTATAAGATTAATGCTCTCAGCATTTTACTATTCGCCAATCACATAAACTGAAACTTCACGCACACCGTATCCTCTCTTACACTCTAAGCTATTGGATACAATATGAGATAACATTGATTATAAATACATACATACATAAATCACGCCTATATCCCTAAGGGGTAGGCAGAGGTGAATTTACACCCACTTGATTGATTATAAAGGTATTTCTTTATTAATTTGATAATATCTGCCACAATTTTTAACCGCTTCCGTGGTCTAGTAATCCCCCCACTGGGATTAAGATCCAGATGTGCCGGGTTTGATCCCCAGGGGGTACAAATCTGTACTCGGTTTGGTTGGTGGTAGGACTACTTTCAAGTCCGCCTGGCTAGCTACCACCGTCTTATCAAAATCTGTCGCCATAATAATAATGTTAACAGCATTATCGTGTTCCGATAATTGTGATAAGATAGCCAGCCCCTCTGTGGTTGGGGGTTCCAGGTGAAGCTCGATTCCATCTTCGGCCCTAATCGTCACTTACCATCAGGTGAGATGAAGGGCAAGAGCTACCCTGTCTAGCATAAAAAAACAAGTAAAAAGGCTTTTAATAAGCAATAAGCCGACCAATACCGTATAACAATATCACACACGATCAATCCCGAACCGTACACAATACGTCTCCGGGCAGCGATAAGTCCCGGCGATCCACCGCTCCATCACCCACCACCCGCTTGTTGGGCCTTGCTCTGATTCCCGCCAAGTTCTTACTAAGCGCGAAACTTGGGCCCTTCTCAATTGCTATAATCTCTTCGCGATTGCTATTCATTTGTTGTGTAGCTTAGGGCACGTGGTCGGTGATGGGTGGCAGCGGATATGTTCAATAGCGAATAATAACTAGTAAATAACACACTCACTTCGTAGCGTGTGGTTTTTTTCACAGACCGATACCGCAGCTAATTAATTGCTCTATACCTGCGGGATACAACAATTCATAATGTAAGCTTAAAGCTAAAATATATATATTTCAAGGTGTGTGTAAGCTAACTTCTTTTTATTTCCCTTGACATACATTTTAAAGAATATATTATTACGTAAATGCTAGAAAAATTATTTGAGAGGCCAGAAGTCCTTTCTCTTAAAATAGAGGTCAATAATTTAACGGAATTTTTTGACCTTATTGCCTTATAAAAAATTATGTTTTCTTTCTTACTTTTATCTGCTGAATTATGACCGTCTAAAAATTATGAAACAAGTGATACGACAATGATATTGAGTGGCTATTTCGCTAATTAGCCTCCAATGTAAACAGAGCCGAACTCGCCGCAGGGGAACGCTACCGTATCCTAGTTTGGATGGTCGGACGGCCCATCGCCACTCGCCAACACTTGATGGGCCCACTATGTTGATTTACTAACTACACTTACAGACATACACTTACAAACATACACCTACTGTTTGATGTTTCTGGTGATGATAGCGTTTGCTTTCTTTACGATGAACTCTTTTTAAATGAGACAGAAGATTTTATACACACAAAATCGAAAAATTATAGTCTTCATGCGGGAATCGACCAAGTATCCTCTGCAATCCGCGCCGATGCCTATACCACTCGGCCAACCAAGACTTGGTATTCTCGCATCAAGGCTTTAATTTTACGAACTTTTTCTAACCACAATTTTCTCTATAAATAACAATAAATAAATATTTTTACACTCACACCTATCATCTATCCTTCATGGCTACTAATTTTATATAATGTTGAAATTAAAATCAAAATACGAATACTTTTTGTTTTCGATTCCATTTTAAAATGGTTCTTATTGTAACTACGGTACTGGAGTAGAGATCTCGGATCATGATTAGGTAAAAGCTTCCCCCACTCTTGCTTAATGCTCTAGGCACCACTGCTGGAGTGTGCATAGCCAATCCACCCACAATAGGTAACAAGAATTGTTGTCGCCTTTGTCTTCCGAAGGTGGTAACACATTTTGTGTGTTTCAACAATTAAGCCAGCCAGTCAAACCACCCCTTTCTACATTTTCCAGGAAATGAGTCCTATTTGATTGTATTGTTTACAAACCTTCCATTCAACACGCCCACTTCGCTTCCACGGCTCGTGCTATTCCTTGATTCGTGTACCTAACCCAAACATGCTAGTTACTTGTTACTAAGTTACTAGTGTGAGCTATTCAGAGGCCTAAGTTTCGTTCTTGAATACTACGAACGAAACTTTAGATTTCCCAATCGTTAACGACGTAGTGTTACAGAGTGGGGAGAACATTATTTCTGCCTAATAGTATGAGCTGGATGATATGAATCAAAAAGGAGTGGGTTGTTTGATGACGTCTGACCGATATGTTGTATGATATGTTGTATGTATGATATGGAAGAGGAAACATACTGCGCCGACCCCAGATAGGGGTCGGCGCAGTATGTTTCCTCTCCCATTCATCACTGGGAACAGGGCAGGGAGAAGAAGTATGAGCTGAATAGGTATAATTTCATCAGAGCTGCTTTTCTCATGATGAGAGTGATGAATACACATCTTGTTCACTTTTTATCATTCCCGAATCGTGACATGAATTTTGGAAAAAAAATTCTTCCTTAGTAATGTATTATTGTTAACATTCAACAATAATTAATGTCTTTAAATACTCTTTCTGTGTGTATAACTTTGAGAATCGTAGGTTTTTCAGGAAATTATTTTCCAAGATTTTTTTGCCTTGCTGTTTATTTTGATTTTTAGCCATATAAATTATAAGCTTTTGGATTATATCAGTAAAACTAAATTATCTACCTTTAAGGCTGTAGAATCGTCAAGAAAGTTCATATTATTTAGCACTGCTAATTAGCTTCGACAAGCGGCCTCTCAGTTAGTCACCAACTTAGGGAGACCGAGTGCGAAAACTTTGGCATCCAAGTCTCAATTAGACCCGGGACTTGGGCAAATCAGTCCCGCTATGATTGTGACACTGCGACTTGAGATTAGTAATTGAAACTCATTAGGAACTCGCGTGTGAGGGTGTCGAATTGCCCCAGCGGATTCTGCAAACTTTGCCTCCTCATAACCACTTTGAGTTTTTGAATTACTTTGCATCAAAATCCAGCAACCGGAAACGAAACAATTTATTTTAATCAATTCCTTTCCTCTATGTCTCAAGTGAACGTCCTTCAATTACACTGATGGTTCCAGCAACTAATTAAATTAAACTAAATCTGTGGCTGTCCACTATCTCCAAAATAAACACCTATTTACCAAAGGGGTAATAGAGAGCCCTCTATGCAGAAGATGGAGGCAGAAGAAACGCCACAGCATGTGCTTACAGAATGCAGGAGCGTGGCAGATCAACGGGCGAGGCTACTCCAATCTCCAGTATCAGTCCCGGAACCCTGCAGCAGTCTGAAAACGCTGCAAATTTTTTTGGGATGATCTGGGTTGGTTGGAGTAGGGTGATAAAAGGAGATGCACATTGGCTACGTGGGAAAAGGCCGACTGGAACCTATTTTCTCGAATATCATCTTAATTGTTTTGCCCAGGTTGTTTCCAAGTTATCTGGTGTCGGCACAGTATATTTCCTCTTCCTTTTTAATAATACCATTCAACATACCGGAAAGGTGTTAGTGATGGAATAGACCAAGCTGAGAGATCGATGAACGGAGAGAGTGATTGGTTTGACAACTTTCCAATTCATACGGATCAAGGTTTTTGCTTATTTATGTTTTACAACCAGCAGCCGCTTGCTAGACACCAACCCTCTTTGAGTATGCTGTGGTTGGTGGTTTGCCCTCTTCTATTCGGGTGTCTCGATGTGATTATTAGTCTACACTTAGCAATCTCTCGTAGTCGACTTTTACGACACCCCTTGGGTGTGTCGGGCTGGTGCATTCTATGTTATTTTTCGGTCACAGGCCAGCGTGAAGCCTATTATCTGGAGTGAATTGATTATAATTATTACTTAAAGTCATTACCGACTCACAAAAAGAGGGAATGACTGACTCTACTAACTGAACAATTCTCCTCTATTCCCATATGTACGAAGCTGTGTGTAGTAACAATTTACGTTTAAGAATCCCATTTCAAAAGCAGTTTCCGAGAAAAGTTCTTCTTATTTTACCATTTTAATAAACTTAAGCTTACAATGAAAAGAATTGTTCAATAATTCTCAACACGAAACCTCAACAAAGGCTCGGTGCTCACAAAAAGCAAATAACGCTGCAATTATGCAATAATCTAGATTTTCCCGAAGAAGCCGCTCAGCAGCCGCGGTGTATGCAGAGCGGGCGATTTGTGTGGCGCCCGTGTGTACACAGCGCTACAGCGAACACAGCAGACGGCCGCAATTACACCGCTGCGAATTCAAGAAGGCTTATATTTTTTCACGCACACCAATAAAGTATTCATAAAAGTATTTTCATTTAGATACAAATACTATCCGCCTCTAGTGGTTCGCCCACCGGAATTAGATCAAGAGGTCAGTAGTATATCAGTATTTATACTTGCATCGTAACCTAACGTTACGTTCTGCATAATGACGTATGTCGGTGATACGATAAGATAATTAAATATTTTTGGAATTTATTTCTATCGCTGTGTTGTAACCTTCATCGATAAAAACGACTCGGTTTTATCAACACTACCTCGAACAAACTGCTTCATCGTATTCGTGGGGGACCCTGCCGGGATTTGAACCTAGAATCTACTGAACTATGTGGGCACGTGAAGGATCTGGGAAAAAGACTATGATGTCTGACCAGTTTTAATGGAAGAGGAACATACAGCGCCGACCCAGTGTGACACACGGCCGTGCATCAAGTGTATTCAGTGAACTAATTACGTCGGCTGCTCAGTTTGTCAATCATGCAGCCTGCGAGGTGCCCCGCCCCCGCACCCCGCGCGCTCGCCTCTCACGCTAATTATTTAACTTCGTTCCGGTTTATACGACTCGCGTTATTAGCTAGGGGAATTAGTTTGATTGCATCATTAGGAATTTGATTGCGTATCGGCTTAATAGAATTCTGGCAGTTCGCCGTGCGGGAGTGTGTACGTGGTGATTTACTGGCGCGCTTAAAGAACTGCCTCGATGGGCGTAGGTAGGGGCGTACGTTCGTAAAATTTCGTGTCTTGCCTACTTAGCCCGCAGTTACTCGCGTTCGTTTGTAATTTATTATTACACATTACACAACGAATCAAATAATTAGCAATGTCAAATAAGTGCCGCGTGGTGACGGCAGAGTAGAATACAATTGTCAACACCCCAAATCTCTCCCGTGGGTGTCGTACAAGGCCACTAAGGATAAATCAATGATGAGGAATGGGCAGCAGCGTTCCTCTTATACCACCTCCCAATAGTAATGCACTGCGACTTTTGTGCCCGATAAATGACAATAGGCTCGCTCCCTATTACATGGGACGTAACATAACTGGCGAAACGTGGGTGCTAGTTCACCTCTGCCTACCCCTTCGGCGATATAGGCGTGATTTATGTATGTATGTATGTATGTAAATAAGTTCGCTAAGGCAGGTCACTGAAAGTGTGACCTAAACATATTATTTCCAACTTATCTGTGCTTATGAAGGTCCACCTACAGTTAAGTTGCTAGTTCTTCCTAAAGGTATTCTTCAGTCCATAGTAAACGCCTGCATCTTGACATTAAAGCACTGGCGATAACGATGGAATGAAGAATATCTTCTACCACATTCTTCTGTAGACATCTATCTAAAAACTAGACTAATTAAACAAAGCGTGCCCACACAACGCGACACTCATCCCCGCCGACAGAGTAATAATCGACTCGTAATAAGGCTCGAGTAGAGGCCCGTTGCCTGCCGCTGAACTCCCGGAGCCGTCACGTGTATCCGTAGGCTTACTCAGGTAATCCCCTAGGAGACCGACCTCCTTGAGATATATATAATTTGTCGCCTGTATTTTCGCGTTCTGACGGCCCTCTCACGATATTGGACGGGCATTGTTTGTTTTGTACGGCGCTGGGGGAGAGCGCAAATGACACTTGTATTAAGTCGTACGCTGGTTGTGCCACTTTGTAATGTACGCAGCGGTATCCTATGTCGGTCCTGGGATGGGTGACCAAAAGTGCCCATTCTTGAGCGCCTCTGCAATCTGTAGTTAAACTACTATTTTTACTATTCGATTTTTATTTTAACATTATATAAATGTTAGAAAAATTAGTACAAAGATTTTGGTGGTTAGAAAAAGAACTTCGAAAAATTATGATCTTGAGGCAGGAATCGAACCCGCGTCCGCTGCTATCCGGGCAGGTGCCTGACCGCTCGGCCACCCAAGACACTAATTAACTTGCCGAAATTCTTCCAACCTTTACACTTCACGTTATAAGCCAACGGGTTACCCTCGCAATGTAGAAATAAATTTCAAACATTCCAAAGCAGATATTTTTACAAATACCGTGCGTTCGGTTAAGCTTGGGTTTGCTTTATAAACTATTCGATTTTAATTTTAACATTATATAAATGTTAGAAAAATTAGTACAAAGATTTTGGTGGTTAGAAAAAGAACTTCGAAAAATTATGATCTTGAGGCGGGAATCGAACCCGCGTCCGCTGCTATCCGGGCAGGTGCCTGACCGCTCGGCCACCCAAGACACTAATTAACTTGCCGAAATTCTTCCAACCTTTACACTTCACGTTGTAAGCCAACGGGTACCCTCGCAATGTAGAAATCTTTGTACTAATTTTTCTAACATTTATATAATGTTAAAATTAAAATCGAATAGTTTATAAAGCAAACCCAAGCTTAACCGAACGCACGGTATTTGTAAAAATATCTGCTTTGGAATGTTTGAAATTTATTTCTACATTGCGAGTGTACCCGTTGGCTTACAACGTGAAGTGTAAAGGTTGGAAGAATTTCGGCAAGTTAATTAGTGTCTTGGGTGGCCGAGCGGTCAGGCACCTGCCCGGATAGCAGCGGACGCGGGTTCGATTCCCGCCTCAAGATCATAATTTTTCGAAGTTCTTTTTCTAACCACCAAAATCTTTGTACTATTTTTACTATTTTTTGGAGCTCGATGGCGCAGTGGCTTGGTGCGCTCTGCCTGCGATTGTGTTTACTAAGCAGTGTTCTTTATCTTTAGGTCAGTCATTGGATGGGTAACAATAAAAATATTTCTGTCCTTCGGACGGCATGTTTGCCCGTGGATCCTTGTCGGTTAAGGTGACAAAACAAAATTATTATTTCGAAAAATAAACGTAATCTCCTTTGGCTATAAAGTTGTGACTGTCTATTCAAACGGTCTACCGAGCTCGTTGTTGGCCAACAGTCACTGAAAAGATGGATGGATTGTGTAAGGTGTGATATAAAGGTGATGAATGTAAATGAAGAGATGTCGAGTGACAGTAGAGAATGGAAAAAGAGGACGTACTGCGCCGACCACAAAGAGGATGGGATAAGGGCAGGGCGATGATGATGATGAATCAATCTCAGCCTCAACTTGAAAGCCGACAATAATCTTGCATTATGACAACATTTATTATGCGAAAAATGCGGATTCGATTCCCACGTCAGAGCATAGCTTTCAAAATGTTTACTGATTTTTTTAGACATTTTCTTGCATTTATATACGAAAGTGCTTACATTAGGTCTCCTTCTCCTATTTCTAAGCAATGTAAGTATATCGTTAACATTTGTCGAACAGCTAATTTAGACCTCCTACATCATTTGTTACGCTGTTTCACTTTACCTTTACCGTGACCAAAATCATCCTAAAAATCAAAGAGAAATTTTCAAAACATTGCCCCCCGCCCAAACGTTAAAGTTTCAACACGCAGCCTACTTACATAGGCAAATGATTAAGAAGCCATACTACACCGTTTGAACCCAACTAACAATTTCCACGACCGCACAGTGGGCTACTCGAGCCGATACGCCCACTAGTTCTGCACCTGATATTAATTTCCCTAAGGGCGTATAAATTTTGTCCGGAGTACGCGTAGCGACATACCGGACACTTCTCAGCCAAGAGCGTTGACTGAGGCGTTGGTATAGTTCCAATTGTTTTATTTAAGCCTTGGAACTTCGTAAAACTTTGTCTGACTGAAGATATTGTGACTTAGTTTTGCAGATTTCGAATAAGTTGGATATTTTGCTACATAAAACAAGGCAATTCAATAATATTGCTCTCTGAGATCATAAATACTCGTAATCAGGCAAAAAACGGAGCTTTCATTTTGTTTGTCAAATGATTGATATCATCGCCGGTACGGTACTACCTACTTCTGGTTAGTAGCCTGCCATCCGTATTTCATTATTATACGTTTCACCATATTATAAGGACCATAAGGATAAAGGGTAGTAGACCAAGGAGCTCGAGAGCGCAGAGGCTTAACGCGCTCAAGTTGCGATTGCGGATACTAAGCAATGTTTGCTAAGGCCAGTCATTGGATGGGTGACCAAAAATGTATTATCTAGAGTTACACCGTGCTTTAGAAGATACATTAAGCAGTTGGTCCCGGGTGCATCTGCAGTCGTTAATACCCACCAACCCGCAAGGCCAGCGTGGTGGGTTATGGCCCATTCTCCCTATATTCTTCCATCCATAGGAAAGGCAGCCCCTGGAGGTTAAAGGACTTAACAGACTAATATTTTCAGAAGAAAGTGAACTTCAATAATACACAAACTCCAATAATATTCAATTTCTACATGTAAGGCAGACAGTAGAACACTTTTCTAAAGAAGATGCCTCGAAAACGCAATAGCTACTACTTCATTCCGATGAGGTGCCACCTCCTGCGCCGTTCCAACATCATTGTCGGGGACGTGACCAGCGAGGCAAACCAGTGTGTGATTGCAAGCGATTTTTTCACTGTTACGTGTGTAATCTGGAGCGTTGATTGTCTTGAGGCCGCGCGGCGTGACGAGCTCACGGCCGCCGCGTGCTTTATGAGGAACGGCGGTGTCTATTGTGCCTTCCGGAATCTGCTAGTTTTTCGGCGTGAGCATTCTGCGTACTATGACCAACAAATAACACTTATTTCTAGCTTTCTAGCCTTTGTATTTTTGATTTTATAATAGAACCTATAATATATGCCGTTTGTATCCAGAGCGCTAGGCAAAGGTCACCAAAGAGTGACACGACAGGATGGTCAAAAGCAACAAGGTCGATCTAGAAAGAGGTGGATAGACGATTCAGAGGCATGCTGTAAGACATGGACGGTGTGGGCTCGGGATCGCTCGAGATGGAAGGCTGCGGGAGGGCCTTATAAAAAAATGTGTGATGAGGGTAAATAATAGAAAATCAATGTAGACACCAACCCCCTCTCTCGATACAAGGTGACTAGAGGTAAAGACAACGTTTCTATTATACCACCTAGCAATATACTGCGATTTACGTGCCCGATAGATGGCAATAGGCGCGCCATCTATTACATAGGACCTAATTTAATTGGCGAAAAGTGGATATTAATTCACCTGCCTAACCCTTCGGGGATATAGGCGTAATTTATGTATATTATACTATATCACGCGAGTTGGAAGAAACTAAAGTTTGAAAAAATATTTTACTGCCCCTGAGCAAACGCTATCTGCAGTCTTATGAGAAGAAGCTCAATTCGAAAGAGAATTATCAGTCAAATAAAGGAGTTTCCTGTGATAGTTGTGCTCGCTTGACTCGCGACAATTCCACGGAGCCAGGCGTGCGTCCTCCCAACCCTTTCGGGAGTGCGTCTCGTAAATATTCAAGGTGACATTCTAGAGCACAATTTTTTCAGAATTTACTCAACGCTCGGTGCTATGGCCACTAAACAGGAGCTTGTAACGAAAACATAATAACCATAACAAAAAATAATTTCCACTGCATGTATTATTTTAAAACTAAACGCACAATTTGAAAATAATGCTTGTATTGTTTATCATCAAATAAGTTATTAAACCACTAAAACAATTATTCAGATATATCGAAAAACAAAAGCACAATAACATTACAGTCTAAAAACATAATAATAATATATCAATTAGGCCCCCACAACTATTTCATACTAATTGTCCCGGTCTGGGCGCCAAATTGAAGACGAGGCTAGTATCGACCTACATGCCCTCCTGGGCTGCTAAGCCTAGCAATCTTGGAAGCAAAGTTCCAAGAGCCGGCCGCGTGTCTCATGGCCGCATCCTAAATAAGTTTGTAATATTATCATTGTTTCTCGCCCCAGCCGCGCGGGTCCTCGGGGAGCCCCCTCATTTGAATACACCCTGTTTATTGTGCCCAAGTTTTTTTCCTTTTCCGTGTTTTTGCCCGAATTATCGAATAAAATTTTCCCGCCGTTTGAGCGTATTATCTCGAGAAGTCTGACGGTTGATTTCCTCAAATACGAGCTGAGAAATGTGAATGCTTTCCGTTTATTTGCTTTTTGCTAATAGTGTCAGTTCTTTCATCTAAATATAAATACATTTGCTGTAATTCCATAGATTTTAATTGTTAATGTATCAACGAAATTTACATTTAAATACAGACATTTAAAATTTAATAAAGTTTTCAACTATAGATTTTTTTCGATACAATATGGAATCTTCTTCATCCTCTTGCCCTTATCCCATTTATTTATTTAATAATTTATTGTACACAAAGAAACAATAATAAAACAATTAATATTAAAAAATATCCAAAAGGTGAGGCTTATTTCTAAAATAAATCTCTTCCAACCCACCAACAATAGGAAAAGCGCTGCGAGACGTGAATGTCGTGTGTACACAAATAAATGTGTGTTAAATATACCTACATAAAACATATGTTACATACAAATACAATAAATGATATTGGGGCCGGGCCCCATTTCATTTGGGGCCAGTGCAGTATGTTTTTTCTTCTTCTTCCATTCACTTAAGTGCCTCATTCACTCTATTAACCTTCATGTAATTTCTCACGCAATTCATCCATCTCTTCTGCGGCCTTTCTCTTCTTTTCTAACTCTCAACAGACATTTTCATCACCCTCTAAGACACATGCATTTCGTTTCTCATAACATGTTTGTACCAGACCAAACGAAACCTATAGAATAAAAAATGTGCGAGTTTGTTAAAAGTAAATAAAAACTGTATCAAACATTATGCTACCTGGAGCCTGGACAATTTGTATCGTACGTGTTGCAAATAGCGAGCGGATACGTCGGCCGTTTTCATCGCAGCCGTACGGGGCCTTTGATGGCATTCTTATTGGACGACACGGGCTCTGTGCCCGCTTAGCCTTTCAATGTACCATTGATACACCTTCCTGTGAATTTAGGTTGTACTCCCATCTGGAAATGCAAATCTATTTCACACAAAATTTCCTCTTCAGAAATGTATCTCGTTGCCAACAAAATAGGTAATTTTTGCGTCATAATGTTCTCATGTATTTAAGAACGTAACGTGGAAGAATAGCAGAGGAAGACAAAAGAAAAGATGGATGTGTTGTGCAAAGGAGGATTTGATAGCGAGAGGGGTGGATGAGAAAATTGAGAAATTGGTGAAGGATAGAGAGGAGTGGAAGGAGAAAACAGGTGCCGACCCCGCCTACAGCGGGATAAGGGCAGAAAGAAGAATGTTATCATGTATTTATATATTAATAAGGCGCTTTCATTGGCTGTTGATAAAAAATGGAGTCCTTAGTCTCAATAACGCATTTTCTTCACTCAGTCAAAGTCAAAGTCAAGTCTCCCAAACCCGCCCACGCCCCGATCCGCAACGAAGCGCCGACCCTGACGCGTTTAATACCAAGATGATACTAAACGCACCAGAGCCCAACGCTCCGCTAGCAGAACGGCACGCAAGTAGGCTGTAGAGAAACCCACCATTGTCAACTCTCATGCTGCTCCGGCCACCCATCCCGTTCGAAGCGAAACGCTAATCGATCACCTGTTCCCGTGCAACATTCACGTGTCGCCGATAAACTGCCAACCGTTAGCTGATGAAGCGTGAACGAAGCACGCGACAAACTCATGAAATATTAATACGGGAGCGGGGGATCTCTGAACGCGGCTATGGTAATGACGAAGGTTGCTCCTCTGAATGAAGAATCACTCTGAATTTGTAACTAGTTCCGATTGATCGCGCGTTGTTTCCACCGTCACTGTTGCGTCTATTGAATTTTGCATATGGCCTCGCTGCTAACTTTTCTTGCGTCGTTCGGCTGGACCCGAAAGTTGTCTGGGCAGACGCGTCAATGTATTGCTGATGGGTCACTGACGGCTATTTACTTTTAAGTTGGTTTTATCTTCCAGTAAAAATCGGACAGCTTACTATTTCAATTTGTCATGCTTTTTTAATCAATATATGTAAAAACATCATTTGTTTAGCTTTATAAAAAATTAGATTTCAAATATACAGGCAACTTTTACTAACATACTTCTTTTGATCCATTGCTCTCATTATTATCCTTTCAGTTTATGATATTGTTTAACTGGCAAAGAATGTAAACTTACAAAGACAATGTAAACTAGTTTTTAGTGTCGTACAAAGCGACTAATGGGCAGAAGTTTCTCTTATACCATCTAGCAATATACACGCCCGATAGATGGCAAAAGGCTCTTCCCTATTACATGGGATCTAACTTTACTGGCGAAACGTGGGTGTTTATTCACCACTGCCCACCCCTTCAGGGATAAATAGGTGTGATTTATGTATGTTTATTCGGTACAGATTGCTGAGCGTAAAACGGACATCTAAAATACTCATTTCCATTGGTGTGCAATACGCGTGCAATAAATTACAATGCATTTGACACCGTTGTATTGGTTAGCAACAGATATTGCAAGCTCCGATGATAGATGACGCGCAAACATGAAAAATATGCTTTATTAACCGTTACCTATCACTGCCAGGCACGTATTTTATTTTCCAATTTGTTCCTGTTTGCGATCAATATTTGAAAATCTAGGGGCCTGTTTCACAATCGACAAGTAAGTTTTAAGTAACTTACTTCGCAGATCATTTGACAGCAGTTGTAATTTAATAGTTATTTGTTGTACGTGAGTGCAAAGTTGTTTTTTAACCGCGTGCTCAATTTTGATGACCGAGCTAGCGAAGGATTCTAAAATTAGAATCCTGAGCGATAGCGAGGGAATCAAAAGAGCACAAGGTGAAAAATCTTTGCACTCGAGTGCAACACGTAACTTTTCATCCCCCCCAACGAGGAAATTGCAAAATACAACAAAAAATACAATCACAACAGTTTCTGTTTTCACCCAGAAAGTTCCACAACACCCTCCCATTAACCCAAACACACTCTCAACACCCACCCAGAAACACCCGCAACATTCACACCCGCAATACACACCCATCCACTCAGACACACCCAAAAAACACCCATTCACCCAGAAACACCCACAAAACACCCATTCACCCAGAAAAACCCACAAAACACCCATTCACCCAAAAACACCCATAAAACACCCAAAAAACACCCATTCACCCAGAAACACACACAAAAACCCAATTCACCCAGAAACACCCACAAAACACCCATTCACCGAGAAACACTCACAAAACACCGATTAACCCAGAAACACCCAAAAAACACCCATTCACCCAGAAACACCTACAAAACACCCAATCACACCCAAAAAACACTCAATCACCCAGAAACACCCACAATTCTCACCCATCCATTCAGACACACCCACAAAAACGCATTCACCCAGACACACCCACAAAACACCCATTCACCTAAACTCACCCTTAAAACACCCATTCACCCAGACACACCTCCAACAGCCACCCATCCACCCAGCCACACCCGCAACATTCATCCAGACACATCTGTAAGTACCTAATAAAAATTACTCCGAGACGGTCAATCAGCTTGAGTCAAGCACGTTGATTTTCTGTATGTTTTTGTTCCGTTGCTAGCGTAAACAAATCAAACAGACCCAAAAAGCTTTTAAATGCTTGACTCAAGCATCAAGCAAGCGTTGTAGACGATCAAAATGTTTAAAGCAAGATTGACGCCAAGCTGATTGACCGTCACGGAACTCCTAGGTTTTAACAAATTTATGACGTGAAAAGATTAGTTAGTTTTAAAATTCTCCCTATATTTTAGGGAAGGCAAAGGGTCTAGCCCATACAGCCAAGTCTTTAGTGTATTTTATCTGTAGTCTTATGAAATAATGAGTGGGTGAAATGATGAATGAAATGAATTTTACGTTAAAATGTGGGTGTCAAACATTTTAACGCATCTAGGGAGTGCTTGGAGCGAATTTAATGGTAACAGAGTTCATGATGAGGTGGACAAAACCACTTTTTAAAGTGGTCTTCACCACATCATCAAACCCATCACAACACTTATTTTCAATGATTCTGCATAATTGCACATCAACACGGATGCTTGTGCATCAAAATAACACCACTTTCACTGCACAAAATCCACTCTGTTTCCATTACAGTTTCCATACTCTGGGTCCATTTTTGAATTAGTGAAAATAAATCCGACTGACACCACGAAACGCGCCAAACACTCTCGATGTGAAAAGAAAATGGCGCGCGCAAAGCAAATTACAAAAAAAGTACACCAAGAAGGTTCCGAGTCTGAGTTTTTAACAAATTAAAATAGGTTGCATGACAATTTCGGCACCATGGAGGTAGAAATAAATATGTATAATGATGTTTTGAATTCACAAACTCATTGCACACGATGTTCTAAATTCAAATTTACTTTAACCTCTAGAGTCTAGAGGATAAAAACGGCTTTTGCACTCAGATATCGAAGAGCAAAAACGCCTTTTCCGAGATGGTGGGATGAAAAATATATGTTAATCGAACTGCAAAGTAAGCTATACTTCGCACTTACTTGTCGATTGTGAAACAGGCTCTCATCATCATCATCACCAGCCCTTTAATGTCTCCACTGCTGTAGCACGGGCCTTCCATATGGAAGAATATAGGGAGAATGGGCCATAACCCACCTCGCTGGCCCAATGCGGATTGGAGGGTATTAACGACTGCAGTGCACCCGGGACCAACGGCTTAACGTGCCTTACGAAGCACGGAGGAACCCTAGATAATAAATATTTGGTTACCCATATAATGACTGCAATCGTTTGTCGTTAATCCAAGACGTTAAATCTGGTATTTATCCATAAAGTATTTATTGCAAGTGGACCGAAGTCGTGTATCACATAGCCTGACGCGCAGTATTCACCACCTTCCGACTCGTGTTTCCAATTTACAATGATAGATGGCATGCATAACGTGTTCCGGGGAAAAAAGACGGTTGGAAGCTGCCGCAGTTTAAATGTTTTTATATTAAAGCCTTACTTTTACTGCTGCACTCAGAGACGTCAAATAACGTTAATGAGTACTTAACGTCAAAAAATTACAATTCAAAACTAGTAGCTATTCTTGCCGGGTATGGTCTAGATTTGAATGAAAATTTTTGACATTAAATACTCATTAAAGTTAATTGACGTCTCTGAGTGCGGCAGTAAGAGTCTTATGTAATTTATATTTACTCGCCAGTCTCCCAGCAGGGGTAGGAAGAATCACTCCACTTGCTATGATCTTATTAATGTGTCTTTAATACATGCTCGTCGCGTCAGTTTCTCTTATGGGTTTTTCTCTTATGGTTTCTCTGTACCCTTGTAGTGGCCCTTTTACATGGACGCTTGACACAAAAAAATTTAATCTAGTGGAAATAATCATTATCATCGCTAGCCCTTTAAAGTCACCACTGCTGGGACACAGCTTTTCAGCACAGCTTTCCTATGGGTGAAAGAATATAGGAAGAGTTTAATAAACCCATAACCGGGATATAAATACTAATATATTTTTAAAACCGACAAATTTTCGTCCATCATATCACTTTCCACTACCTGTGGAAAGCCATCCAAAGATATTACTAGTTTTAAAGTGTATGTGCTCACAAAATGTACACTATTCCCACGTATCTAAATACATCATAAGTAAAAAACAATTGCGAAAGCTAAACACACAGTCCACCACAGCCGTCGCTAGCTTTTAAAATTAGCCCGAAAATATGTTTCCCCGCCTACAGCCGCGTTTTATCGCGCCATTCTGCTAAGTTGTGTCGCTGCGATGCGGCTGCGGCTGCGGTCAGTCCGCCGCGCGCGTGCCGCAGTTTATGCGCAACCAGCGCCACTCCAATTACGCGATAGCAGCACAGCAGAAGACATTCCCGGCGCTGTATCCGTTTCTGTGTGCAATTTTATCATAGTATTACTGTTTAGGTTTTTCATTGTAATTAGAGTCATGAATTATTAGAGGAGCTTGATAGGAATGGATTATCGAGCTCGATGGTGTTGCGGTCTGTGATTGCTGAAATTAAGCAAAGGCCAGTCATTGGACGGGTGACCAGAAATGTATTACATTGAGTTCTATCGTGCTTCGTAATGCACGTAAAGCCGTTGATCCCGGGTGCATCTGCAGTCGTTAATGCCCTCCAATCCGCACTAAGGCAGCGTGGTAGGTTATGGCCACATATATCTGTGGTTATGGCCCATTCACATATTGGATCACCCATCCTAGACCTCGGAACATTTGAATGAATCCTCCGTTGCAAATGTTGCTTCGGCTATCTATGCGACTATATTTTATTCGACTATATTTTACTAGCCTTTTTTCATCGTAATCAAATTGAAAGTAATTAAGTAAGTTCTATACTTTTATGTAATATCCGCTGAGGCCTTCCCCTACCATTTTCTCCATTTAATTCCAACAATTATCTATAGATTCCTTTTTGTCACTCTCCTTACAATCATCGTTTCTATGCGACTAAACTCATTTATCAAAATTTATCTAATTAAAAAAAAAGTGGTTGTCACTTCTTTATTGGATAATTTTTAATTGGGAAAATATGTATCAGTTTCTTAAAAGTGCCTGACAGCATTACGAGTTCTTATTAAATATTTTCATCATAACGAATATTAAAAACTTGCACAATACTGCCATAGAGAGCCCACATCTTCCATATATCAGCCACAAGCCGACTTTAGATTCACTTGGAATTCTAAAAGAAAAGCGTCAAAGCTTTATATTGCTTTGGTGACGTCGGGCCATAAAATCAGGGACGAGTGATTTTCATCTGTAGTGATTAAAACAGCAATCCTGATAACTTTTATCATTAAAACTTAGTATTTGCACAAAATTAATAAAGAATGTTCGCTGAGCCAAGGGAAAAAGAAAGAGCTCAGAGACGTCAGAACATTTATCCATCTAGCTTGATAAATAATGCAGGATACGCATTCCCATACACCGTCCAAAGAAGACGATGCAGGGGTATGTCGGACTCTTCTCGTTAATAGGGACGGGAACCTTACATGGGACCTGACATAATTGGCGAATCGTGGGTATATAATTATTATTAATTAATATTGATATTGTTTATTTTTATTCAATTACCCGCTCCGCCTGCACAACCGCCGCTTCCGTGGCCCCAACATAAAGGCTAGACACGACGTATGAGTGAGACATGTATTATTCATCACCCACCTACTGTTTGCGTCTAAACGGCGGGCAAAAGATTCCAAATTAAATTTGGTATGCAAACAAGATCCGCGAGTCGCTGCTCATTGCAGTTCGTCGGGAGACGCTCTTTTGATCTGCGCTGTGGATATGAGGCTGTCATATTAAGTTGACTGTTTAGTGCCGACAAAGAGTTGACTCGCTTCTGAAATTGAGTGCGGCGTTGCGCAGTCGTTATGCTGAAGGTTTTTTTTAGGTGTTGACGTTTTATTTGAGACTGATTAATCTAGAAGGGCTTGGCTGTTAACAACTTCTTCTTCCTGCCCTGTTCCCAGTATATCTAGGGTCGGCGTAGTATGTTTCCTCTTCCATTGATATCGGTCAGACGTCATCAAGCCATCCACTCTCTTTTGATTCATATCATTCATTACACCGTAAAGGTACTAGTGATGAATGAATGATCTGCTAGGTACCCCAACTAGATCTGTCTGGTCAAGTCATGAAGAATATAGTAGATCTTCCTTCTTCTCCCTGCCCTGCTCCCAGTCTATCTGGGATCGGCGCAGTATGTTTCCTCTTCCGTGAATGGAAGCCATCCACTTTGATTCATATCATCCATCACACCGTAAAGGTGCTAGTGATGAATCCGTTCGTTCCGACGTTCCGTCTCTTTTCTATACATTCAGTATGGAAAAGAGACGGAACGGACCATGTCGAGAGATCGATGAACGGAGAGAGTGATTGGAATGACAACATTCCAATCCATACTGCTCAATGTTTTGGCTTAGGTTTTACATACTCTTTGGATATGCTGTTGTTGGTGGTTTGCCCTCCACTATTCGGGTGCCCCAAGGTGCTTATTGGTCTACACCGAGCAATCTCCCATAGTCGACTTTTACGACACCCATGGGATGAGTCGGGGCTGGCCAATTCTACATTATTTGTTCTCCATCATAGAAGACCATAGAAGAACTATGCTGGTCTGTGAGTGAACAAATAACTGTTTGGCTGTTATCAACTGCAGATATTATTATAGTAGTACCCATTGAATTAACTAACCGTCAATTTAACGAAAGAACGAGCACGCTAAAATACTGAAAGCGCTGTAAAAATTGGTTTTCACATACATTTACTCTTCAAGTTATAGCTATGACAGAGTAGCTATTTAGAGTTTTTGCTTATGGTATTTATGTTTAGCTGTATGGGAGCTAACATGATTGCGAGACGTGGGTGTTAATTCACCTTAGCCTATCGCTTCAGAGATACATTGGCGTGATCTATATGAAGGTATGTATGTTCCATGTTATCATAATGTACTAATTTTTGTAACATTCATATAACGATGAAATTAAAATCGAATATATCATAATGTTGTATATGCCTGTAAAGGCATGTCTCGAAATATTTACTCAGATTGGTTTTCTGAGTAGGTTTTCGATCGTGTATCATAAAAATAAATGAATTCTGTCAGATTTCCAGCTTCGTTCACACTAAGCGGATTATCTTCTCCTGTGAGTGCGCAAACAAAAAATTGGTTCACGTTCTAATTTGGAATAAATGTGGGTTGGACCTTTCAGCTACATTTGTTGCAAGCGATGGCTTGTACCGTAGAGGCGATCCAAATAAGATAACAACGTCATAATAATATTGTCACAGGCGCATCTTGTGTTATCCTCGACTTGATCGAAGCTTAGAAAGAAAATGTCGTTCTCGTAGCATAAAAAGCCTTTCAAGATGGAATAGAAACTAAAAGAGCCTTAATAAAAGGATAAACATATAACTATAAATTATATAGGTCCTAAAGATATTTCAATAGATAGATTTAGACAGGTAGCAATTTTTGCCCATAACTTTAATTTAAAGTAAAAATTTGTAGTACGGATGATATAAGTGCTGATAATTACTGTAAAATATTCCCCCTCAAACCTGGAGTCAGGTAATTAAAGTCGTATTTTATGTGATAAACTAAATTACTCAAAAGACCAAGTTTTGGGCACAAATCTATGGACCACATTATTAAGAATAAATTTATAAACGTTATAACAAAAACAACATTGATAAGTAAAATATAAAGTTTAAAGTATTGTCAAATTTAAGTATTATCCCGACATATTAAATAATTATGTCGAGACAATACTCAAATTTGACAGTTTTCCCCCCTCTCAAACTATCTACCCTTCATGGATTTTCATGCATATTTAGGAATGTACGTATTCCTCAATTAACTCGATTAAAAGGAATCAAGAATCATACCAAACTGCCTTCTAAAACATTCCCTAACATCTACACCAAACGGCCCATAACTTAATCAAGCTGTTACGGATACGATAATATTGTTTTTCGCAGTCAATAGACCGCTATTATCGCCGTTAGTCCGATTTCCTATTTGTTTAGGATGTTGGGAGCGGACTCAGTGATAAGACTAGGCGGCTTGTGCTACAAATAAAATTGTACATACATACATACATAAATCACGCCTATATCCCCGAAGGGGTAGGCAGAGGTGAACTAGCACCCACGTTTCGCCAATACGCCAAAGAAAATTGTAGTAAGAAAAAAATCTAAAATTATAGTCTTGATGCGGGAATCGAATCCGCGTCCTCCGCAATCAGGGCAGATGCTTATACCACTCGGCTAACCAAGACGTTCATAATATTATGTTGTATGTATGTTCAGTTTACTTTTCATTATCGCCTTTCATTAGCACATGTGTGTATTATGTTAGGTATATTGTGTTCACTTTACTTTTTATATACGTGTGCACGGCAATGAATGCCATGAAAAGCTGTCAACAGTTTCACTTTCATGTGCATCCTTAAAATGTTGGATAGAAATGTTATTTTCTCGTAATAAAACCTGGGGGAAGAAAGCTCGAAGCGGCAGCATAGGGGCAGGTGTGATTATAAATGTTCAATTTCCCATAGGAACAGACATTACAAGTCCCCCACGTGCAAAGTGACTTCATCCACTCGGAAAGGAATCTTGACCTTCTTTTGCATTCAAAGTCCATAATAAACGAACCTTCACGCTAATTAACCTTAAGGCGCTACATAACCAATATTCAACAATAGGATTTACTCGTATATTTTGTACTACTATTGTTCTGGTTTTCAAATATGTCAGAGTTGACTAATCAATACAGTAATTTACAAAAGCCAAAACAGCAACGATAACATCTAATTCCCTTATTTTCGTTTTACGATCAAACGGACGTTTATTTAAAAACCCAAACCAAGTGTAGCTATTAAACGGGCACTAAACTATTTCATGAAACAGATTTTTTATAAAATGATTACGTATTAAACAAATAATTTCCACTAACTAAAACGTTTCCGATACGACTTTATCTTTTTTCTTCGTAATGAGAAGTCATATTATCTCTATGTGTCTATGGCGAAAAAACGTTCACGAGGTATCCTTAACTTTAAGCCTGGTTATTAGGTTTGATTTTTTATTTCAACATTTGTATTCAACAAAGAAAAATTGTGATTAGAAAAAGTTCGCACAATTCTTTGCACAAAAAATTACCAGTGTACATGCGGCCTAAGTGGCTACTCGCTGGCACCCGCGTCCGCCCGCCACCGTGACCACAGCCCGCTAGGGTTGGCAATCGTCAAAATACACCCGCGTCACGGTAATACTATCTATGTGTCTAGTATAGTCAGCGCGCGAGCTGCGACTCCGAGAAATCCGGAGCTGAGGAAACGGGCGACGCACTATCCCTAGTGTAGTGTCATAAGAACACTACTCTAGGGACAGTGCGGGGTATAGAGCGAAGGTATGGAGCGACGCATTCCTGCCCGCTTTGTCAGCCCCCGATTCCTCGGAGGTCACGCGCAGCCTATGCGAATTGCTCGCTGGCACCCGCGTCCGCCGCCACCGTGGCCACAGCCCGGCCCGCTAGGGTTGGCAATCTTCAAAATACACCCGCGTCACGGTATCTATGTCTTGCCTGCCTACCTCGTATAGAGAAGGAACCCTATCCCTAGCGTAGTTTCAGAACACTAACTAGGGACAGTGTGGGGTATGCAGGGACGGTTGGGCGCTTTCTCAGCCCCCCATTCCTCGGAGCTCGCGCGCGGACTATAGATAAATGATTACCGTGCCCGCGTCCGCCGCCACCGTGACCGCAGCCCGCCCGCCAGGGTTGCCAATCGTCAAAATTCCGCCAACACCGATCAACCGGGATGTTTTCTCTGGAAACACGTCGCGTCGCATGAATCATTTATAAATGCAAATGGCCATTGTTCCCAACTACCCGCGATTATTCGAGTTCGGTTATCGTTGACGCATGGGCCGGAGCGTCAACGATTTATTTATATATCCCGATGTTTGGCTGCCGCAGATTAGGGGCAGTTTTCACTGTTGGCTAATGGTGTTTGTTCATACGTGACGTGTCACTGCGATTTGTCCGCGTTTAACGATTAATCGTTACACTGCAAAGTTGGATTTATTATTTCTGTTCGTGGATAATTCATTGCGTAAATTTTTGCGATTCTGGTTACTCATTCCTAAATTTTAATTTTTAACGATTGTTTTTGAAAATCTGAGTATTGTGTAGAGGCCGCTGTGACTTTATGTGTATTAACAGATTAGAGTGGATTTCAGCGAAAAACTTGTGTATTTTTTTTTTTAAATAGAGATAGATATTTGGAAGTTCTCAATTATTAATGTTCATTTGTCGAACTATTCTCTGAATTAATTTTGATAATGTGCTATAAAACATCGGTATCTATTATAGTTTCAACGCCAGATAATAGTCCAAATATAATTAAAGTTATTTTAAGCTGGTCAACACACGACCTGAACCTAATTAAACGAGCTCGAATGATGAAATGGGCGCTAGAATTAATTAATTACACCTGCCTCTCTATTTAATAAAGTTTTTAATACTTTAATATACACGAACCTTGCGATTGATACGCATAAACATTGCACTTGCCTATATTAGACACTTAACTCTAGTAACTCAGGGATACAGAGTGAAGGGGGTTATCTGACATAGACTGTATCTGTCTTTTTTACATATAAATATTTATAATGTACTACATATACATAGAATATAGAATGTATGTGTTCATCACAAAGATTTGCCCCTACCAAGATTCAAATCCAAGACCTCTCACCGATAGCGATCTGACCATTCGACCAAACTGGTCGTCAATATATAACTAAATAATAAACAAGAGTACACATTTAAGAATATTAAAATCCGACAAAAGAATTACGAGGCGATAATTATGGGTGAATTTAAAGTTTTCTTTCCGGGAAATGTGCAAGGGAACTCAAGCCAACGCCGCCCGGAATGCCAGCCATGCCGGCCGTCCGGCATCCGCTGGGCGGTCCCGAGAATTCCCTCCCTATTAAAAGCTGCCAATATCGCCAATTCCGCTTTGTTGCCTCTCAGAGATACCGCGGTATCTGTTGACAGATCTTTCAGTCTGTTCTTGTGAATATTAGTTACTCTTTATTTCAATTGTCTATGCGAATTGTACTTCTTGAGTTCTTGGCTGTTGCAGTTTTGTTCTACCGGTTTCCATTGAGATGTTGATTGTGATTGATGCCACGTGGCGACGGCAGAGCAGAATACAATTAGGCTTACCCCATATTACATGGGACCTAAGTAACACATTGGCGAAACGTACACGCGTAATTATGTATGTAATTTTATATAGTATACATTTACTTATAGTATTTATTTGTTTAATGCCGTGTGGTGACGGCAGAGTAGAATACAATTGTCACCACCCCAAATCTCTTCCGTGGGTGTCGTACAAGGCGACTAAGGATAAATCAGCGATGAGGTATGGGCAGCAGCGTTCCTCTTATCTTATACCACCTAGCAATAGTACTGCAACTTTTGTGCCCGATAAATGGCAATAGGCTTGCCACCTATTACATGGGACCTAACATAATTGGCGAAACGTGGGTGCTAGTTCACCTCTGCCTACCCCTTCGGGGATATAGGCGTGATTTATGTATGTATGTATTTATTTGTTACCTAAGCAACATAAATTTAATATCTTCTTACCACTAATAAAAGCCTTGTACACAAAACTACGATGCGAACTGAATCAGATGCTGTCACTGTCACTCTTTATTGATAATAATGGGTCAGGAACACTTTTTTTTACGATGCGACGTCGCATCGCAGTTTTGTGTACAAGCACAAAGTATTGAGTAAGTATAATAAGTATTCCTGCGCATAAGTGGAATAATATTTTTTTCATCCCACCATCTCGGAAAAACCGTTTTTGCTCTTCGATATCAGAGTGCAAAAGCCGTTTTTATCCTCTAGAGGTTAAAGTAAATTTGAATTTAGAACATCGTGTGCAATGAGTTTGTGAATTTAAAACATCATTATACTTATTTATTTCTACCTCCATGGTGCCGAAATTGTCATGCAACCTACCTCGGAACTCCATTAGGGACGGTAATTTTTATTAGGGACTTACAGGTGTGTCTGGATGAATGTTGCGGGTGTGGCTGGGTGGATGGGTGGCTGTTGGAGGTGTGTCTGGGTGAATGGGTGTTTTGAGGGTGTGTCTAGGTGAATGGGTGTTTTGTTGGTGTGTCTGGGTGAATGGGTTTTTGTGGGTGTGTAGTAATGTGTATGTTTAATAGTGTCTTTTTGTTTTATTTAACTACTTACGGCGATCAGTCCATTCACAATGAAAACACAAATTACACAATACTATAATGTTTATTGAAAGAAGGTTCACGTATAGTCACAAATAGGCACAAGAACGTTCACAGCTACACAGATAACAGGTGGATAGAATAAGAGAAGAAATAGGAAGTAAACAAGCGAATTACTGATTATAATAACAAGCGTTAAGGCACTAGCAAATATCATCAAGCGCGATATGCGGTTGGCGTCGTAGCAGGCTTTCGACTGGTGGGCCGGCGCGGCATCGGCGCGGCCGCCGCTCGGCTAACAGCTGGTGTGACGTCATCCTTTGTATTGTTATTTCGCATGTGTCCATTACTCCGGTCCGTCTTCCGATTCATTACTAATCTTGATTGTATTTTTATTTGGTATAGTTTAACATATTTTGTAGTTATTTGAATTGTATTTAAATTGTATGATAAGATCTTAGTTATAATTTAGATTTTAAGTTATAGTTATTATTTATTTTTAAGTTTATTCTTTGTAATTTATGTTAAGATTAGTGTTACAATTATATGGATTTTATTTAAGTGGCTCTGTAAATTATATCTATAGGCCACATCACTCCCCTGCCGAGACAGTTTTACGGTCGATAGTAGTCTGGAAATTTTACTACTCTTCCACTTTTGGTTCTCTTTTCAGGGACTTGAGGAGAGGGCTGTGGACTAGTCTGAGGAGGAGTACTGTCAACTAGGTAGGCTGGCTTTAGTCTGTCGATAGTCACAGTTGCCTCTTTTCCTTGGACTTGTATTTTAAAAGTTTTTGGATTTCTTTCCAGAACTTTATGTGGTCCTGTATATGGAGATTCCATCGACTTCTTAATTGGACCTTGGCGCATAAACACGTACTCTGATTTGAAGATATCAGCAGGTATATAAAAAGTTTTCTTACAGTGCCATGCAGCTGGAGTCGGAGATAACTTCCTGGTGTGGTCGCGCAGCCGAGAGAGAAAGCTAGTGACATCAATGGAAGAATTTGTACTGGGAACAAAAAATTCACCTGGCAGTCGGAGTGGTTCACCATACACCAGTTCTGCAGCGGAGGCCTTCAGGTCGTCTTTCCATGCACTTCTTATTCCTAGGAGTACTAATGGGAGGACTTCTGACCACGTAGGATTGTTGTGGCACATAATAGCAGCCTTCAACTGTCGGTGTAGTCGTTCGACCATTCCATTTGCAGCGGGATGATAAGCAGTAGTAGGACAGTGAACAGTACCTAAGTAATTGCAAATACTTTTGAACAATTGTGATTCAAACTGCTTGCCACGGTCAGTAGTTATTTTGTGCGGGCAGCCAAAGCGAGCAACCCATCCAGAAATAAAAGCGCGAGCACAGGTCTCTGCGGTGATGTCTTCTAGAGGGTAAGCTTCAGGCCATCTCGTGAAACGGTCGATAACAGTGAGGCAGTACCTGAAACTAGAAGAGTATGGTAAAGGCCCTACGATGTCCATATGGACATGGGAAAAGCGGTCAGTCGG
The DNA here is from genome assembly GCA_963931975.1 of Cataclysta lemnata. Classification (NCBI taxonomy): domain Eukaryota; kingdom Metazoa; phylum Arthropoda; class Insecta; order Lepidoptera; family Crambidae; genus Cataclysta; species Cataclysta lemnata. The sequence goes on along the minus strand of OZ008343.1, from coordinate 206,282 downwards.
ACATGGGAATTGTGACATAGGAGAGGTAGTGTGACGGGTGACTTTGTTGCGTTGGCAATCTGCGCATTGTTGAGCCCATCTTCTGCAGTCTCGACGAACATGAGGCCACACATATCTTTCTGACACCAGTTTAGATGTTGCAGCAGGACCTGGATGACTCAGATTGTGAATGCTGTCAAATATCTCTTTGCGAAAATCAGGTGTGATATATGGCCTAGGACGAGATGTGGATAGGTCACAGTATATGTTACCGTCAGCTGTTTTCAACTTGTCTAACTTTAAAGAAGTGTCTTTCTGAAGCAAATGTTTCAATTCAGGGTCATCATCTTGTTTGATTTGAAGCATTTTGAAGTCTATGACATTGCCTATGCTCTCAATGCGGGAAAATGCATCAGCGACTACATTATCTTTTCCTGACACGTGTTGTATATCCGTCGTGAATTGTGCGATGTAGTCCAGGTAGCGATGTTGTCGAGGTGAACAATTATCCCTTTTTGTAGTAAAAGCGAAGGTGATAGGCTTATGGTCGGTGAACACTTTAAATGTTCTTGCCTCAACCATATAGCGAAAATAGCGTATACCTTCGTAGATGGCCCATAACTCCCTGTCATATGGGCTATAGTTACGCTGTGCATTGGTGAGCTTTCTAGAGAAGAATCCTAAGGGCTCCCAGCTTGCTTCACATTTTTGTTGAAGAACTGCTCCAATGGCAACGTCTGAAGCATCCGTGAATAGAGCCAAATCTAATTCTGTGTTCGGGTGAGACAGAAGTGTGGCATTAGATAGAATGATTTTGCACTCTTCAAATGCATGCTTTAGCTCCGGGGTGATGTGAACTGGTGTTGATCCCTTCACTTTTGGTCCAGAGAGAATATCGTGCAGTGGTCCTTGAACTTCAGCTGCTCCAGGTAGAAACTTCCTATAAAAATTGGTCATACCTAGAAATCTTCTAAGTTCTTTTGCTGTTTTAGGCAAAGGGTAATTTTGAATCGCCTTGACTTTTTCATCCAAAGGGCGTATTCCTTCGGGTGTTACATGGTATCCTAAAAATTCAACCTCCTTGACACCTAACACGCTTTTAGAGGTGTTAATTACCACGCCATATTTTTTAAGACGCTGGAAAAGAATTTCCAGGTGTTCCAGATGTTCCTTTTCACCGCCTTTTGTGAACACCAAAATATCGTCCACGTAGCCAAACGCGAAATCTAAACCTTGTAGAACCTCATCAAGAAACCTTTGAAATGTTTGGGCCGCATTTCTTAACCCAAATGTCATATAAAGGAATTCAAAGAGGCCAAACGGTGTTGTGATTGCCGTCTTCGGTATATCGCACTTATTGACGGGGATCTGGTGAAAGGCTTTCACAAGGTCAATTTTTGAAAACACCTGACAACCCGATAAGTCATGTGAAAAGTCATGAATGTGTTTCACGGGATATCGATCAGGTATTGTTCTGGTGTTCAGGCGTCGGTAGTCTCCACATGGACGCCACCCAGCATCCTTCTTTGGCACCATATGCAGAGGTGACGACCATGGACTCTCGGAGCGTCGCACTATACCATTCCTTACCATATCTTCAAATTCTTTTTTAGCGATTTGAAGTCGATCTGGTGCTAAACGCCTCGGCTTAGATGATACAGGCGGTCCGGCCGTAGTCCTTATATGGTGTGTGGTGCTATGACGAGTGATGTTGGATGAACCTGCTGGCCTTGTTATTTCGGGATAGCGTCGAAGTAAGTCATGGTAAGCTGAGATTCCTGTGAAAACCTTTACAGATAACAGCTCATGGCTTTCATGAGATGACGGTGCGTTTACAGATAAAAGTGTAACTGAATCTAGCAGTTGTTGTTGTCGACAGTCAACTAATAAACTATAGAAGCTTAGAAAGTCGACGCCTATGATGGGCTTCGAAACGTCTGCAATTATGAACTTCCACGAAAATTCTCGGCGGAGTCCAAGGTTCAAATGGATCTGGATGGTGCCGTAGGTTCGTATTGGAGTTCCATTGGCAGCAACAAGCTCGTAGCTGGATTTTAAGTGCTGTCCTCGTAGTAGGGTTTTAGGATACGCACAAACATCCGAGCCGGTATCGACCAGATATTGCACCTTACTCCTCTTATCTGTAACGAAAAGGCGGCCTATACAGGTTGAGCAGTCGTCAGCCGCCATTACTGACTGCTTCTGCAGTTTTCCGGCTTAAAATCACACGGTTTCATGCATTTCTTTGCGTTATTCCCAAATTTGTAATGAAACCAGCACGTTGGATGTTTCCTATAATTTGAGTGTGATCTTTTGGAACTGGAGTCACGCTTGCTGTTTCTATCAGGTACTCTCGATCGTGAATTACGATTTATTTGCTGAGATAAAGCATGCATTTGCTTGGTTAATTCAGCTATCTGCTGAGCCACCCCATCCAAAGAATTGACACTCTTGGATGTAGCTGCTATTTGGGGTCCACCAGGTGCTATGTCATGAATTCTGTCAGCTAAGTCAGCGAGAGTTTCCATAGGTGAGGATATTTGGGATGCAATAATCGGTTGAATACTGCTGGGTAGTCGACTTGACCAGATGGTACGTAAAAAATCTTCCGGCACCTCTGGTCCAGCTAGTTGTCTTAAATGTCTTAAAAACTGAGAAGGCTTTCGGTCCCCTAGCTCCTCATGCATTAAAAGTTGTTTTACTTTTTTTTCTTTTGAGGCAGATAGACGCTTTATCAATTCTGACTTTAATTTCTCATATTTATTGTTCGCTGGTGGATTAACAATAATATCTTCTACTTCTGATGAAGTCTGTTGATCTAGCTGTCCGATCACATAATAAAATTTGGTTGCATCAGTAGTAATATTTGAAATTAAAAATTGTCCTTCAATCTGTGCAAACCATATTGCCGGCTTCTCCGGCCAAAATGGTGGAATGCGAATTCCCACACGGCAAATGTCGGATGACGGAGGTGTTGTGGAAACGCGATCTTGTGAACCGGTAGACATCTTGCTGTTGTCACTTTGTGATTCCATATACGGGTAACGTGAAAAAGTTCGGGGTCACCACTGTAGTAATGTGTATGTTTAATAGTGTCTTTTTGTTTTATTTAACTACTTACGGCGATCAGTCCATTCACAATGAAAACACAAATTACACAATACTATAATGTTTATTGAAAGAAGGTTCACGTATAGTCACAAATAGGCACAAGAACGTTCACAGCTACACAGATAACAGGTGGATAGAATAAGAGAAGAAATAGGAAGTAAACAAGCGAATTACTGATTATAATAACAAGCGTTAAGGCACTAGCAAATATCATCAAGCGCGATATGCGGTTGGCGTCGTAGCAGGCTTTCGACTGGTGGGCCGGCGCGGCATCGGCGCGGCCGCCGCTCGGCTAACAGCTGGTGTGACGTCATCCTTTGTATTGTTATTTCGCATGTGTCCATTACTCCGGTCCGTCTTCCGATTCATTACTAATCTTGATTGTATTTTTATTTGGTATAGTTTAACATATTTTGTAGTTATTTGAATTGTATTTAAATTGTATGATAAGATCTTAGTTATAATTTAGATTTTAAGTTATAGTTATTATTTATTTTTAAGTTTATTCTTTGTAATTTATGTTAAGATTAGTGTTACAATTATATGGATTTTATTTAAGTGGCTCTGTAAATTATATCTATAGGCCACAGGTGTGTCTGAATGGATGGGTGAGTATTGTGGGTGTTTCTGGGTGATTGGGTTTTTTTTGGGTGTGATTAGGTGTTTTGTGGGTGTTTCTGGGTGATTGAGTGTTTTTTGGGTGTGATTGGGTGTTTTGTAGGTGTTTCTCGGAGAATGGGTGTTCTGTGGGTGTTTTGTGGGTGTTTCTGGGTGAATGGGTGTTTTGTGGGTGTTTCTGAGTGAATGGGTGTTTTGTGGGTGTTTCTGGGTAGAATGGGTGTTTTAGGGATGTTTCTGAGTGAATGAGTGTTTTGTGTGTGTTTCTGGGTGTTTTTTGGGTGTTTCTGGGTAAATGGGTGTTTCTGGGTGAATGGGTGTTTTGTGTGTTTTTCTGGGTGAATGGGTGTTTTGTGGGTGTTTCTGGGTGAATGGGTGTTTTTGGGTGTGTCTGAGTGGATGGGTGTGAATGTTGTGGGTGTTTCTGGGTGGGTGTTGAGAGTGTGTTTGGGTTAATGGGAGGGTGTTTTTAAAGTTTCTGGGTGAAAACAGAAACTGTTGTGATTGTATTTTTTTTTTGTATTTTGCAATTTCCTCGTTGGGGGGGATGAAAAGTTACGTGTTGCACTCGAGTGCAAAGATTTTCCACCTTGTGCTCTTTTGATTCCCTCGCTGTCGCTCAGGATTCTAATTTCAGGATTCTAATTTTAGAATCCTTCGCTAGCTCGGTCATCCAATTATAACGGAGGCAATTTTTCTCTACTTTATGCACTAAACGTATCTCTATATTGTTTTATTTTCCATCCCCACATCATTGGCTTCAACTTGGCACTGTAAATTCAAATTTCATTCGGAACATAAAATATTGAAGAGTTCGCTTCTCGCGTGTGCACGGGATTCGAGATAAAATTACATATTCAGCAAAGACAAGGGGAACAAACTCCGAACTGGAGGTTAATTAGTTTTAATAACTTACCTGACTAGGCCGCGACTAAATCCATATAAGTTTATAGTTAACTCGGATCGGCTTAGCGCTACTTTGGCCCACTTTGAGTTGCGCCATTTGAGAGCCACAGTATCAAGGCGCGGTTTTCAAACTTCGTTTGCGAGTGGGTGCGTACTCGCTCCAGATCCATGTTAATTTCGCAGCGGATTGCAAACAAAATCTTTCGGATTACCGTTATTTCTGCTTCCGCACTCAGAATCGAATATCGACTTGGTAACTTGTGAGAGCGTAAATTAAAAGATCTCCGTTGGTTCCGTTTTGTGAATAGCAAAGTTGCAAGTCTCTTTGGCGGAACAGATTTCTAGAAAGAACTTGCAGTGCTTGAGTGATTATTATTATCGTTATGCTTTTAAGCCTCACTTACTGCCAGGTGACGACGATCGTAAATAATACAATTTTCACCTCTACTTTTTGAGATTTCTTGTATCGTAAGAGGCATTACTTTATTTTTCCAGGGGTCAAATTCATTTACGCATTCCCTCACAGCATCAAGGACTCTGCCGCGAGGGTATGTGAGAAGAGGGGTACAAGTGTTCCACCATTACCCAATAAATATCCCCCTGGGTGACCATCTTCGCTTCGCGCATTGACAGGGGGCACCAATAATAACACTAACAACAGAGCCATAGCACACGATCCGCGCGAGTCAACCAAGAAACCTTTCCCTGGGATGAAAATTCAATTATTGTTTGATATTTTTTTTCCCCTTTTTTGTGAATACTTCAAAAATCACAATTGTGAGCATTTTTAAAATTGCATTGTTGTTATTTTGTTATTAATAACATATTTTAAAATTAAAACACAATAACGAAGAAAACATTATTACCAAAATGTACACCAAACTGCATTGCAAATCGAAGACACACGAATTCCTCCATGATCAGTCAAACATTTTTCCTTAAGCACACTTCGCGGCGACGGTGAGTAAGCCATCATGCTAACAAGCGAGCCATATATTTTATTGAGGTTTGACAGCGGCGGCGGAGGATGTTTTTGCAATAAGCCCAATGGCGACCCGCAGTCCATTTCTTTTACGGCGTTTGAGCGACCGCCGCCGTCCGAACGGGTTGCCATAAATCACCATTTTTATTTTGGCCCCGGCGTCGAACGCTCTCATTTGTAGCTCAATATTCTTATTGCAAGTTGTTTCGCTGTCTTTGACCATGTCATATTTTCTGATTAAGAAAAAAAGAATCCACTTTTTCTTTTTTTGTAACAATACAATTTCGTGTTGTTACAAAAAAAGAAAATGGTGGATTCTCACCATTTTCACACTTATTCATATATTGCGATTTAAATGCCCGATAAATGCCAATAGGCTCGCGTCCTAGGATGAATTGTTTTACTGAAGAAACAGCTGCTACCAAAACTTGTAATTATGAATTTTAGGACCTCAAACGGATTAAAGTCACATGAATAATAATGAAGGATGAACATCTACGGGGAGAACTACGCTGAGGCAGTTAAGTTAGAATGGAAAAACAATTATTTTCAATCCATTAAAAAAGCACCCAATTGAAGTCACGGGAACGAGTATCCGTAAAACAATTCTTAATAAATGTTTTCATAGCCCTAATTTCCCTAATGATGAGATGACACATAATTAAGTAACATTTACAGACGTAAAATTCAGACGTTTACAATCAAAGCATTTACACAAGGACTTGTTGGCAATCGAGGGGGGTTAATACACAGGATCGGGCGTATTCAGGCGTATAGAATAACAGCAATTAGGTTTAATATAACCAACGGGGCTCTGCACACGTCGCGGGCCGCTAACGCTGTGAACTTGGGACATTTTGGCAACAATTTAAAGTTCTATTTCATCACAATAGACAACATTCAATGCTTAAATTACCTCTCTTCTATAGGTCAGACGTTCACAAAACATCCAATGAAATAAAAATTAGTGATATAAAAAACAATGCCTAAAAATTATGTATGCTGAAATCAGTACTACTCATCTTCTTGCTCTGATCCTAGGTTATCTGGGGTGGGTTGCCGCAGTATGTCATCAATTCCCTTTTTAACTGACTTCACAAAAGGAGGAGGTTCTCAATTCGTTTGTATTTTTTAATTAATTGAATCCATCACACTGGAAAGGTGCTAGTGATGAAGTTTATAGAAAATTGATTTTAACAGCCATGCGACAGAGTTATTGGGATGGCAATATTTCAATCCATACTACTCAAGGTTTTACAGGCAGCCGCGTGCCTTACACCAACTTTTTTTGGGGATGCTCTTGTTTGTTTGCCATACACCAATCGAGTACTCCGATGTGGACTATTGGTAGACTTCGAAAATCTCCATTAGTCGATTTTACGACACCCTTGGGTTGAGTCACGGCTCACAAATTCTACGTTGTCTTTTCCAGTAAGTAACAAAAAAGCATACAGACGTCCAGTCCGAAGTCCAAACTTTAAGCGGTCGCCCGCTAGGCATGTGTTAAACGCAAAGTTTGTGCGGCATGAGGCACCTGGCCTTAATTTCCCGGCGGAGGGGTAAAACGGCAAAATTCACGCGAACCACCCACGTGCGAAGACGGACGAATTAACAAGAACACCGTCCAATTGGCCAAAGTACCGTCGGTTAAGGATACACAATAGGGTTTCAAACACCACGTAAGACAAAATATAACAATGCATTTTTGTGATGGATTTCATGTAAAGTAAACGAGAAACTTTGACATTTATTCTTAAAAATACTTTAAAGAGGCTGTAGTTATACCTCTTCCTAAAAATCCGACCCAGCCTCCTTTTCCGTGTATCGCCCAATATCTATTCTTCCTACTTTCTTGTCTAACTGCCGCACTCAGAGACGTCAATTCACTTTAATAAGTATTTAATGTCAATTTTTTCATTCAAATCTAGACCATAGACTCGGCAAGAATAGCGACTAGTTTTGAATTGTAATTTTTTGACGTTAAGTACTCATTAACGTTATTTGACGTCTCTGAGTGTGGCAGTAAGGTGCTTAAAAACTAGTCCATTCACAACTTACATCCTTTGCAAACAAAAATAATTTCCTAAGTCCATTCCAGTCTCATTTTCGTCCGGGTTGATCAAAAATCACTTACGATATGGAAAATCATCCCTTTTGCATGGGACTTATGGGAAATTTGGCTGTTAAAACACCTCCGCCAACCCCTTCGATAAATATCTTGATATAATTCAAAAATGGCCATTTGTTTTTCAGCGAAAGTTTAATTTGGGCGGATCGCCCCCGAAAATGAAATCCTCATTCCGAGGCGCTTTATTAAGGAAATAAAAAGGGCCGCACCTTAAACAAACATCAGCTCCAAGTCTACGTGACAATGACTCTTAATCTCATTTTCGCCACCATTAATAATTTCGGCGCGTCTCCGAATCATCAATTACTTCCAGACAGTCCTCGGAGGACTCGCTCGAGTGAAGTTGGGAGTAAATGGAGCCATTTTGAGCGCGGACTTTCTGGAACTGGCAACGGAGTTCCAGATAACCCTAATCTGCCACACGGTTGAGGCACCTTCGGAAGCAAATGGCCATGTAGTTTCTTTGAGCCGAGCTGAGTAGATAAACCGAACAGAGTAAAGGCTTCCTAAGAACGCCGTCGCACTAACCCTGACATTATGCAACTGGTTGTGCGTAAAACCAGCCCACAACCAGCCCCATAGCTAAGAAGCCAATCTATCGAACGCATAGAATACAAAATGCATGAAACTGACGTATTACAGAGAAAACAATACGTCAGTTTATAATTTTGGTTTCTAACTGCCGCACTCAGAGACGTCAAATAACGTTAATGAGTACATAATGTCAAAAACTAAGAATTCAAAACACGTCGCTATTCTTTCCGGGTCTATGGTCTCGATTTCAATGATTTTTTGACCCTGAGTACTCATTAAAGGTAATTGACGTCTCTGAGTGCGGCAGTAAACGTTCTAATAGATAAGCCACCTGGCTAGGCCCTCAGACTGATTTGACGGGCAATGAAATGGGACGGGGAAAGCCTAGGCGGATTTTTTATAATCATATTGAAAGTCTATAAAAAGAGAGCCACTTCAAGAGTACAGACGGGCATGCTTGAAGCCATTAATGAGATTGGATGGAGCGAAAGATGTATGTGTGGTATGTGTGTACCTATACCTACCTATGTTTTGACGGCTTGCTCGAATTGTTTGATCGAACAATCAGATTGCTGGCTCGGCCAAGAGGTCCCGGGTTCGAATCCTGATGGGATCAAATGTGTATGATTGATACAGCCATTTCTCGAAACAGGGTTGTTTATGTTATATCATTATTAAGTATATTAAATATTTCAAGCGTGTTCCTCTTATGCCACTTAGCAAACTGCAATTTATATGCCCGTTTGATGACAATATACGCGAAACGTGGGTGTTAATTCAACTCTACCTACCACTCCGGGGAGAAATGTGCGTGATTTATATATATTTTTCACATGGTCTATTATAGCTACTTTATAGTTGTGTTCCCAACTTAATGTCAATGCGGCCTCAATTAGCATTCAGGAGGATCTTTGAACGGCATTTTTGTAGTCAGTTCCCATTTTACGACCCCGAATAAAATCTTATCTTCGTAACAACGTAAAGTAGTAGTTAAAACAAATTTATAAACTTTTATTCGAGATAATGAGCGCTCTAAACCCCTTTTATCGGCTCCTTGGAGATTTAGGAACGGAACGTGCAAGATTTCGCATTAGGTTGTTAAGGCTGCTAAATAAAACAACCAATTTCGATCTGCCATGACACTTTTCAAATGTTTATGGTTTCTAGTAAAGTGAATTTTACTGTTGGAAAGTGAATTTAAGTGTTGACAAGTGAATTTGACTGTTGGGAAGTGAATTTGAGTGTCGGAAAGTGAATTTAAGTGTTGAAAAATGAACTGAATTGTCGGAAACTTTCTCGCACTCGTTATGCGGATTTTTTATATATATTGAATTTTTTTTTGAAGAAATTGTCATGTCCAGTTGATAAAATAATGATATCTGATGACTTCAATCATCGTTCTAGCGTAATTATTACAAATATATTCACTTCACGACCGAACTAAAATCTCTGAACTGAAAAATAAAAAAGCCTTATTTCACAACATTGCAGTCGACAGCGAAGAAAGTAAGGCAATTGCTAAGGAAGAGAGAAATAAAAATATGTTAGGGCGCATGTACACGGGCCGCTTCGCGCGCGTCACTTTTGATCAGCGCCTATTAGCTTTTATTTTGTTTTTACTTGGCGGGAGCAGGTGGCCTAAGGCACGAGATGTTGATCTGATATGCAGACGTGGAAAATAGTAAATAATACCTAATTTACAGGTGATAGTCGTAATAATTAAAATATATCAATAGATCTCGAAATAAGTGGGAGGAGGATAATGGGTTTTCCACGCGGGTACTAGTGACGCAGGGGGCCTAGACACGGGCCAACATATCTAAATGTATAGAATACATACATAAATAACGCCTATATCCCTGAAGAGGTAGGCAATAGTGAACCACGTGTCGCTAATTTATTCGGTTAGGTCTCAAGTCCAAATTACAGTACATTGGTAGGTGGCATAAAAGTAACGCTGCTGCCCATTATTCATTGCTGTCTCAACCCTTAGTCACCTTGTATGTACGACACTTGCGGGAGAGATGGGGTGCGACAATTGTATTCTGCTCTGCCGTCACCACACGGCACTGGCGTTTGGAATAGAATACAAATGTAAATTTTTCACAGTCGCACTTACTATTTAATTTTGAAAACACCTAAACATGGTGTTAATTCACCTCTGCCTGCCCCTTCGGAGACAAGGCCTTGATTTGTGTATGTATGTATGTGTGGGTATACGGTAAAGTCGCCGCATACTCAGCAAAAAAGGGGAGATATACCCTCCGAGCCAGGTGTGCACTCGGGGACCGCGGTCCGACTGTAATTCGTCGGATCTTGTATATATTCTGAGTTCCTCCAGAAACTTTGTAGTCGTGATTCAGGACTTGCTATTCTCGTTCTGCCTTAACACAGCAGTCATTAGGTCTACAATTGGTTTGACTCCATTGTTATCGTGAGCTGTCGTACTTTTTGCTGATCAACCGTTTCTCGGTTACTCGACACTTTGTTTACGTAGCGCTCTGACGTAGCCGCTACATATGTAAATATTTTTTACTGAAGATAGAGTTCATATTTGTATCATGTAGAATGCAACTCAAACGCTTACTTCAAAGAAATACATATACCTCTATCTATTATATTGTTATCAAGACTGAAGAAACAAGTCATCCTAAGTTTGTTTGAACGTAGGTTAACCTTAATATAAGTGTCATAATCTAACTAGCTGATCTACATGTATCAATATTTTAAAATGAAGACAAACTTTATAATAAAATATTACCTTAGAATAGTACAAACCAAGAATAAAACAAAGAATGTGTCAGATCGCAAGTAATTGACTAATCGCAAATAATAATAAATATGCGATCTGAGGCCTTCTTTTTTATCGCCCTCGGTAAGATCATAGTTTTATGTCACCCCTCGGACCAGGAAATGGTATTTTCCGTACGCGTAGCGAGCGAAAAATTCCACTTTATGGTCAGGTGTCATCATCATCATCACCAGCCCTTTAATGTACGCAGGGGCACGGGCCTTCCCTATGGATGGAAGAATATAAGGAGATTGGGCCATAACCCTCCACGCTGGCCCGTGCGGGTTGGTGGGTACTAACGACTGCAGATGCAGCCGGGATCAACGGCTTAACGTGCCTTCCGAAGCACGGAGGAACTCGAGATAATAAATGTTTGGTCACCCATCCAATGACTGGCTTTAGCGTAATTGCTTAGTTTACGCAATCGCAGGCCAAGCGCTCTGTGCCACTGCGCTAGCGAGCTCCTCAGGTGTGACATAAAATATTCGAAACCTAACATCGCCCGCTAGATCTCGTGCCTCGGCCCACGCAATCCCGCTCGTGCTGAATGTCTCTCAACAGCGGCGTGAAGTGGGTCTCAAATTGACGTCCATCGCTCTATTAGACGTGATGCCGCTTTTAACACAGTCACTTGTGTCCGCAGTAGATCACCTTGGAACCTGTTTCATTGTTAACAGTCACGCTAATTGTGCTCTTCGATGTAAAAACTTTATGATACACACTTCACTACTTCAACGGTATCTTAAAACTATACGAAACACACTTCTTCGACAAATACAATAGAAAGTAGTAGAAGAAGAAAGAAAAAGTTTATGCGGCAACTCAACAAAACAAATAGTTGATTTCTTTACAATATACATTTTGGTATAAAAATAGTAGAGCAGTTTATGTTTCATCGCTTTTGCCAAGTCTTGATCAATTTAAAATGTTTGTTCTGTTTACGCGCCTGTAGAGGCACCCTCGGGGCCTCTGCTCAGGAGTGCCATGTAGTGGAGGAATAACGCAGCATAGCATAGTGGTTGCTTAACAAAAAAAAATACCTACCACTGGGGACTCAATCTGGATTGGCCCTAAATCTATTTCTGACCGACTGAGAACTTTAATGACATTTAAAATGCAACAAAATTGTATTATTTTTTCTTATTCCAAAATATTTTAGATTTCGCGTTTCACCTCTGGCTGTGCCTGAACTGTCTCCACCGACGCGCCTACTGCTGCTATCTATGTACTGTGCTTTTATCGCTCCAAACGTCCCTTCGTATTACCGGCGTGTAAATATTTAGATATATTGGCGGGCGCGTTGTCCCACTCGCTTATTCACGGCGAGCTGGAAATATGGCCCATGAAACTAACAAACGGCGCCACTAAGGCCGCGCCCTCAGATTGGTCAGGATACGATCAATTTGGAAGTGTTTGCATTTCTAAGTTGGGCTGGTCAAGTGCCGGATTAAGCAGTAAAGTTCTCTGTAGGTACGGTTCCAGTGGAAGGTATCTGTAGACTGGACTGTACTGTGTCGTATATTTTTATACATTGTCAGGAGAGAAACAAAGGGGTCGAGGTAAAAGAATTTAATTCGGAATACTAAAATAGCACGTCACTGTGTATGAAGAAATTTATTAGAATTTATTAGAGGAGCTCGCTAGCGCAGTGGTATGCGCGCTTAGTCTGGGATTGCGTAAACCAAGCATGTTCGCTAAGGCCGTGGGTCATTGGATGTGTGACCAAAAATTTATTATTATCTCAAGTTCCTCCGTGCTGCGAAAGGCATGTTGAGCCCGTTGGTCCCGGCTGTATCTGCAGATTTTAATACCCACCAACCAACACTGGGCGAGCGTGGTGGGTTATGGCCCAATCTCCCTATATTCTTCCATCTACATGGAAGGCTCGTGGTATTGCTAGATCGTGTATCAGGAGCGCTGGTGCTCAGTCCTCGCTATTTTCATAATTGCGACACCCACGGGAGAGATGGAGGTGGTGATATTTAAAAAGTTAATAACTAAATAAATATTATTACCGACTAGTTTTCATTACAAATATTATCGTTAATCACCGATAATGATTACCTTTTATAAACAACTGAATACGTTTCAATCATCCAATCGTCTACGAAATTGAATGAAAAATTCTAAACATTAGAAATTACATCGCAATTTCAATTCTCATTTAACGGCGCCTACCAAATATTTACGTCGCCGTAAATGATATAGAACGGTCCACCCTCTGTTTCCTTTCATAACCGCGTTCAAAAACCCCGCTGACAAAATGTTTCACGCAACCGTTTACGCTTCACAAATTTTACGCAATCCATCGCTGTTATTGTTCAAATTAGCAGGATTAGCAAGAATAGGTGGCCAGTAATGGAACGCTGGCGAGCGATGATGAGGTCGCCCGAAATTTTGTGCCGTTCCCGCGGTACGGGTTCACGATTGAGACGTACAAATGTTTGGAGTGGGATTACTTTCCAATTGAAACGTGCCTACGAAGACGGCCGCGGATCCAGCTTATTTGAGTTTCAATTATCGATGGGCCCTGTGCAAATACTCATCGGGTTGAATTACGCTATGCATAAACGGACGATGATCCGCCGCGGCCTTTTCGCGGACGCGCAGTCGCCGGATGACCCGGTGTAACCACCACAATGGATGTCGGCGTTCGGATAGAGGATTAATACCTGGGTAAACCCTGGTCTAATAGGATCGAAATTTAACAAGAATCACTGTTAAATAGACTGAAAGGCGGATTAAACAGTCGCAATCTAAATTCGTAGTTGCTATAGCAGTGTGGTGACCACGGAACCGAATACATTTGTCACCTTGTATTTAATATTATATACAATACTAGTTTATTTTTACATTTATTAAAAGTGAAATTTGGTCTGGAGTATATTTTGAATATTACACATATTTACTGCTGATATGTCACCTAGTTTACAAAACACAAATACGTAAGCTGCTTACTTTGAATTAGATGATAGGTGTGAGAGTAAGCAATATTTATTTACTTGTTAATTTAAGGTTACAGTATAAATGTTAGTAAACTTATCACACAAAATAGATTACATGAGAATGTTAAAACATAATTTGGGACCCATTTTTATTTGAAGATAATGCAACAGAACCAACTGAGACAGAGCTAACATGGCTCAATAACAAAAGTACTTACTGGCAAAGACGGCGAGAGTCTCGCCGTCCATTGGACGTCTTACTGCAATAAGTAACTTTGAGCCGGCGCCATTGGAGCGGAGAGCTGTAGGTCCTCGAGGCTACACGACACATGCACAGATCGCTGTTGCTGCAGGACCACATGACTGTTGCCGGAAGCTGCCTTTCTTTAACCTCGATTGTGCAATTATGGTATTTATGTCACACCTAACCATAAAGTGGACTTTTCCGCCCGCCACGCGTATGGAAAATTCATGGTCAGGGGGGTGACATAAAACTATTATTTTACCTCAGGCGATAAAAAAGAAAGCATCAGATAGCATATTTATCGCCCTCGCCTTCGGCTCGGTAATCAAATTCTTGCGATCTGAGACATTCTTTGTTTTTTGCCCTTGGTATATAATGTACTATTGAATGCAAATTGATATAGTTAAAAAAAATATTTTTCTATATTATAAATATTCCTCTTTCACTTACTCATAGTTCTAAAAGTTATCAGGTTAATATGTCCAGAAGTTAACTTATAAATAAATAAATAATAACATCATGATATAACTGTTTATTTTTGAAAGTTAAATAGTTACTTGGCTTTAAGTTCACTTTTGCTTGATAAAATAAATTTCCAAAGTACTCACTGTTGAATGGTAAAATCACTCACACTTTCTTGACTTCCATGAAATACTGATTTACTGCTATGGTAGACCTGTGGTTCTGTGTAATTTCAATATAAAATTAAATCGACTTAAAAACACCAAAGACACGTCGCACAAGTCTAACCGGCTCGAAGGACCTTACAATTATTACTCTTTATTATAAGAAACATATCTAAAGTTTAAAAATGATTGGTTGTAAAATTATGGAAGATAATTGATGGTCACTGTAATTAATTTAAGTAGTAATGATTGTCTGACGTACAGGCCTTCCTTTCTGTGTTATTAAAGGTGGCTTACTAAGATTAAGGTGTTGTCAAGCAATGTACATGTAATGTGATGTTCTCTATTTGTACCCTGTAGAACGCCTGGGCTTATTCTGGGTTATGACATAATAGTATTAGAGTGCCTGCCTGGGTCTAGCTGCGGTGAGCCTAGCCTAGGCAAAGGCTCACGGTAATTTCCTTTAGGGTTCACTGTACGTTTGGATTAGTGCGGTGACTAGAATTTATTGTGAAAATTTCAACTAAGCAATTTGGCAAACTATAGGGATTAATATTCAATGTTTGGCTTATATCGATTAGCAATTATCAGACGCGACGCTTGTAAAGTTTTAAAGTCAAGCGTCAATTATATTTCATTACTTTGCAGCAAAATCTAAGTGTATAAAATTCTAAACTTCGTTACAACGATAGGCACAAAATTATTCTTATTCTAAATATTAAAATAAAAGGTTCAGTATCTATAATCTATTCTAAAAAATCTGTGTCTGAGTTAAGTTGATAAAAGGGAAATGGAATATATAAATACAGTTTTTTTTTCTCTTTATTATTTTTAGGGACTTTTGTAAATATAATTACATGCCAGTCCCATCGTGACTGTTTCGTAGTTTTAATCTTATAGCTAAGCTTTCTCTACAAATTTGTAAATCAACAAAGCTTTCTTAGGAGATGGTTCTGATAATAAGCTCTGAAATGTACCCACATCCAGTTTGTTGATTCTCAAATCCGATGCTAATTTCATTCTTTTCGTCTGGTTCTACACACATGCCGACAACAAATGTAGAACATCTTCTTCTTCGTCTTCTTTTTCACACGCATCACATTTAGGGGAGCGTACTTTTTCATAAGGAATCCAAATTTATTTAGCGGAACGTGTCCAGATCGTAACCTATGCGCAAAAATAACTAGATTCCTGTTAAGAGTTATATCATTAAACCAGGGTATACGAGGTTCGGCTTGCATTGTCCTGAACCAGATGCCTGTCGATCTAGACCTTTCATGATAGTAAGTCTTCCCGTTTTTATGGCAGTCCATTTTCGAAGTCCAGGGGGCCTAGACAAAGTAACACACCGACAAAGATAACGAAGTTCGATAAAGCAAAAAGTATGGGATTTGACGTAAGTCGTCGTGAAATCACGTGACCAAAATCGTCTTCGTAAGTTCCTAGTTATGTTGGTAGCGCAAGCTAAGACGCCGTAGTGCCAAAGTAATATGGCCGATCGTGACGAACTTCGACACGTTATCGTTATGAAACGATTGCCACTTGGCTACGGGCCCAGTTATATTCCAACCCGGTATAAATACAAATAAAAAGGTTGAAAACGAAATTGTGACGTCACGCGGCGTTTGACCAAATATGGCGGATTGCTAAGTTTTGTATTTTAATTTTTATAAAAATAAATATCAATCACAAGCATAACCTGAGAACAACTTATTATTGACGAATCTCCTTATCCTAAACAATTATTATAAATCATTATTTCAGTAATTCTTCGCTAGTGTCATCATCCCTATTTGTTGACATCTCTTCTTACTATTAACTGTAAGTAGCCGAGTTGCATTGGAAGAGAAACTTGGGGCAAATCAAACAGACTCTCGCTACAATTAGAAGTGAAGTGAAACTGCACTTAAAATTAATTGTGGAGACCTTATAAAGACGACATCGGAGAGAAGTTGAACAATGGGAGTGGTCGCTAGTCGGGCTGGCTGACAAAGTAAATTAATTGTTATGGAGAAAAGCCGATGACAATGCATGGCAATTCCATGATGAATATTTTGCAAGAGCAGTACTGTTTGAAAAATTACAACTTTACCGATTGAGTGTCCATAGTCGTGAGTTCATTCCTTGACAGTTGCATACATACATAAATCACGCCCATATCCCCGAAGGGGTAGGCAGAGGTGAATTCTCACCCGCGTTTCGCCAATTATGTTAAGTCCCATGTAATAGGTGGCGAGCCTATTGCCATTTATCGGGCACAAAAGTCGCAGTACATTGTCAGGACGGTAGTATAAGAGGAACGCTGCTGCCCATTCCTCATCACTGATTTATCCTTAGTCGCCTTGTACGACAGCCACGGGAGAGATTTGGGGAGGTGACAATTGTATTCTACTCTGCCGTCACCACACGGCTATTTATTACACACGGCGGCCTTGACCGTTGTCTTATATTAAATAAATTGCTCAGTCATTTATTGGGATATTCGTCCCGCATAGTTAATACTGCGTAAACAGTGAAGTTTACGCGGGTTAATTTGTAATTGACAAATGTAAATTTTTGACAACTACTCTTACATTTTACACGAACGGTCGCCATGTTGTTTTCGCTGTGATACGTCAGTTTCATACATTATTATTCTATTCGTTATAGATTTGCCACCTGTCTAGTCCCTATGCTGTAAATGGCGTTTTTCATATCCATTTCAAGTTTGTAAATCATTTTCGCCTGTGACGGCTCACTCGGCTGTTTGTGAAACCACACAGCTCAAACTACTTTGGCGGATGAACCAGCAATTTATAGTAAAACTTTTATACTCCCACTCGGAGCAGTTTCTTTTCGCTTCAAGATCGTCAACGTACCCGCTTTAAAAACTTGAGACTGTCATAAAATCTAATTTATTCATTTCAATGGCTCCACGAGCTCATAACTCAATTAGTGGAGTCTACAGTCTTTGGGCGTTTAATTAAATACAAACTGCACTTGGAGGATGAGGAATTATGTACTTTTATGGTTGTTGTAGAACGTTAATTGATATGTGGATAGCTGCTTTCACATTTATCGCTTTGAACTGTCAAAAATCATTGTATTTTTGGCAATCCAAAGCCATTTATGGCTTATGATATAGCTATGAGTTTCGGTGGTCATGCTAGCCGGGCTGGAATTTTCAAAAGCCCTATATAGACAACGTGTGAGACAAAAACTCTTAGCATTCCATGGATTTACCGTGCAAGTGTAGGTTTACGGGGCACTCACCTTTGCCACCCCAACTTCTCTCTCTGCCCAGCCATATCTGGTAAGATTCTGTGAGAGCCACCATTGGCACACGTTAAAGTAACTTACGTAAGTTCTAGACAAGCCAAGGCACAAATCATAAATGCCGTTTTTATATCGAACAAGCGATTTAACCTGTGGCTACCTGACGATGACAACAGCAACATGAGAGTTGACACCAAAAACATAGCACCTGACCCCCATACGCGTACGTGCATCCGTTGAGTCACAACTCGTTCCTGTCCACTTTTTATGCGCTGTTCGGGCCATAAACCGACTGAACCGCAATAAATTGTATGAATATTTCAAGGAGACGCGCTCCACCTACGGACGCGCACCTCGCTCCCGCAAGGCCGCTTCCACGCTGAATTATGGCTTTTTGCATACACTGACTGGATCGCTCAGCAATCCGTGGAGTCTCAATGCCTGTCTCATCACGTGACGGAAAGAATGACACCTAGGGTGAAGTTCACCAACACTTAAACAGGCGATTATAAGATGACTGTCAGTTTTTGACATTTTATCGTATGGATGAACCGTCAAAAACTGCTGGTTTTCTTTTGATCGTTAGATTTACGTAACGTAAAACAAGCGATTATATTATTTATTTTAATTTGAACATCATATAAATGTTAGAAAAATCATTCCAAATAATATTGTGGTTGGAATAAGCTCTAATAATTATAGTCTTGATTCGGGAATCGAACCCGCGTCTTCCGCAATCCGGGCAGATGTGATACCAATCCTTGGATTCTCCATGCAGGTGCACGTGGTAGAGAAATTAGGACCCCAGTAGAAATAAGTTTCCTACTAAATATTTAGAGCTTTCTAACTTTTAGATTCACTCGTATACAGCAGCAGCTAAATTCAGTTGTAATCCATTTAGCAGCAGCTAAATGGATTACAACTGAATTCAGCAGATCATAATATCGTGTATACTTTGATTATGTTTAATCATAATAAAGTTAATCGCTGTTAAGGCTGCCAGGGCCCAAAGCCTCCGCGGTCGATGCCTCTAACAAGGCAGTGCCAGCCGTCTATACTTAAACATGGTCCGTCCACAAACCCCAAACAATAGTTAATGGACGAATTGCAATTAGTCGCAGTCGCCGACCAACTCGGATGGACGCCGACGTCCGAACCAACTGTTTACATCGTCCTCCATTCAACTATTGCTTAGGGCGGACGCGGCGATGCGGGCAGCGGGGCGGACGATTATGACCCGTATGAGCTATGCATCAATTCTTTATTCATTAAATTTTGCTGCCACACGTAATGACTTGTTCCCAGTCTATTGTTGATAAGCTAAACTATACTAGTTAGTTTATCACTACTTCAAACAAAACTCAATTCATCAACTCATCTTAAATCTTGTCACAATTGACTCAAGTAACAAAATCGGTTACAATGGTTAACATTCATGAGAATTGACACCTGTAATCCATCATCACCAGCCTTTTAATGTTCCCACTGCTGGGACACAGGTTCGTGGATAGAAGTATAATATAGATAGAATGACGTACGTAATAGTAGCACGGTAATAGAAAGTGAAAGCTTATATTAACATCTTTTACACCCTTTTTTAGGTAAATGATAGGTGTTATTGATTTATGTATGTGTAGTTTGAAATCTAAAGGAATATTTGTTTTTTTCATTGTTGTCACGTTTATCAGAAAAACATATAAAAAACATACGGGTACGAATTGAGTAACCTCCTCCGTTTTTTCGTCGGTTAAAAATTATTAAAAATGAAATGAAATCGCTACCTCCCGTGAACTCGGGACACGGCCTAAGTCTTGGCCGGACTGCAAACTGGTATAAACTTGCGTTAGCTGCAGCTTGTGGACTATTCATGACGAGATTACTTGTGCAGCAGGTAATTTATTATGCACAATGGAAATTCATATTACTCTATTTCACCTATATTAGTGAATTGCCCAAAGAGGGTTGGTGTCAGGCAGGCGGCCGGCTGTAAAACCTAAGCGAAAACCTTGAGCAGTCTGGATTGGAATGTTGTCATTCCAATCTCCCTCGTTGTTCATCGGTCTCTCGACATGGTTCGTTCCGTCCCTTTTCTATACATTAATTACTAGCACCTTTCCGGTGTGGTGGATGATATGAATCAAAAGGAAGTGGATGGCTTGATGACGTGTGACCGATATGAATGGAAGAGGAAACATACTACGCCAACTTCAGATAAACTGGGAACGGGGCAGGAGGAAACAGAACATTAGTGAATGCGTTTGTATGTTATTGGCACACAATCACTAATTCAACCGAATACACTTCCCGAATAGGCAGAGATTATTTATTTCCACTAACGAAGTTATATTGTTAATGGGTCATTATTGTGTTATAATAGTATATTATGATACGAGTATGCTACGTTGGTCATTACATACGAGGCATTATTGCAAGCGCGAGCCGCAGGCAAGCGCGGTAAGGAAGCTGAGTGTGTAATGATCAATGCATTCGAGTTGCATACGACGTTTTTCAACACAATTGCGAGGCAAAAACAAACTTGTATTGTTATTAACTTTACCAAAAATGCTAAATAATTACGAAAAATGGCGCCTACAAGTTTGGTTTTTGTTTTTTTTTTTAATTCTCCTTATTACTAGGGACGGCAAGGGAACCAGCACATACAGCCTCATCTGATGTAGTCTACTTTCTTCAGTATTAATCGCATAAAAACGCGGATGTATCACGTTTTAATGCATTTTGGGAGAGTTTGGCGTACTAACAGCCTATTGATGGAGACTGACGAGGTAGATCGACCACGAAAATGCTCATCTCTTTTCTCATCAAATGCACTTTTGTTTCACTAAATCTTAATATTGTTCATCGCCGTAGACACTTATTACACAAAACTACACATTTTTTTAACAGTAAAAAGACACAATATAAATTTAATAAAACAAATATGGCAACTTTCAAAACGCACAGAAAAACCGGCTGTGCATCCGAAGCAGCAGCAATTTAAAAAATATTGTTTCTAAATACGATAGTTAATTTGTGTTTATAAACATGGAATAAAATGTTTTATCATCTAAACTCTAAAAAAATTTAGTATTCGTAAAAATATTCAATGTCCATAGACAAATTCAATAAGCATAAACTTTGGAGTGTTTGGCGCGTTTCAATGGTGACAGTCAGATTTTTTTTCATTAATTAAAAAAATGTGTCAGAGTGGTTTTTGTGCAGTTTTGATGCTTAAGGATCTGTGTTGACGTTCAATTATGAGGAATTATTGAAAATAATCCCTCTTTTAACGTCAAATGAATTTCATTTTTATTCATTTCACACACATGAATACAGACTAAATATACTAAAGACATGACTGTATGGGCTAGACCCTATGCTTCCCTAAAAATATAGGGAGAATTAAACAAAAAAAAGAATAAAAAAATATACGATTACGCACTAGGACGTAATATATTATGAATGAGTGCATAATATGCTGCATTATGAGCCTTAAACGGTGTAATGAGAGTCAATTTACGAGCAATTGTGTTGAAAACGTATATTATTACATAAACTTTCGCGTTTTCTAACAATGTACGATCGGCAAATTAAATGTATAGTGTTAATGAGCAACAACTTTATGTGTCGAGTTTTGAACCGAGTACTTAGTTTTGCATTCAGAACACAAAACGCTCCACCATTCGCAGTCACCAATGCAATGTAACAAACGCGTCAGTTTAATTATTCAGTACGTGAAACCGAGGGCGCTTGTGTAAATACAGTGAATAGATCGCCCAACGTCCGGAGCTATAACTGTAAATTGTCTAGAATCTAGATGCTTTATATAGATTGATCAGATTTAATTATCGCTTCCCTACAAACACCTTACCTTTGTAGTAATTCTCAGTTCGTAAGCTTAGTCGTTGAAACGTTCGTACGATAAGCAAGACAACTACATACATACATACATAAGTCACATACATACATTGTCGGAACACATCAATGCTGTTAACATTATTATTATGGCGACAGATTTTGATAAGATGGTGGTAGCTAGACAGGCGGAGTTAAAAAAGTCCTACCACCAAGCAAACCGATTACAAATTTGTACTGGGGATCGAACCCGGGACCTTGATTCCGGTGGACGAACTACTAGACCACAGAGGCGGTTGAAAACTTAACTTATTGATATGGTTGATAGACAATAGCATTTAAACGTCAAGTCTTAAAATTAGTACTGCCTAACAACATGACATAACAATTTAGTGCTCTAAGTGCTATTATATTCTGTGAATTGCACAATAGTACACACAACGAATTGATCCCTGTTGGCAATAAACCAAATCAAGCACAGCGCTCAATAGTGTATTCACAGCATATAGCACATAATATCTTTCCCGAGAAAGCGCAGCCAATACAGACAGACAAATCATTTAAATGACCCGTCCGCTCAGGCTACGCCCGTTAGCTACTATTGTGTACTACGGTATCAGCTTCTGGTAAATCTCTACGTTATTTTTAAAATTGTCTTATATAACTATATAACTTAACCCAGAGTAATACATAAATAAAATAATGAGATGTATTAAATCATCATCATCACCAGCCCTTTAATGTCTCCACTGCTGGGGCACGGACCTTCCATATAAATGGAACAATATAGGGAGATTGGGCCATAACCCACCACGCTGGCCCAGTGCGGGTTGGTGGGTTAAACGACTGCAGATGCAGCCGGGACCAACGGCTTAACGTGCGTACGGAGGAACTCAAGATAATAAAGTTTGCCACCCATCCATGACCGGCCTTAGCGAACATTGCTTAGTTTACGCAACCGCAGGCCAAGCGCGCTATGCCACTGCGCTAGCGAGCTCATCATGTAATAAATACCTGGCGTATACTGGTACTTAACACTGGTCTTCTTGGGGGCGCTCCACTGTATCCACCGTTGTAAAACACACACACACCTTATAATTGTAATTCTTGTAGACTTAATACATAGATTATTATTTATTTCCCTATTAATTCGACACCATAATTAACCACCGACCGATCGACCCGAAAATTAGCATAGACCCAACGTCAAGGCTGTCGAACGACGACTACTGAGCTATGGAAATACGACTACCCTCATTTTAGAAATATTAATACTGAGCAATGTCCATACCGAGCTAAATGGCTCCCTTTCAACTTTTCTGTCACTGGCGCCACTTTCAGATTCCCTGTTACGTATTTATTCCTTGTCTTATTCTCATCTCTGCCGCATGTATTTCCTGCATGTAATTAATCACAAGCTTGTGTAGTACAGTGATGTGTGATTGTTTTTTTTTAGATATAAGTTTTACGGCCATGGCTTCCTACATTTTGGCCTGTCATTATTAATTATTCACTTTGTTCTTCTTTAGAGACTTCTAAACGTGTTTGTTATATATTCAAATACATATTTATAACTTCCTGTTTCTTGTAAGATAGATGGCAATCGGCAGGGAATTTCATTTTTAAATATCTTTGTTAGGCCATCTATAGATGTGTGACTGTAACACAAACACGGCTGACAGCTCGGAAAAAGGTGTTTTCCTTTCTGTCCGCGCTACAGCACGCCGCGTGGTCACTTCCAGCCCGAGCCGCCACTAAATCTGCGTCCGCCGCGACAACGCAATTTTCATTTCGAATTAATGTTTCGAATCAATCCCTGCAATTTATCGCCACTTTTTATTTGAACGCGATTTCGTTTTCGTGTTTTTTTTACAGTTGTTAATATTAACGAAAATATATACTCTATGTTTTGTATCGTCATTAGATATAACTAATATTAGAATAAATTAATAAACAGCTGTAGCAAGACTTATATTTATTTATTATCGTTACAGATTATTGTTTCCGACAAAGTAGAGCTGGACCGCGTACACTTGGTTGGGGGAAGATATTCTCTATTCGCTAATAATGCGTGTGCCCTTTTGCATCCCAACACGGCTGTCAAATAATAGCCTGGTACTTTTAAAATTTAGGATGATTGCTTTTAAACATAATAAAATCGATAATCCAAAATTTTTGTGACCAACTATTCTTTTTATTTTGTAACGCTTAAAGCTTTTATTGTTATCAAATCATTTTCAATTTAGATAAAGCTCTAATATTTATATATGCTCGATGTATATAATATAAAGTGTATGTATTTTATGTAATTGTGTATATTTATGTATATATGAATATATATGGGAATATGTATGTATATTTAATTTTTTTTTTTGTTAGTATTACTCTTTTTATTTATTTATTGTATATAATTCTTGCACCTATTCCCCGTTTTCATTTCCGTATTTTTTATTTCTATCACCCTCGGTTGCCTGGAAGAGATTGCTTTTTAGCAATAAGGCCGCCTATTGTACTGTGTTTTTTTTTCTTTCTTTATAATGTTGCTTTTTTTTGTATTTTTCTATGTGTGCAATAAAGAATATATTATTATTATTGTTATAAAGTGTATAAATCAAAGAAATTCAACATCACGTCAATGATTTTTGTTGGAAATAAATAACGCGATTTGATTTGAAAAGAACACCTGGCCTACAAAATCAGCAGCTGTAAACCATCAATTCGGAACAAAGCCGAATAAAGGGGTAACAAAACGCTTTATACCGCGGCGCCAAAAGTTCTTTAATTAAAAAAAGGTCGCAAATATTTACGCACACGACAATCGGGCGTCGAAAAAATATTATCGCACCTCATTATAATACAAAAGCGGCGGAGTCAAATGAATGTGCTTGAGAACTGGCATGTTTTATGCAACAGCGAGGCGGGAGGCAGGTGGCCAAATTAAATTTAGGAATGCAAATGTCAGTCAAAAGTCACAAGTGGAAATTACGGCGGTGGATCCGCGGCCGCGGAGGCTGCCGGAATTTTTATGTGCCGCGGCCGAATTATGCGGCTCATTTATCTGGTTCAGTCGGCTGCTTTGATGAGGCGGCCGCTGCTCAGGAAGTCGCGGTTTGGTGACTGATGGCTTCTGTATATTGCAACCAGTTGCTCGGAACACCGAGCTTTATTTCGGAACTGTCGTAGCAGTCGTAGCATTTGTAGTAGTTGTAGCATTACGCAGCTCCATCGTAGCAGTCTTCGTATTGCTAAGGAAAGGTAGTATAGTTCAATGTCGTAGCAGTCTGCGTGGACCGTAACGGAAAGTTGTAAAATTACCATCACTAAACCGTTATTCAAACAGGTTTGTACCTCCGGGCCTTAGTTAAAAAGCCGTAATTAAAACTATCATCATCACCTACTTTTACCTTATCCTACTTAGGGACGCAGTTGTCCTCATTATGTACTATTTTCTATTAACCGTATCACCTCATCCACACCCATTATATTTATGTTGTTTTTAACATAAATGCTGATCCCTTCTGCACTTCTACATTCATCAATATTATTATTCGCATGCATTTCATTCAGTCACGTAAAATTTCAATAGCAGCCCGAACGGTTACATTTTAATTTTCTTTATTGTCGCTAGCGCCATTTTTAAACTCCCTTACGTTTTCATCTTTATTTTATCCATTCTTTTGTCTCTGCAATATATTTTCATGCAATTTTCTTTTACAAACAAAATTAAGTCAGAATAATTATGAAAACTATTTTTCCTGATGCGGGAAAAACAGTTTTGACTTTATTTGTTTTGTAATATTTTTTCAAACATTCTTATAATTTTCAAATAAATTTTAAAAACGAAAATTTCTTTCGTTTGTCATTTACACAGCACAACAATGATCCATACCAAACTATATTATTTATAATAATATTTATCATCTCGAGTTCCTCCATATTTCGGAAGGCACGTTAAGCTGTTATTCCCGGCTACATCTGTAGTCATTAACCACGTACCACGCTGGTACAGTGCAGACAGTCAACACTGGAAAAGCATACCCATGCTCTTTGGTTTGGTTATGGGTCTTTTCCCAGTACCTTCTTCTTGAAGAAGAAGAAGAAGAAGGCCTGTGCCCAGTACCTTCTTCTTCTTCTTCTCCCTGCCCTGTTCCCTTTCTATCTAGGGTCGGCGCAGTATGTTTGCTCTTCCATTCATATCGGTCAGACGTCATCAAGCCATCCACTCCCCTTTGATTCATATCATCCATCACACTGTAAAGATGCTAGAAGAGACGGAATGGACCATGTCGAGAGACCGATGAACGGAGAGAGTGATTGGAATGACATCATACCAATCGATACTGCTCAAGGTTTTGGCTCAGGTTTTACAGCCGGCCGCCTGCCTGACACCAAACCTGTGCCCAGAACCGTGGGGACTTTAAAGGGTTGGTGATGATGGTGATATCAATTTAAATTCATATTATTCTATCATAGGTATATCTTTGTTTTTATTTACTCATCGTAGTTGGATAGTACCATTCTGCCGCATTGCATTCCATTTGTCTGTCAGATGAAATTTACGGGAAATTAAAAAATAAATTGCTACAGTTTTTTACTGTTAGAGCTCGACCTAGTTTTAGTGACGTGATTGCAAATCCCTTAAGTAATATCTGTAATCTGGAGTACCTACACAAAATATAAATCAACCACTTGCTTATACAAACTGCATACCAAAATGAATCGTATTTAGAATTGCGATACGATTGAAATTCCGGTGGATTATTAATATCCAGAAACAGTACTAGAGAAAGGATGCAAACTCAATAGCGTATTCCATCACGCTTCTATAGCGTGTATGTATGTACCACCTGGATATGTAGCGGAATGGCGCTGTATCGCTGCGTTTTGCAGCGTTCCCTTTGTTTACGGCTCCCGCTGGATTTACGATCAAATTTGGGTCTGGAGCGCTGTAATCAGGGGACTGCGCTCGTAACGTGCCGTGCAGGTATTGCGTCGGGCACCGCAAAAATGGGAAACGCTCACAACGGGACCGCTATCGGAATTTTTACTAAATATTATCGCGGATCATACAAACAAAGATACAATTAAAATTGTTTTATAATAATTCACAAGCAACTAGGTGCTTTATTTTATAGCAAGCAGTAATTTCAATCAAAATAGTATGATCTACATTGTTTCTTATTTGGTAGGTTATATTTACCCAAATTATTTGTCAAATTTTAAGAATATTGGAATCTTGAACAACGCGTATTTTAAAGAACAAACAAAAAAGAAATAATTTTAATCACATTTAGTCATTGCGAAGATTGTATGCTGTGGCGGCCAAAATTAAGTGGACACTTAGCTTAATACTATCACGGATCTAAAGACTATAAAAAGGATTAAAAACAGAATTTATAATGATTGTGTGATAAGTAATTACACCACACAATACCAAAACATAATGATACCATTCGCTTACCACTAAAAACTAAACTCGCAATGTTGGCCAGCCTGTATTCATTCGTCACGGTTGGCTGCAGCGACACGTGATAAGCCGCGGTTTCGCGCCATACTTCACCGATGGCAACATAACACAATGCCGACCGCAACTTTCCAAATTGAACTTTGAGTGACGGACATAGAGTCCATGTTTGTGGGGTGAATGTATTTGCAAAAAACATGTCTGTGCCGCTGACACCAGCAAAGTTATGACCGACGCCAACCTGTTCGCATTGCAATATGTTCGTCAGCCCATTTTATTCTCTGTGTATTAAAACTGGATGTTCAAATAACGAATAGGATTTAAAATTGCAGCTCTATTATACAATGCCGTAGGTACGATTATAGACTGCGTGTCGACTGGGACTGTTCGTGTTCCACACGTACATTTTGACGCTACAACGAAATGTCGAAAAACTATTCCATCGACATCTACTATGATATCCATATCCTGCCATCTTTTATAAGAAATTCGTATGTTTATCGTGCCATGTGGTGACGGCAGAGCAGAATACAATTGTCACCACCCCCATCTCTCCCATGGGCGTCATACAAGGCAACTAGTGGTACAGACAGCAGTATGAGTAATGGGCAACAAAATTCCTCTTATACCAGCAATATACTGAGAGTATCCGATAGATGACAATAGGCTAGCCACCTGTTACATTCCCACCTAGTAGATTGATTTGGCGAAAAGTGTGTGTTTAATTCACCTCTGCCTACTTCTTCGCGATATAGGCGTAATTTATCTATGTATGTAATCATTACTTACATCGTCAACCTTGGCTAACAGATTATCAATCAATCATAAAAGCTTATGTTATGAAAATGCGAAATCTCCATATTTGCTATGACTACTAAATTCCTAATACCATTATGCGACGCTCCTTGGCATTAAACGCGTAGGTAGTTCCGGGGAAAATCTTTATAAAAAGTATCCGATGATTAAATTGATAACATAGCTTTTTGTAGCCGGATTGATTCGTGCGAGCCTTATCTGACAAAGGCTTCAGGGGCTTAGCACTGAACCCTTTCAGGGGAGATCAATGCTTCGGCCCGATGTAAGGTACAGTCGGCGGCAAGTTCAAGATGGCAAAACTGCTAATTTGCTTCAATGAAAGCTTAAAAATTAAGCTAGCAAAAATTTGCATAAGTTACAAATTCAAGCAGAAGAAGAAAAAACTGTTTCTTCCAATCGACCGTGATGCTGTCTGTACACGATGATACTAGGATACGAGACCACGACTGGTACATCAGTATCTAATTGATTGAATAATTAAATATGGTGTTGTTAAAATAATATTCAGCGTTTAAGCTATGGCCGTGTAGCGACGACGAAAGATGAATTTCTGGGTGGTGACATAATTTGTATTTTGCTCTTCCGTCACCACATGGCTCAATGTTATACTTGTAGTAATTTGATATCAGAAATCTTTTTACGTTCTTTCTTAAAAGCAAACTCTTCCATTACGTATCCATTAGATTTATAGATCTATAGTGTCCAATAGACACACGTCAATAGTTTCTCAGATATTTTGCGGAGTTGCCCTGAACTATTACGACTTATAAACGTCTGACATTATTAAAGTTATCCTTCCTTTGGTAAATACCATAAGCCGCCCCTAAAAAAACTCGTGGCCCAATATAAAAAAGGCTTAAATATCCATTATTCACGGGACATGCACTTTATAACGGGTGGACGTAAAAGTTTTATTGTCATCATAAACCAATCGCCAATATTGGCCCGGGGATCGAGTGGACGCGACGATTCATCGGGACAAATTGTCCATTATACTGTACTTTTAATGGATTTTCTTGTCTATTGCACCTCAATTTTTCAATCAGCTACCTAACTCTGTAGCCAATTTCAAAGTATAGTCTATCGAGTTATAGGAAAGCACATGCTAGGCTATTTTGTTCGTGATTAATCACCTTGACCAACCCTCTAATATCCCCACTGCTGGAGCGTAGGCCTTCTCTATGAATGGGCCATAACTAACCGCGTTGGCCCAGTGCGGATTGGTGAGTATTAATGAGTGCAAATGGAGCCGGGACCAACGGCTCGAGATAATAAATTTTTGGTCACCCATCCAATGACCGACCTTAGCAAACATTGCTTAGTTTACGCAATCGTAAGCCAAGCGCGCAAAGCCACTGCGCTATCGTGCGTCGTTTCTTTCTATTATTAAGAATAACCTAAGAGACCTAAGAAAAACTGTGACTAAGCTTAGCAAATTTTTAAACTATGGAATGTTTACCAAAGACCTGTGTTTGGATTGGTGACCAATGTTCAATCTACAATATTGGATAAGTGGGGTTTGATGCGTACTTGTAATACCGACTTTAGTTTTGTTCTACTGTAAGTCCACTATTCCACACGATTATTACCAGACCAAACCTCACCCAAAATTCATTCTGAAATAGTCACCAAAGATTCTGTAAGTCAAATTCCATGTTGACATCACATACAGTCGTTAGAACAAACTCGCGTTACCGAAACGGTGTCTGTGTGTTCGCTTTATGATAATTCAGTTGGAGGGAAAATAAACACGCGAGTTATATAAATGCTCGGTTATATTTCAAGGCAAAGGGATCACCCGCGCCCTGCCAAGGTGTGTATTGTGCGCGTAACGCCGAAACTTTTGCACGTAAGCTGCGAAGTTTCCTAAATAACCTCCAGAAAAGAGAGAAGCCTCCAAAACATGACAAGTGCATTATAATATTGCGAGGAAATTTCTGTCCGTTGTTCGTCTTGTAGATTTCTGTATCAACAATCAATACTAACCTTTTATTGCTATGATAGTTTTTTCACAACTTTTTTATTTGCAATGACGTGATATTATAAACTGGGTACAATCCTTTAATGGGTATTTTGATCAGCATGGTTTATCAGCACGATCTGTGCTCTAACAGCAAAATATTTAACTGAGTTCATGATGATAATTATGCAAGGTATTTTTTTCCTGTCACACGTTAAAAACATCGGCTTATCCGATGTGGAAAGTAAATGAGATAAGATTCTAGAAAAATATAATTGAAGTTGGTGTCAAGCAAGTACATACTTCATCAGTTATACCAATCTATGCATGAGTCACTAATTAGTATTCATAGTTAGCTTATATCCACTGGCAACGCAAAAAGGCAAAGTACAGTCGTAAAACGATACTAAGAAGAATTGCTACAACATCTCATAACACCATTACGTTCCACTCTACCCAATTGGCCTCCCGACCTGGTTTGAGGAACCCGGAATTCAGGTAAACATACACAAAGCTGGCAGAAAAATATAAAAAAATAAAATTATTCTAAATTTCCACTCAACTCGGTAACAAAGGAGACATCTTCGTCGCCAGTATTATTTAAAGAAGCCTCGCGTCACTGCATTTGCATACAGATGGAAACTGTCACATGGATAATAAAAAAAACAAACAAGATCGCCCTATCGTCAGGTGGTAGAGCTTAAAGTTGCTTGTCGGAGAGAGTACGCTTATTTTGCTATATAGCTAGCTGGAAGGAATATACATTCTCACAATTAACGTTGATATGTATTTTTTCTTCTATGATGGCCTGGGAGGCAGGCAGCCGGTTAGCCGGCAGCATGGATTGGAATGTTGTCACCCCAATCACTCTCTCCGATCATCGGTATCTCGACATGATCCGGTATCATGATCTGGTATTTTTTTTGCTTTACTGTATGTTGTTTGGTTTTGTAATATTTACTTATTGTTTGTGTTAGCGCGTCGTTTGTGTTGTGATAACAAAATTATTTCTTTTCTATCCGTTCCATCACTTTTATAAACATTCATTCATCACTGGGGCCTTTCCGGTGAGAATGTGAAAGGTGAAGAGGAAACATACTGCGCCGACCCCAGATAAACTTGGAACTGGGCAGAAAGAAGGAGAATAAACATTGACATTTTTCAGAAGTTAAATTATCTAACTTGATCACGGTTTTCCCCTCAAGAGAGAAACTAAACCCGTTGACTTCTGTGTGTGGTTCTTGGGATATCAGCTGATATTGACGTTTCTGTTTGCCGATGTTGGAACTGGTTTTCCGAAAAATATCTCCCCGCCATTAATTAGAAACTGATCAGAATTGTATGTGTGGTGATTCTGGATAATGCCCGTTGCATAGCAATGAAGCGTACAGACCTCCGCTGTATTGAGATTGTGTTAATATCATTTTGACTTTGTTTGCTTGTTCATAGCTTCAAATGGAAAACTTATCTGGATCTGTTGTGAAACCTTATTAAAGCAGTGTCCAAAACTCCACACTTTAAACAAAAAATCCAAACTCCACGAAAGAAGCCAAAGTCTTGAAATTGAGAAGTTTTATAGCAAATTTAATTATTTTTCTTTGAAAGTTTACCTTATTATACATGAATAACTTTGTAACTTAAAAAATATATAACCAAAACTATCTATTTTTAACCTTGTATTAAGTCTTGCGCCTCATTTACAATTTTATAGCCTCATATTTGGCATATGGTGACGGCAGAGACAGAATACAATTGTCACCTCCCCAAATCTCTCCCGTGGGTGTCGTACAAGGCGACTAAGGATAAATCAGTGATGAGGAATGGGCAGCAGCGTTCCTCTTATACCACCTAGCAAAGTACTGCGACTTTTGTGCCCGATAAATGGCAATAGGCTCGCCACCTATATACATGGGACTTGACATAATTGGCGAAACGCGGGTGCTGGTTCACCTCTGCCTACCCCATCGGGGATATAGGCGTGATTTATGTATGTATGTATGTATATTTGGCATCCTGAGGGTTTTTGAGGTGATGTTGGGAATTATTCTCCGATTCTTCATCATGGCCTATTTAAGAGTCCTGCAGATGGGCTCAACCCGGTTGAGATTGGATGAGATCACCATCAAGCTGATACCGACCTCCTCAATATAATCTTGTGTAACCTGAGCGGTGTATAGCCGGGCGTTATCCTACATCTTCATCGATCCATCTTCCATATTTACTAAATAAGGCTCAATAAGACTCTCTAAAGCCACTAAGCTTTGATGTGAATGAAGCCGATACTGAAGAGATATCAGTCCATTTGTGTACATAGCCTCCATAGTATAGACTCTTTATGTGTCAAAACTAGACAAAATACTCTGTTTACTTTGTTATAATCCCATAGCAATTTTGCGATAAAAGTGTTGTCCAATTAAATTTAGTTTCGATTCCCGTATAGGAAGCCCTCGCAGAGCAAACGAGGACTGATTGCGTCATTTATAAGGTTGAGATTTGATCAGCCAGGGCCGGGAGACCATGATTTTGATCTGTAGCAGGAACGATTTTATTTTAGAAAACCGATTTTAAGACAATTATTATATTTACGACTAAATTTTTAAAACTTCAAAGAATGCTTCTTTTATGGAAGTTACTATAA
The DNA here is from genome assembly GCA_963931975.1 of Cataclysta lemnata. Lineage (NCBI taxonomy): Eukaryota > Metazoa > Arthropoda > Insecta > Lepidoptera > Crambidae > Cataclysta > Cataclysta lemnata. The sequence continues at coordinate 173,433 of OZ008343.1, read as the reverse complement.
TGAGAGTGTTACCAATTTACGGAGCCTATACGATAAATGAAACAAAAATCCGATATTACGAAACATATTTATTTATTAAGCTATAATCGTGCAAAGGGATTTGACTTTTAATTCCTACGATTAAATACCGATGTTGCAATACCTGCACAGTATACATCTACTTTATACATAAATAATGACTTTGTTCCAAACGCTATGTAATCACATTTTTTGTCTTTATTAGGGCTTTCAATCTCCTTAAATTTTTTAAGCTTTTCATGTCACTATTACACTTTCTATCTCACGCCTGTATTCTGAAGTTATTTAATCGACAATCATGTTTCATAAATTAAGGCTAGAGTTCACCAACACTTACGCCGGCTATTGTTAACCAATCCCCAGTGCACCACAACCGTCAGTTTTCGACATTAATTCGTATAGAAGAACTGTCAAAAACTGATGGTTATCTTTTAATCGCTTGTAATACGTGTTGGTTAACTCGGGCCTATATGAATGTAGGTACTGATTAAATAAATACCGAATTTATTAAAGCGCTGATTAATCTAAAATATCATTTAATTTTTATTTTATCAGTACATTCTTGTCTCTTAAATTTTGAGTCCTGATTTTCGTTTGAACGTCATCATAATACACGTTTCATAATGGCTTCCACACATTGTAGGTAGGTATTTATTCTTCCTCGTTTCCCATTTCCACGGAGAAGCATGGTGACCCGTTCCCTACTTCCGAACATCGCTCACGGCGCTCCTCCGACATCCCCTTTATTGTTTTTTTATGTCACGAATTATACTCTGCTAGGGAGTGTGCGTTATGTGCAGGTTATTGCCCGATCAGCTTTTTGCAGCGTCTGATTGATTCAGTGGTGATTTTTCTTCGACATTCTGGAATCAGAGGTAATACGATACGATCTTCATTGTTATATCGTTGTTATTTTTTTTATTGGACTTGGAAATTGCATTATCTTCCGCGTGGCGTCAATATTATTGTAATATTTAGTATTTTGGTATTTAAATTTCGTCCACATAAGTTTTAGATTTTGTGTCAATATTTAACACTAATACAACGGTATAGAAGATGTAGGTAATTTTATTAAAGTCAGAAGCTATTTCAAGAAAAGTTGGTAAAGTAAAGTTGGTGGCAAACGTAATAGGACATTAAGCCACACACAGACTCAACTCCAAATTTACTCAAAATGACAAAATACGAATTTCAGCAAAGTCTTATATGAGGCAACCGAGTAATTAGGCGATGGCTTGTGGATATACGTTAATGATGATTATCTGAATATATGATGATTATTATGATTAATGGAAGCTGAGTTGGATTCATATTAATAAGCTTTGACTCTAATTATGTATTTGAAACAAGGCGTCGGATCCTTTTTGGCCAAATTTCTGGATGCCGTTTTGTAGTCTCATTAATGTCAATGTTATAAATTATATCAAATATTCCACATCCGCTCCTTTTGCAACAAAGAAATATGTGAAACTAAATTTTACTACTTTACAGTTCGACCTATCTTTTTCTTCTCCCTGCCCTGTTTTCTCTTTATATAAATGTATATAAATGGTGTTAAGAAGATCAGTGCCTGAATTACTATTTTCAGTGATTTCGTAATAGAAATGTGTCACCTGTGCCATAAGATCTCCACGATCAGGATGAGGACGGCAAGTGCCGTAAGCTGAGCGAGCAGAGCGAAGGCCGGCGGCCGCGTTCCAGCAAGCGCATCATGCTACCGAAGGTTGGCCATCATTGTGACCAGAGTCTTACAAAAAACTCATCAGCACAGCCCCTCTAGCCTCTAGGAGAGGTCCTGCCCACCTAGATAAGTGGCTAAACTATTCATCGAAAATGATACGAAAGGATACGAACTACTTAAGACATGCTCAATGAAAGATGTCCATAAACATTCAAATTAAATATATTTTATAAATATGATAACTAATATGATAAGATAGAATATAATAGGATATCTAATATATTAAAACATTTTATGACATCTTTCATTAACTCATAACTTCATGTAAAGGGAGGAACAAACTTGCTGAGTTTCTTACCCGTTCTTCTCAGAACAAGGCCTCCTGGTAGTTTACGAACGAATGGTGTAGCTTATAACGTTAAATATTGGAAACTGTTTTTCTTTTCGTTTCCAGTGTTTAACGTTATTTCTTTGACGATTCATGAGTGTATGTAATCATACCTTATATGAATAAACCATATTTTCATTTTCATTTTCATGAATTTGAATGATGAATGAATTTAGAGAAGAGTGGTAATAGAAAGAGTGATTAGGATGACAACACTCCAACCCATAAGTACTGGCTCAGGTTTTTCAGCCGACTTCCAGCCAGCCACCAACTCTCTCTGAGTAGCTGTTGTTGGTGGTTTCTCCTCAACAATACGGATGCCCCGAGGTGCTTATTGGTCTACGCTTAATCTCACTTAATCGACTTTTAAGAAACTCCTGGGACGAGTCAGGGCTGGCACAAAAAATCTTTTTTTTTTTCATTAGCCTGTAAGATCCCACTGGTGGGCAAAAGTCTCCCCACTTTAAATCCACCTTAAATAAAAGAAATAGATTGTGAGTACACTCGCACCTCCAGATGAAGAACTGCCAGTCCCATGATGTAGACTTGTTGTAAACTTGCGAAGGCGGCATGCAAGGAGCCGAGGGCGCACAGGTGCCGGTCTTCGAAGGTCCTGGAAATCACCTGGCTCGCGGTGTACGGCTCCGTGTGGTACGCGCAGGCTGGCCGAGGAAGTGTTGTGGTAAAAACAAACTAACTAAAATACTTCAACTAACGCTCTTTAGTCCACTGATCCCTCTCGAACTTATCCAGAGGCCTCCTCTGTGGTCTAGTGGTTTGCTAACCGGAATTAATATCCCGAGGGCCTGGGTTCTATACCCAGGGGAGTACGAATTTGTACACAGTTTGGAATTTTATCAAATCCGCCCGCCATCTTCCACCATCTTATCAAAATCTGTCGCCATAAAAATAATTTTAAAAGCATTGTTGTGCCCGACAATTTGTGATTAGAAAGCCAGCCCGTTTCTTTTTGAACTTAGTCACTTTCTTGTCTCTAAGTTATCATCTTCTTTCTTTCACATCCTTGTAGTCGGCAAAGTAATAGAACCCTGGATTCTGTAAAGAAATAATCAGAATGAGTATAACGATATTTTCGAACATAAACCTTTCTTGTGTTTGTGTCTTTCATAAAAAAATCCAGATTATCTTGACCAAACGACCAAAGTAACTCTAGATGGTAAGTATAGGTTACATATACAATCAACTTCCTTTGTTTCTTACATCATAAACCAATATCCTAGTACTCTTGCGTCAAATGAACAGGTAGTTTCAGTATATTTCCGACCATCTGCCCCCATAATGCGGATGGAGGTCCTCATCGCTGGCCATTGGACGATTGAGGAGATAAGGCCCCATCTAGATTTTTGGTTGAGGAGGCAGCATGGTGTGCTCAGCTACCGGCTGACACAGGTCCTGTCGGGGCACGGTTGCTTCGGCGGGTACCTCTTCAGAATCGCCGGTCGCGAAACGAGCTCATGCTGCCACCATTGCACGAGCGACGAGGACACTGCGCAGCACACGCTGCAGTCCTGGCCAGCCTGGGCGGCACAACACAGTGTCCTTACCATAGTTATGCCGGCTGTCATCAGGGCGATGGCCAACAGCGAGACGTCTTGGATGGCGGTAGCCACCTTCTGCGAAGACATCATGCCCCAGAAGGAGGCCGCGGAGAGGGCCCAAGAGGAAGGCCCTCTTGCAGACCCGACCCGTAGACGGAGGCTTGGCCGGAGGCGTCGCCAGTACGCGCGGCAACTCCAACCGCCATAGCAGGGGCGGCAGGTGACGGGGTGGGGCCCTGTCACTTGCCATTCAAAGCTCCAGCGTTAAGGGGGTGCTTTTGTCAACCCGCGGGCACTCCCCTCCCCTATAGATGCCTGAAAGGGCAGACCCACTGACCGGCATAGTGGTAGTTTGCGAAGAGCGTCCCCACTTAGCCGGTCCAAAGCGGAACAGCGGAGGACGTCGGTTTTTAGTGATGTAGGCTGCACTCTGCTGGGAGAGTCCCACATAACCCCGGTCGGGCCCCACTCGGGGTACATTGTTTTCGTATTATAGTATACTTATGTTTTATAAGATTCTTAACAAATTCCACTAATTTTAACCGAAGACCTTTATAATCATGGGCAATAAATATACCTACATTAAACAAAATCCACCATCAATATTTGATTTATATGAACTGCCTCTGCCTAAAAAGTGCGGTTTTATATGTTTGACTTTAATCACAAGATCACATTATGACCACATTATCATCCCTCTGCGGTTTAGGGGTCCAGGTGAAGCTCGATTCCATCTTCGGCCCTTATCGTCACTTACCATCAGAGGCGCTACTCTGGAAGTTTATTTCGTTCGATCGAGTCGTTGCGTCTTTGTCGCTCTTATTTTAACACGCAGTGGCGTGAGAAAGACGGATAGATGTTCGTTCGTTCGTTCGGAGTTCCAGAGTAGGCCCCCAGGTGAGCTGAAGGCCAAGAGCTTCCCTGTCTAGCATAGAAAAAAATCACATTTCAAGTAAAAAAATATTTTCTTTGTTTCAAGTGCAATATTTACCCCTATACTGTTATCCACTTTCAGTCACTACTCGTTCCTACATTTGGCTGCGAACATGTGTGTATACTCACCACGGGGTATGTTGTGAAACATTTTCCGAGGAAAAAAAAGAAAAAAGAAAAGACCAACCATCTGTCCATTTAGATGGCTCCTACTTTGCAGGCTTTCCAGGGAACACAAATATACAACAATAATTATAGACTTACCGATGATGATAGTATTTGCGACAACCAGGGCTTGCATTTAATTTAAATTCTTGTTATACTGCGATTTACATGGCCGATAGATGAAACTGATGAAATTAGCCGCCTATTACTTGAGTTGACCAAATGTGGGTGTTAATAAATTGTGTGTGCAAATAGGATATGTTCCAACAAGGACAATTGTATCCATTAGAGTTGAATGACAATTTGCGACCAAATTCCGTGTGACCTTGGCCAGAAATCTTTTGTTCCAATAGCCGCACTCCATCTTCGTACGCTGTAACAGACGGCAGAGTTTCAGAAGGAAACAATCGAACCCAAACTAAGAAGAAGAGACGCTCCTGCAAAAATAATATCGCAGGGAAGTCAACTGATGCGCCCATCTCAAACATTCACCCTCTAAGTACTCAAGAGTATGTTTAAAAATATATAGTCCCGGTGAGAGTGCTTTCTCTTGTAGACTTGTGAATGTTTAAGAGATACAGTTTGAGCATTTCAGCGCTTCGGGCAAATTAGTTTAGTGACACAACAGTAATTGGCTCTAGAGAATAATGTAAAAAGAAAAAAAATACACAATTCAAGGATACTTTATCTTTCTTTAAAATTGTTAAAAATTCCTTGAGGGAACATTTCTGGAAGGGACTAGGAAATATGTTTTCTAACCCGAAAATATAGAACCCCTAAATTGTAGGTAACAAATTATGACACAGATTAGGCGAACTATGTGATATCAAACCGGTGTATTTCAATATATTTTAACCAACAGTCATCGATACCAATGCTTATACTAATACAAATTGGAATAAAAAAGGATTTTTATTTGGACATAATATAATTGTTAGAAAAATGTTCACCTCTGCCTATCCCTTCGGGGATATAGGCGTGATTTATGTATGTATTTAGAAAAATAAGTTATAAAATTATAGTCTGGATGCGGAAACCGAACCCGCGTCTTTAGCAATGCAGGTTCAGTTCTACTTCCTTTTCCACGTCGGGAAAGACGTGGGAATGGTGGAAATAAACTTTATTTCATTTATTAATTTGTTTGTTTCAAATGGAAGGACAGTCTCTCCAAGTTACGAAGAGTGCATCCACATATTCAAAAAAGATCGTAGAAAATTCATATTTCTAATTCATAGGCTACGGTCTCGACATATTCCGCTTAACCAGTTCGGATACCTAATGAAAAAAGTAAACTCGCCAAATTGTGATGTATGTGGATGTGAAGATGTATTCCATTTGTTGGCGGAATGTGTAAAGAATCCAAGAGAGAGGGATTAGTTAGGATGATTAGATTAGGATAGTAATTAATAATAACGGACGCCACAAGTAAAAGAAATCGAAGTTAATAGTTATACTTGTTTTACACACCGTACAGTAGAGTCGACGTGACTACAGCAACGCCAGATCTACAGATATTTTAACCGGGTAGTACTAGTCCATCACTCTTCCATACATTAATAAAGAAAAGTGATGGAAGTGTGTAAGACCAAGAATGGAAAAGGAAATATTCTGCGCAGACCCGATAATAGGGCAGCAAAATGGAAATTACTTTATAACAAGACTTAACGTGATATTAAGGGACTATAAGTGCCGAAGATAGAATCAAGCTTCACCTGGAACCCTCTACCGCAAAGGGGTTAGCTATCTGTTCACAAATTATCTGAACACAATAAAGCTGATAACATTATTATTATGGCGACATATTTCGATAAGATGGTGGTGATCTAGTCAGGCGGACTAAAAAATAGTAGAATTTTAAACAAGAGCAACTGCTTATTACTAAAACTGTTTTGATAAGTGAATGAACAACCTTGCACAGCTAGTAAATGTTCAAGGAAAGCTACAACATAGGAAATTTTAAACGACCCAGTCACTTACTCAAGCTTAGTCGCAGGAGGAAAAATATATCCACCCATTCCATCCACTTCGGGTAGATTCTGGCACAAGTGCAGGAGATGTCCTGTTCACGCCGAGCAAGGAGTTGGTGACTGCCTGCAACAAAGTACTTAGTCAATTGAATTGTAATCACTTAGGCCCGAGTTCGCCAACACGTTAAACAAGCGATTAAAAGATAATCGCCAGTTTTTAACAGTTCTTCCATACGATAAAATGCCAAAATCCGGCGGTTAAATAATAATTGCCTGCTTAAGTGTTGGTGAACTCCAGCCTTAGAACGCCACTGTGATGTACAAGCGGCAGCATCATTTCTCCAGTCAAGTTTGAACCTTAACCCTATTTGACGGCGGTTTGATCGAATTGTCAGATCGCTGGCTATCGGCCCGGTACGAGCAAGAGGCCCCGGATTCCAATTCTGGTAGGAACCAATTTTGTGATGAACACAGACATTGGTTCCCGAATAATGGATGTTTCTATGTTTATGTAGTGTATTACAAATATTTCTATGCGTAATTATTATGCATAATAAAATTTTCCCGTCATCTACTAACCATAACATAAGTGCTTATGCTACTTACTTTGGGCTAAATGTTAGATGTGACAGTAAGAAATATTTATATTTTATTATAATCATTTCTCCAATCAAGTTTGAACCTTGAGTTGTATAATATAAAGTGCAAAATCCACGTTTGAAATCTGAGATTTCGTGCTGGCGATTGTACTACAATCCAACAAACTTGTTCAAACGTCTCGTCGACTAATAGTTACCAAAGTGGAATTCCGCTCTGGCGCGCCGATCCAGCGGCCCGCTATTGTGTACTTGAATCTGGAATGAGTTCAAAATACACTTTTGGAGAGGACACGGACGACTGTGTACCGTATTAAATGTTCTTGGGAAAGTCTTGGAGCTATTTGCTTGTCTTCGATATCCGCTTAAATGCGTCCTATAGTAGGTCCTAGAGGACGCGAATTTAAGGTGGCTTAGGGCGCGCCTTTTCCATAGCGAGTATTCTCGAGCATAAAACTATTTGCTTATATACAAAGTGAAGGGTAGGAACTTTATTTCGTTCCTGTCTTCGTGAGAAATCAGACTACGAGGCTACTAAAATATAAATATCAAAATTATTTTATACAGGAGAGTGTCCGTTTTGGACCACGTTCCCATACTGTATTGGCAATAAAGTATTTGAATAGGTACATATTATTTAAATTTTTATTTGAACGTTATATTAATGTTAGAAAAATATTACCAAGAAAATTTTGTGGTTAGATAATTTTATAATAGTTAATTTTAACCACAATTTTCTTTAAATATATATATCACGCCTTATTCCCGTAAGGAATAACCCACAATTTGCCAATTTATTTCTGGTTCCATGTAAAAGGGGGCGATTCTATTGTCATTCACGGGGAACTTTAATCTAAATTGCTATGCGACAGTTTTTTTGGTGCACCGTTTGTGCAACAGAAACATTGCTGACCATTCCCTTTTCACGATATCTATCTATTTTTTTGTTATGATGGACTTAAATCAAACTGCACAAACGCTTCCTACTTCAATAGCAATGATAGGAAATCCCAACGGCGATAGTATTTGAACTCCGTCGGAACATCCAACACTGTAAGAACGACTTACACACTTTTTATTTATCTAAACAAGACGTGACTACATTGCCGGTCAGAAAAAGTCCGGCTCGAAGGACCATGTATTACTTTCCCTTCCCTTTAACCTTTGGTAAAAGGCCAATGCAAACCACTGTACACCTTTAAGCACTGTATTTCGGACTGGAAAGAAATCTCATTTCAGAACAAAACATCATTAAGAAACCAAAAGAGAAAACGATAGCGTGATTTGGAGAAATCATAATCAGTCACTGTTTACCAATACTAAAAAGCATGACATTTGAAATAATGCCTATTTGGTGTAAATCCGTACAATCACGTTTAAAGTAAATAAGATTCGTGTAACTTTTGATTTCATAACTTCATTACTGGCAAAATAAAACGCTCAGTTCAATATCATCCTACCGCTGCCTCTATGCCAAACAGCGAGCTGGTTCCTCTCCAATCCATTTCCCTGTATTTTGCCGAACACCTCCTTCAGGATATAGTGGTCACCTGCGACGTGTGTTGAATTTACCGTTGAAATTTGAAGTAAATCTCTTCATTATTCGTCATAATCACCAGCTTTATAAGTGGCCTTGCTAGAGGACAGGCCTTCCCTATGGATCGAAGAATAAAGAGAGAAATGGGCCTAAACCCACCACGCTGGCCCTGTGCAAATTGGTGAATGTCAACGACTGCAGATTCAGCCGGAACCAACGGCTTAACGTGCCTTGCGAAGCATGGAAGAGCTCGAGATTGTAAATTTGTAGTCACTCATCCAATCACGAACATTGCTTAGTTTACGCAATCGCGGACCGAGCGCGTTAATAATAATAATAATAATAACGCGAAGTACTCGTCAATGGTTGTTTTTCCATCACTGACGCCGTCCATCAGAACTAGCCACGAATGCGCTGCGTCGATGAATGTCTTCTTGGAAGCCTGGAAATACTCTTTGGAAGTAGATTTTCACATACCTACACATATAAATCACGCCTGATCATCTCCGAAAATGTGGGGATGTATTTAAATCCACATTTCACTATATGTTTTTTGCGTCATTACTTAGAGGTCAATCTGGTGCCTGCCCGCCCACTCCTCATCACATTTAAACAGACTGACAGCAAGTTCGTAAAAATTATCTTAAAATCAATTAGATTTCAAGTGGATCCTAAGAACAGACTAACATCACAACATAGATCCATGTGGATACAAAAAAGTAACACATTAATGATTTCATTTTGTGAGGATTGAAATTCGAAAAGAAATTACAATATAAAGTTTGGTGTGATAAATTATTCTGAAATAAAATATCAAAACATACACACGACAAACAACAGAAGCGACGAATATGAGGCAATAGTGAGAGGAATTTAAGTACTAGTGTAACTGATAAGGCAAAGGTTAGACTTTTTCAAGCAACAACAAGACGAAATGGGAATCTCGTATTAGTGTCAGGAGTACATAAACAATGTCATCACACAACGAATGAACACGAGAAAGGTTTTGTCTAGCCGCGCCTAGCATTGCGTGCCCGGAATAATTCTATCACAAGAACATTTCTCTCAGCTTGAGGCTGAGGTAACCTGACACAAATAGTATTTCGATACTCGTAAAACCTTTCTCAAGTTTCTGGTGGTGTCGGTAATTGAGATTTAAAGGTACAAGTCGAATATGTCCCACCGATTGTCAAGCTTAACATGTTTGGCGTAAAGCGAAAATTCGATTGAGATCATTTTACTTACTGTTGTAGCATGACAGTCTGTTAACTGTATATTGGATTCAATTTCATAAACTTGAGTAATAAGAAGATTATTGATTTCTCAAAGGAATTTCACGGCTCATCAATTCACATCATTGCATGGCTCACTTCTTAAATACCTACAAAATTTACACAAACCTAAATAAAATATAATTTGCTAACGTAAGTCCAATATTTCGAATTGCCGTGTGGTGACGGCAGAGCAGAATACAATAATAGCCACCCCCATCTCTCCTGCGGGTGTCGTACCAGCCGATTAAGGGTTAAGACAGCAATGAGTAAATTAAACTAATTGGGCAGCAGCGTTCCTCTTTGGCCACCTAGCAATATACTGCGACATCCGTGCCCAAAAAACATGCCACCTATTACATGGGACCTAACCTAGTTGGCGAAACGTAGGTATTAATTCACCTCGACGACAGCCGCCTTGGTCGAATGCTCAGATTGCTGGGTATTAGCCAAGAGGTCCCGGGTTCGAATCCTGGTAGGGGCAAACTTTGTGATGACCACAAATGTTTGTTCCCGAGTGATGGTTGTGTATATGTTTATGTAGTATATTTTCAACATTTCTTCTTCTTCTTCTTCCTGCCCTGTTCCCAGTCTATCTGGGGTCGGCGCAGTATGTTTCCTCTTCCATTCATATGTCAGACGTCATCAAGCCATCCACTCCCTTTTGATTCATATCATCCATCCCACCGTAAAGGTGCTAGTGATGAACGAATGTATAGAAAAGAGACTGAGCGGACCATGTCGAGAGACCCATGAACGGAGAGAGTGATTAGAATGACAACATTCCAATCCATACTGCTCAAGGTTTTGGCTTAGGTTTTACAGCCGGCCGCCTGCCTGACACCAACCCTCCTTGGGTACGCTGTTGTTGGTGGTTTGCCCTCCACCATTCGGGTGCCCCAAGGTGCTTATTGGTTTACACCGGGCCGTCTCCCTTAGTCGACTTTTACGACACCCATGGGATGAGTTGGGGCTGGCCTATTCTACGTTATTTGTTCGCTCCCAGGCCAGCATAGAAGGCTATATTTATATACATAATTATATTAAAAATATGTCCGGCATCTAGTATCCATAACACAAGTGCTTAGGCTACTCTACGATCTACTTTGGGCTAGATGATAGGTGTGAGTGTAAAAATATTTATATTTATATTATATATATTTATACCTCCGCCTACCCCTTTGGGGATATAAGGGTGATTTATGTATGTTACTATTTATCGTTTTTATATAAAAAGAGCTATGTGTTAATTAAAACTGTTGTTTATTATGAACTGTACCTCTTGCAAAACTTGTTGAGCTCTGTCGCAGGAGCCATCCATCACCACGCCAACTGGGTCGCGCCAGCGATGCATAAACCTGTCCAATGCTGAGTCTTCTCCTCCCATCATCTTCACGGATATTCTTATACCAATATTCTGACTATTTTACCCCAAACAACTTTGTTACCTTAAAAAGAGTTAAAGAACTTAAAAAAAATCGATGTGATGTTTTTAAATATGCTATCAAAATTACAAATAAAGTCTAGTTACAAACAATTTGGAAACGAATTAAATATGACTACATTGTTGGTTTGTATGTTATTGAAGTGGGAGCAAGGAGTATACTATCTAAATCGCTATATACATTACTAAAAGACCTTGGCTTGTCTAGAGCTTTCGTAAGTTCTACACTGGAACGTGTGTCTGAGGTGGCTCTTACAGATTTTTACCACATATGGCTGGGCAGAGAGAGAAATCGGAGTAGCCAAGGTGAGTGTTGATATGTTGTGAAGGTATCCCGTACACCTACACTTGGGTCACAAGCTCCAAGCGCTGCTCTTGACTTTCTCTAAGTCACACTATGGATCCTGTACCCGCACGGTGAATCCATGGCATGCTAAAAGCTTTCGTCTATCTTTGGTATGTAAATTATGCTTTAATACTCACCATAATTACTATCACATGACAAATTGCAAACGAACTTAATATTTTTCGCCAGAAAGTAATCGGCGATTAAATCCAAAAAGTCGGTGTTAAGACACGAGATGCAATATAACATTGGAAGCAATGCCAACGCTCTCATTTTAAGTAATGGTCATACGTATAAAGCGTTATTGGACGAATGATCTGCCTCAACTAATATGTAGTATTGTATTTGACAATTCGACGATCACAATGTCAAATCGCCAGTCGGACAAGGCCAGGTGATTGGCAAATGGTTAGCAATTTTCCGTAATCAAACACTTAAGACGTCGATCACGGCCGGACTTCGCTTATTATTATACTCTGAAGTCTGACAAATGGCGGCCATGATTCCATTTGGGTAATTTCTATTTGATTGCACAGTGGGTCTGCCTAGGAAAATTATAGAATGTATTTGCAGATTAACGCACCCAAAATGCTGAAAGCTTAATGCTGGCCCTGGGCCAGTTAACGTCCTTTGAAGATGTAAGATCCCCAAAGAATTAAAAACATTAATGGATTTAAGAAGTTTTCATTTTAATGTTTTTTAATTTTTTTAATATTTTATAATAGATAAAGGTTTTTACACCTTGCCTGAGTATTCTGGATAATTAACTACTCACATTTCGTCTGCTATATTATTTGAATTTTTAATTTTACTGTCCACCATCAGGGTCTGTATAGTGATACCTAATGTAAATGTATTATTACCTACCAACAAACATAGTATAAATGTACAAACGCAATAAATGTTTCGAGTTTGAAGAGTGGCCCAAGCCTTTTATTTGCGATGTTCTCAATCACTCAGTTCATAGTCGCAGATACAATGCGTCCGCGCACCTGTAGCTGACCGATAACTCTTCATCCTTCGAGATTAGATGCCTTGCGAATCTCGAAGAACCAGATAACAAATTCTTGGTCACCCAACTAATGACCAGCCTTAGCGCACATGGCTCAGTGTACGCAATCGCAGGCACTGCCTATCAAGCTGCTTTACCATCGGTAATGCATGTCGTTAATCCTGAAGGCTATACTGATAGCCCTCCGTTAATTCTCTGCTACCTCATTTTTGATTAAATCCTTAAACGAACACCGAAAATAGCTCAATATTTTGCTGCGCGACTTTCAACTTAGTGTACTAGTACTGTATGCACTAATTCCACTTTGCATTTGTCACCACCCACAATATCTTCCAGCTACTTATTAAATGTAGGACGTTTAGGTTAATTACTTTTGCCCCATACATTTCTTAGCTTCGTTGATACAAAATGCTGGCACAAAAATGATAAATTGCTGTTTGAATTATGTGGCACCGGCGTTTTGTTTTTATTTTATTTGCCCAACATCCTTTTGGTCTACGGAATTCCTCACTGTGTGTTCCGACTGGCGCCTTTTGTTTGTATGTGAATTATCCATCCATGGTAGAATTTTGTTGGTTGGCTGAAAATATTTCTGCGGTTCAGGACGTGGCATTGTTTATTTTTTATTGCAAGAATGTCTCTGCCAAAGTAATATCTGCTATATATATGCGGTTTGAAATAGCTGCCGTTCTATGTTCGGTTCATTTGATTGTCGACGAATGTAGTTTATTAAGAATACAGATTCGAATGTGCTCCTATAAAAGCTTTAAAAATCCAAGTAACTGATAATAAATAATATGAATGACATTATTTTGGACTGTTTTTGTGATACAAGCAAAGCCGATGTGATATTTTTTATTACTCAAAGTCAAAGTCAAAATTCATTTATTCATATCTGGTATGATTACAATACACTTATGAATCGTCAAGACGCATGATACCGAAAACCCTCCGAAAAATAGGGGGGTACTCTATACCAATATAGAGGACGACGTTAACAAGAAAGTTAAATAGCGTCACAAAAAAGCAATTGTAGAAACAGTAACATTACAAAGTTACATTACATTACTTATAACAGCTAAATAACACACTGGGGCAGTAAGAGATATTTCCAAATTAACGTTATACAGTTCTTAACGAGCTCTGAAATTGATCCCAATGACCATTTGGGTGAACATTGTACTCTAACTTTGTTGCTAAAGTCTTGTTTCCAACAAGGTTATAAGTTGTAAAATTAAACGACAAAATCTTTGTGGAGTCTCAACGACACTCACATTAGACGGCGACGACGACGGTGCGAACGAAACGCATCGGGAAATCCCCGACGGAATATCGAAACGCGAGCCCGCTGAATAATTCAATGAAGTTAAAATTGTTATTTTTTGAGTGGAGCCTCTAAGAGCGTCTTGTTAACTGGCTTACTTAGGCCATTACTGAGGAATTATTGAAAGAAATTGTTTCCCCCGGGAGGTCCGCGAGCGGCTGGGCGAAATCCGCCCCTGATTTCTCAGTTGCTAAATCGAATAAGGCTTAGTTTCGATTGTCGCCTTTGCAGCGGCCCGTAGAGAAAAATGATCCTACTTTTTTATGGGTTCTGTCGTACTAATGTTCTCCGTGTAGTCCCATTAGCTGTTAATTAGGCATGGCCGTCTTTGATGTGCTGCGAATTCTTGCGCGCCATTGCTAATTTTATTTAATTATTGTATAATTACCGTGGATTTCGGTATAAAATATAAACAATATTATCGTGGCCAGATATTATATTTGGTCATAACAATATTTTAGTACAAAATAATTAATACGTCTAATAATTCTCCCCAACTAGATCTGTCTGGTCAAGTCATGAAGAATATAGTAGATCTTCCTTCTTCTCCCTGCCCTGCGCCCAGTCTATCTGGGATCGGCGCAGTATGTTTCCTCTTCCATGAATGGAAGCCATCCACTTTGATTCATATCATCCATCACACCATAAAGGTGCTAGTGATGAATCCGTTCGTTCCGACGTTCCGTCTCTTTTCTATACATTCAGTATGGAAAAGAGACGGAACGGACCATGTCGAGAGATCGATGAACGGAGAGAGTGATTGGAATGACAACATTCCAATCCATACTGCTTAAGGTTTTGGTTTAGGTTTTACATACTCTTTGGATATGCTGTTGTTGGTGGTTTGCCCTCCACCAATCGGGTGCCCCAAGGTGCTTATTGGTCTACACCGGGCAATCTCCCTTAGTCGACTTCTACGACACCCATGGGATGAGTCGGGGCTGGCCTATTCTACGTTATTTGTTCGCTCCCAGGCCAGCATAGAAGACTAAGAAGAAGAAGAATATAGTAGATAAAAATGATAATCTGTATAAAAAAAATTCAGTAGTAAACAAAATGTTTTCATGCATGAGGTCATTCTCCTCTATTCCCTCCTAAACATAAAGCGCAACAGTAATTGTTTAAGATTGATTTTTCCCGTGTTTACTTTCCCAACAAAGCTGACTAGATAAAAAGTTAATGGCGGCCGTGCTACTTCTTCATGCGGGCACATCTAAGCATCAAGCCCGAAACCGTGGAGTGTACAAGAGGTCAATATAAATGCTAATTCCTGATTCAGACCCGCGCCGCAACCTAACGAGTTTTTTTAATGGATCGTCTGCTGACGCGTCACCGGACGCCGGCGTATCTGCTCTAAGTACTATTAAATTATATTGTACCAACACATGCATAACAAACAGGACGTAACCTATCAATGAGTTAAAAATTTGTGATCGTAATTTAATTTATTCATGGCGAGGGAGTGTGCGCCTAAGGTTGGGGACCTCTGCCACACATGTTGATGACCTGCGGACTAATATTAGATCCATTTAAAATTAAATACGTAGGCGTAATTTGCTTTACTATTCATAAAAAGAGATGGTAAAACAGGTTAATAAAACAATTTAAATTCTGTACTAAAGGTAAACTTAACCTCTTTAACCACCAAAGTGGATTTAAAACTCATTTGCTTTGCTGTTGACATTCCCCAAGAATAGGTGTTGTTATCGCGGCATAATTTTATGAGCAGCCAGCCCATCCCCAAATATGTGTTAACACATTAACTTGGCCGGGGCACAGTGACTGGCGGGGCAGTAAGATATACTTCAGTCGACATGCCGAGACAATTTATGTAATCAAACGCCCATAGTTAACCGAACTTCTTCTTTTTTTCTTATATTTATAAAAAAAAACTAAACAGTGTGACACAAATGTTCAAAGTTTAACTGCCGCACTCAGAGATGTCAATTAACTTTAATGAGAACTTAATGTCAAAAAGTTGTATTTAAATCTAGACCATAGACTCGACAAAGAATAGGGATTACTCATTAAAGATAATTGATGTCTCTGAGTGCGGTAGAAAAAAATATGTCGGGGGTATTCTGGCAGGACCGCATAAGTGCAAGATTGAAGAAATAATTTGTTATATACATCCATGTGCTTACCTAGATTTTATCTGCTCTTTTTATCTGGCAAACCCGTATAACTGCGGGTGCTCTGTCTGCAAGTTTATTTTATGTGCAAAAACAGTTAGGTATATAAAAATTTAACTATGGCACTTATTCCAATAGCGGTCACCTCAGGATGGTCAAAGGCGTCGAGGACGACCTAGAAAGAGGTTAAGAGACGATCTTGAGGGGTCAGGATCGCTCGAGATGGGGACCTGCGGGGGAGGCCTTTGCCCAGCAATGGTATCTTGTAGGCTAATAAAATAGAAAAAAGTTATTCGGTTCTGCAGAAATACCCTCTATAAGATTGTTTCTTGAATTAAGCTGACTGGAGACACCACACTGTGTACCCTTTGACTGTGCGAAGGGCGCTATTAAACTAAATTCTTAAGGCGTGAG
Source organism: Cataclysta lemnata (assembly GCA_963931975.1). Classification (NCBI taxonomy): domain Eukaryota; kingdom Metazoa; phylum Arthropoda; class Insecta; order Lepidoptera; family Crambidae; genus Cataclysta; species Cataclysta lemnata. The sequence continues at coordinate 156,646 of OZ008343.1, read as the reverse complement.
TCGCCTAGGGCCTGATTTACAGCTCGCAAATTGCGACCGCAGCGCCCCCCGCGCTCCGCCACAGGGCCTTGTACACTTGGACACTGAAAGTTATCGTCACCAGCTACATACAGCATCCAGGAGGTACGTAATATATATTTGATTATTATACCTACGTATATGTTATTCGATTTTAATTTCAAAAATTATGGTCTGATAATTTTTCGAAATTCTTTTTTTAACCACCAAAATCTTTGTACTAATTTTTCTAACATTTATATAATGTTGAAATTAAAATCGAATAGTTTATAAAGCAAACCGAAGCTTAACCGAACGCACGGTATTTGTAAAAATATCTGCTTTGGAATGTTTGAAATTTATTTCTACATTGCGATATACGTTGTACGGGTATACGTTGGCTTAAAGTGTAAAGGTTAGAAGAATTTCGGCAAGTTAATTAGTGGCTTGGTTGGCCGAGCGGTCAGGCACCTGCCCGGATAGCAACTGACGCGGGTTCGATTACCGCATCAAGACCATAATTTAACGAAATTCTTTTTCTAACCATAAACATCTTTGTACGTATATATTTATCGACAGTTTATATTTTCAAATATTAAAGAACTTCAACATGGTTCAATAATAGTATATTATGCTACGAGTATGCTACGTTGGTCATTACATACGAGGCATTATAGCAAGCGCGAGCCGTAGGCGAGCGCGGTAAGGAAGCTGAGTGTGTAATGATCAATGCATACGAGTTGCATACGACGTTTTTCAACACAATTGCGAGGAAAAAACAAACTTGTATTGTAACTTTACCAAATAATTACGGAAAATGGCGCCTACAAGTTTGGTTTTTGTTCTTTTTTAATTCTCCTTATTACTAGGGACGGCCAGGGAACCAGCTCATACAGCCTCATCTGATGTCGTCTACTTAATCGCATTAAAACGCGAATGTATCATATTTTAATGCATTTTGGGAGAGTTTGGCGGCAAATTTACACTAACAGCCTATTGATGGAGACTGACGAGGTAGATCGACCACGAAAATGCTCATCTCCTTTCTCATCAAATGCACTTTTGTTTCACTAAATCCTACAAGTTTGGATTTTGTTTTTTTTTTCAATACTCCTTATTACTAGGGACGGCAAGGGAACCAGCACATACAGCCTCATCTGATGTAGTCTACTTTCTTCAGTATTAATCGCATTAAAACGCGGATGTATCACGTTTTAATGCATTTTGGGAGAGTTTGGCGTACTAACAGCCTATTGATGGAGACTGACGAAGTAGATCGACCACGAAAATGCTCATCGCCTTTCTCATCAAATGCACTTTTGTTTCACTAAATCTTTATATTGTTCATCACCGTAGACACTTATTACACAAAACTACACATTTTTTTAATAATAAACAGACACAATATTAATTTATTATAACAAATATGGCAACTTCACAGAAAAACCGGCTGTACATCCGAAGCAGCAGCAATTTAAAAAATATTGTTTCTAAATACGATAGTTAATTTGTGTTTATAAACATGGAATAAAATGTTTTATCATCTAAACTCTAAAATAATTTAGTATTCGTAAAAATATTCAATGTCCATAGACAAATTCAATAAGCATAAACTTTGAAGTGATCTCTGCCTACCCCTGTGGGAGAAGGGCGTGACGTATGTATGTATGTAAACTTTGGAGTGTTTGGCGCGTTTCAATGGTGACAGTCAGATTTTTTTTTCATTAATTCAAAAATTGTGTCAGAGTGGTTTTTGTGCAATTTTGATGCTTAAGGATCTATGTTGACGTTCAATTATGAGGAATAATTGAAAATAATCCCTCTTTTAACGTAAAATTAATTTCGTTTTTATTCATTTCACACACATGAATACAGACTAAATATACTAAAGACGTGGCTGTATGGGCTAGACCCAATGCTTCCCTAAAAATATAGGGAGAATTGAACAAAAAATAATTAAAAAATATACGATTACGCACTAGTACGTAATATATTATGCACGAGTGCATAATATGCTGCATTATGGACCTTAAAACGGTGTAATAAGAGTAAATTTACGAGCAATTGTTTTGAAAAAAATATTAGCTATTTACATGTTATGCAAACACCTATTTGCTTTGGCTTTCGCTCGTACAATTTTACATATTTAAGGAAGTGACAAAAAATGATGACATAAAAATTGAAAACGATAAACGGGCTTACCTTGCAACTAACGTCACGATGGTAAAGTCGTTAATATAATAATTGATCATACAATTCAAGAAGATGCCCCGCCCCCTTTTTGAGTGCAAACAAATACTGTATTCGAAGTCAGCTGATATCAAGCCACTCATTGTTTTGGTAAAGTTTTTTTAAACGAGTGAAATCTTATACATTCTACTTCTTCTCTCTGTAGTACGCTAGTGCCTCAGTTAAAGTTTGTTTTTAAAAACCTACGTTATATAACAATTGCTAGAGTTCCATTTCATCAGTGTAGTGTACTTGCCCTAACTGCGCCACACCGGCCGCAGAGGTCTAACGACTTTTATAGGAATAATAATAGATTACAGGATCGGATATTGCTACATTATTAAGTCACGGATATATTTTTCCATACCATTTCCCCTATGAATTGTAGCAGGCCTATTGAGACAGGACTTATTTAGTTTTTTTAATTTGTTATGTCATAATCTCACAAAAAAATCATTCGACGTTTATTTACACGTATATGCGAAGAGATGAATGCTGACAGAAAAATGTTAGGTATTAACGTGAACGCCGTGTGGTGACGGAAGAGTAGTATACAATTGTCACAACCCCAAATATCCCGTCGTACAAGGCGACTAAGGATAAATCAGTGATAAGGAATGGGCAGCAGAATTCCTCTTATACCACCTAGCAATGTTCTGCGACTTTTGTGCTCGATAAATGGCTCGCCAATTATATAATGTAATAGGCTCGCCACCTATTACATGATATAATTGGCGAAACGTGGGTGCTAGTTCACCTCTGCCTACTCCTTCGGCGATGTAGGCATGATTTATGTACGTATGAACGTGGAAGGACGTAGAAGGAGAAAAAGACCAAAGAAGAGATGGATGGATTGTGTAAAGGAGGAAATGGTAGCGAAAGAAGTGGATGAGAAATTGGTGAAGGATACAGAGGAGAGGAAGAAGGTAACGTGTTGTGCTGACTCCACCTAGAACGGAATAAGGGTAAGAAGTATACCATATACGGTATCCTATCTATGATGAACGCATTAAAAAAAATCGTTTAGTATACGCAAACCCGATGCATACAAAATTAATCAAACAGTGTAGCTCAGACTCATTTACTTCCCAGCGCTACGGAACTACTACATAGTATCGTCTACGACGTAGCTCATACTACGAGGTGATATGATGTAATTAAGAGTCAAGGGAACTTTAATATAACGGAATTTACTTCATAATATAATACAGGCTGACTGTGGGAGAGTGTGATTGTGAAGTCAATATAAGTTTATTGACTATTCGATTTTAATTTCAACATTATAAAAATATTAGAAAAATTAGTACAAAGTTTTTGGTTGTTAGAAAAGGTACAAAAAATTATGGTCTTGATGCAGCAAGCGAACCCGCGTCCGCTGCAAACCGGGCAGGGGCTCGGCCGCCAAGACACTAACTGCCGCACTCAGAGACGTCAATTAACTTTAATGAGTATTTAATGTCAAACATTTTCATTCAAATCTAGACCATAGACCCGGCAGAAATAGCGACTAGTTTTGAATTGTCATTTTTTGACGTTAAGTACTCATTAACGTTATTTGACGTATCTGAGTGCGGTAGTAAGTTTATTAGTAAAAATAAACTACATAGTTAGCGTCTTTGATTATACTGAAAAGGTCGTTAACCTCTGAATCGTTCAGCATTCGAGCACATCTCTGCGCATAGTATCGTGGCGACCACATGACAAGACAAAGCATTCAGCTCGGACTCAACATAAACAGATCTATGACTATATCTATGATGATCGAATTATAGAGCGATGTTCATAACAAAACATATGATCATTAATTGTAAGTTGTGTATTGTGTATCAACATTTCATCAGCTATTTTAGGTCACATGTAACATGGGGCGAGCCTATTCTCATTGACGTAAGTCTTTTTTTTTTTCAATTAAAATGCGTTAATATTTATTTCACATGTATAATCCACCGGGAATGTCATCCTTGGATCCTACAAGCATTTCACCACTGATGCGATCGAGAAATATATAAAAGTGTCAATATCGTATATTGACTCACTTCCACAGTGACCTCTCGTCTTTCTTCTCTGTTCTGATACTAACCAGAGCCGTATTAAGGGCGCGGCCTCGACAAGACTATGCTTTTAGCGCGGCCGCACGCGCCACCGATCGAGCCAAGTTGTCTATTACCGCGGCTGCGAAGTTATGTCGCTCGATAAAGTTCCAATAGCCTGCTATAATACTCTATTTTGCTTGGCTGTATTGGTTATACTAGGCTTATTATTCAATCGCTGGCTAACGTTCATTTTGTCAATAGCACCAGTTTTTTGGAACTAATTATTTTTTGTTTACACTTTATTAGATAATTAAACTTAAAGTAAGTAAAAATAAACATACAGGAATCACGCCTGCTTATCCCTGAAGAGGTAGGCAAAGGAGTATGCAACATGTACCCACCCACACAAAAAAATACGCCAGTCAAATATTGTAAAAGGTCTACGATAAGAACTCCCTAGAGGCACAGCTTCCCGACACTAGTAACTGACAGGAAACAAAAACAGTACAGCAGAAACAATTACAGGGCTGGCAATTAACCGCCTCCGACGCGTCACGCGGCAAAAAACAATAGAGGAAAAAACGCAAATTTGAATAAAGATCAAAGGTAGCGCCGTCCCACACTGCCGCTGTTGTCGAAACAAACAACTTACTCCGCGAACAAAGACTCCATGAATTTATAATGCGATGGGGAAATTAGCTTTTCGCTCGGGCCGCTCCGCTCGCTGTTTGCCGCCGAGGACATTTTATCTGAGCGAGCAAACAGCGTTTGAAGCCTATGCAGCTATTGTTTGTTTGAATTCATCAGCCGCAGCTTTGACTGTGGACCACCAGGGCGGCTTTATAACGTTTTCTGCTCACTTGGAATAAAGCCATTTTAATTAATTTTACTTATTATTTCATGCTGGTCTGCGAAAATATACGTAAAATGTGACAGCTCGACTCACCCCAGTAAAAGTCGACTAAGGGAGATTGTCCGGTGTAGACCAATAAGCACATTGGAGCAACTGAATGGTGGAGGGCAAACCACCAATAACAGCATACCCAAAGAGGGTTGGTGTCAGGCAACACCTAAGCCAAAACCTTGAACAGTATGGAATGGAATGTTGTCATCCCAAACACTCTCTCCGTTCATCGTTCTCTCGACATGGTCCTTTCCATCACTTTTCTATTAATTAATTCATCACTAGCGACTTTTTGGTGTGATGTATAGATGAAATCTAACAGTTATGAATTGAAGAGGAAGCCTTAATAATGCGCCGACACCAGATTATGTGGGAACAGGGAAAGAAGAAGATGAATGGGTTTTACTCACAGATATTTAGGTGTGAAGTTCTTAAGGCTGTGGGTCATGTCGATATGTCAGGGTAATATTTGTAGATCCCCCATTCGATGACAGGCATGTGATATTATAATTAACATTATATGCCGGTGAGGCTAGGTCATTCCCTGGCTAAAGGCACTTTCCCCTACCCTTTGATAAAATTGATAATCCATTACAAATTTGAATTGATTTACAATATTGAAACATCCAATTCCAATGCTAATTCCCACTTGAAAAAATTTCCAGCAAAATACCTTCGTTACATAAAATATGAGCGAACGATTTCTTCTTCGTAGTTGAAAATCAAGAAATAAAATCATAGACAGTAGAAATGGCCTGAGTTAACTTAGTTTTCATATTGCACGAAATACCGCAACGCAATCGAATAGGTCAGAACAACTGTACACGTTCTATCTTTGACGATCCGAGAGGAAAGTTAATTTACGATTGAAAATTGAAAACTAGTTAATTGTGAGTGCTTAGTTCGGAGCCATGAATAAATTTCGGCTTGCCAACGAGGGTTGGGCGGTAAATACCATTAGAATTCATTTCCTCTCGTGTTACGACTATAGGCACCTTATTTTCTTGAATATTATGAAGGAAAGCAAAGACAGAGCATTTATTAAGGGCCGGTGTGTTTCTGGGGCCACGAAGTATCCGGTTCAATAAAAATACCTGCTTTAAATAATTTTTGGTGGCATGTGGTGACGGCATAGAAGAATACAATTGACACCACCCCTGTTGCTCTCATTTCGTTTCTGGTGCACTATCTAGAAAATTACTGCGATTAAACTGTTGAATGGAAATAGGCTCTCCCCCGATTTTATGGGACCTATATAAAGCGAAACGTGGGTGTTGAAACACCTCTGCCTACTCCTTAGGGGAGAAAATTGTGATTTATGTATGTATGTAAATAAATTTTTAATTTACATTATGCCTATTTAAATATTTTTTTGTTATTTAATATTATTGAAATATCACAAAAAAAGGTTGGCTATAAAACCACTCTGCGTTTTTTACGTTCTAGTTGGCCGAGTGGCTTAGGCAGCCGCATGGATTGCATAAGACGCGGGTTTGAGTACCGTATCGAGACATAATTTCTCGAAATAATGGTGACTTTTTTTCTTTGTGATTAGTCTATTATCGTAGGGAAGCATTTGGTTTTGGTGTTATCGTGACCGTGCTTTTCAAATGACCTGAGAACCAAAGAAAAAATTCGCCGAAATAGGTATAAGAAAAAGGCCAAATAATTAGACATTAACTGCCGCACTCAGAGACGTCAAATAACTTTAATGAGTATTCAATGTCAAAAATTTTCATTTAAATCTAGACCATAGACCCAGCAAGCATAGCGGCTAGTTTTGAATTGTCATTTTTTGACGTTAAGTACTTATTAACGTTATTTGTCGTCTCTGAGTGCGGCAGTAAGTGTACCAGCACCCGCATTCTGAGCCGACACAAGAGAACCCAGGAACATAATAATATCTATCTATATTGAGCTTTAATTATTGGTAACCAAAGTCGGACCAAGAAATTGACCGTCTAGATTCCAAAATAAAGTCCAAGTTATAAACAAAAAATATTGCAGTCTTAACTTATGTCACAATAATTACCTAAGTAAAAATAATTATTTTGAGTTTTATTTCAACATTATATAAATGTTAGAAAAATTGCATAGGACGCGGGTTAAATTGCCGCATCAAGTCTATAATTTTTCAAACTTTTTCTCACCACAATTTTCTTTGTAAAAGAATATTAGTTAAGTAAATTTCTAAAACCAAACAAACACCGCTGGTTTCGTGGCCCCGCGTGGTTGGTCCGCTCTAGCAGTGATAGATCGCCCGCCAGCGGCAGCCGGCGCGGATCTGCATCTGCTTATAGCACGGGATTTGCACTACAGTTATTTACTCCGCGTTATGAATCGCCCTCAGCGTCCAAGCTACGGGCGATTATACGCTCAAGTATCCCCCACGGGGAGAGATCGTGCTCTAAGCGCGCCTTGTTTGAAAGTTGCATATTAATTGAGCTACTCTCAACTGCAAGACCCATGCAATAAACGTACAGTAGCTAAACCAGGATCCTGCTCTACTTGAGGAAGATTTCTCCTTTATTTAATACTAGTGGTCGCCCGCGGCTTCGCTCGCGTTAATGTCGGTTACTAAATAGCCTAAATAACCTTCCTCGATAAATGGATACAAAAAGAATTTTTTAATTTGATTCAGTAGTTCCTGAGATTACCGCGTTCAACCAACCAAACAAACAAACTCTTGAGCTTTATAAAATAATATTAGTATAGATTTTTAATATACCAATTGATATAACGATCAGTGTAGCAAAATTCTGATGAATACACGTTTAGCATACTCGATCTAAAACAGATCGTACAAGACTCGGTACGATGGGAACAGTTTTTCCCTTACGTACAGCATAAATATACCTAGACTGAGATGGATCTAATATATCGAAATATGGATCAAAAATCTTTGTATTCTGTAGGTACAAACAGAATACAAATATTTTTCATATTTTACGTCCTTATGTCAAGTTACAGAAAATCTTAGCCCAATGTGTGGGTTAGATTTTACAGCAGGCGGCCGGCTGTAAAACCTACGGCATAACGTTGAGCAATATCTATTGGAATGTTGACATTCAAATCACTCTCGCCATTAATCGGTCTCTCCACACCGTCAATTCCGTCTCTTCTATACCTACATTCATTCACCACTAGCACCTTTCCGGTGCGATGGATAATAATATCAAAAGAGGCTGATGACGGTTGTATGGCATGATGACGTTTGACCGATATGAAAGGAAGAGGAAACACACTTCGCCGACCCCAGATAGACTGGGAACAGGGCAGGGAGAAGAAGTGTTGCTATTTGTAGAATACCTTCACCCGCCTCTGCCATAATGTTCATCATGCCCGTCAGAGGTATAAATCTCCCGGGCCGGCATAAACCTGCGCCCACGCTATTGATATGAACTGGCAACCAGCATCATAAACCCGGCGAAATGATTAATGAGCTGAATTAGCGCTCATCGCTCGTGCAGCGCTGCAGCGCATTTATCTCGCAAATGCACCGCTTAATTCACTGCACGAAGGGGCTTAATCCTGTAAGCGCTAGAAACGCTTCAAATGTAAATTGGAATCGTCTCGTGTCTTGGTAGCCGTGGACTGATATTTGTCATTCTGTTTAATTTGTAGCCCTGCGGACCGTTAAAAGGTTAGATGTGAAATAATAACATTTTTATTTTACGTGGGTGTTATTTCACATCTGCCTACCCCTTCCCGAGGCGTGATATTTTATGTATGTATTACTTTAGCAATACGTAGGAAACACGTTTGTACCATGCTGTTTAGTTAGACATTTGCGGCCTGAGTATGCATGAAAATCTTAGCTGCTCGCTGCCTAAAGGAATCTTGAGGCACGATAATATTATTTTATTATAAAAGCTAATTCAATAGAATAAATTAATTCATAGTAGATTAACTAAAACATGACCAGTACCGGATGGTACCGCTATTGCACCCAAGGCACTAGAATTCGGTGATCTACGATTTTTGCTGTTAAGCTACTTTTATGAGAGGTAGTTAAAATAATTTAACGAACCATTGATTTTAATATTGGCCTTGGGTGCCATTGTATATTATAATAAATAATAAATGTAATACACGGGCCTAACCGACGTGATCTTACTAACATTTAAGGTAGTTATTAGATCAGCCCCCGTAGCACGAGCCGTGGACACATCTCCTTCGGGGGACAGAAAATCTTTTCCTCTCGCTCTAACTCCCACTAAATCCCGAGGCAAAACACTGTCAAGTGGTGGAGAGAGATTTGTCCACGTCCCCGTGCTAGGCCCGCTGCAGGACTATTCCTAATTATACAAGAACAAAAAGATGATAAGGAATTGAAGTGGAACCTAATAGCGGCCAGAGTCATGGTGATATCCAACTTCCTACAATACTGGAGTCCTTAGGAAGTTTTTTGGATATTATATTAAGGTGTGGTCATTGCAACATGGGTGCTAGTTTACCTCTACCTACCCCTTCGGGGATATAGGCGTGATTTATGTATGTATGTGGTCATTATTATCGAGTGGTTTCCAGCATAACACCCTAGCTGCACACTATTTACAAGCTCACAGCTTGTTCCATCTCCGCATCTGGCCTCTCTCACGACTGGCCGGCGTTAGAGGGGGACAGGCTATCTGGAGCGAATATTTGAGAGTGCAGCTAATCCCACTGGAGGGTAGGTGCAAAACGATTAATGATTGATTACGAGCCATTTGGATGCAGAGGCCGACCCCGATTACGGGGGACTTGTTTAGAAGGTTTGTTGGCAATTATTGTGGACGTGGGGACGCTCGGCCTGCGATTGCGTAAACTAAGTAATAACGCTAAGGTCGGTGGATGGGTGACCAAAAATTTACTATCTCGAGTTCCTTCGTGCTCCGGAAGATATGCTAAGCCGTTGGTCCCGGCTGCTATGCTGGCCCAGAGCGGATTGGTGGATAGTAACGACTGCAGATGCAGACGCTTAACGTGCCTTCCGAAGCACGGAAGAACTCAAGATACATTTTAATTCACCCATCCATTATTCAACCTTGGTGAACGTTACTTAGTTTTCGCAATCGCAGGCCGAGCGCGGTAACCCATTACGCTATCGAGCTCCTCCATCTGCACTGAAAACAATAACAATTAACCCAACCCCGGCCAAGCTACTCCGAACTCTTGTAATTAATGCAAACCTGGAAACAAACACTAGGTTACCTACCGTTTTGCGAACCGAACCCGGGAACTGGCTGAGCTATGTATATTCAGGGCGACCTGCACCGAATAATTCTTCCGTGGAATTCGGGGGCTATCGTCTGGTATTCGGCCTGAGGCCACAGATCCGGGGCCGCGGTGTGACAGTCGGCGGTTAGGGCGTTTCGTTAAGCGGAGCGGACGAATAACTATTGTAGGTAATTCTATTAGGCACTATTTATTATTTTGACGATGCACTTATACGAGTACACAACCGCTTTGATATTATAATCGGATACGCTGGGTATCAGCCAAGAGGTACGGAGTATGAATTTAAATAAAATTGTAGTACAAAGAACATGGACAGTTCAAATTATCACGGGAAACATACATTGCATATTTTTTTATAAATATTTTACACTAATTATACATGCCACAATATTAAGTTTCCACAGATACATAATGCATGGTTTAATTATATTTAAGTACAAGTATATATGTATATTTGCACGATGACTAAATTCCATGTCACGAGCACTTGAGCTGCCTATTTTAATGACAAGTACTATTGTAAAAAAAAATTAAAAATAAAGAAAAATCCTAAATAATTAAGTAAACAATCTTCAGTGTTGCTTAAGGGAAGGAAGGGAGAAACCAAATAGCATTCAGATTGATTATTATAACATTTTAGGTCCGACTAGTAAACTGACTAACTTTCACTATTTCCATGGTATCCATAGTAAGGATAATTAATTACCTACTAAAAGAGCATAAAAGTGCTGTGTTGAAATTGGATTTTATCTAAAAAAAATGTTGTTTCTTTCGTAGTTAACTAAGCCATTTGTGAACTCATAACTAACTCATGAAATTCGGCCTACGTGTTTCATCTGCAGAAAACTTTAAAAGATGTTTGAATGTCACAACTGAAAAGGCCCATATAGAAACAGCTCCCCGCTCCGAGCAGAGCCGCGGCCCTAGACTGCGGCAGGAGGCCTTAGCGCGGTCTCCGGCGAACAGGCGGCCATCCGGGAGCGCCCGTGCGAAGGGATGAGTTATCGCACGCGGCCCGGGGACAAACGTCGCACGCCCATTATCAATCGACAACAAGCCCGAATTCGTGCTAGGGGTATGTACCTACTGGAGTCGCCTCACTAGTCACCCACTACATTTCATGCATGACTAACTAGTGCTTGTTGAGTTAGCACTATGCCGTCGATCATCGGTAAATCACTTGCACTCCGAATTTACTGTGATTCTTCAACAACCTTTACAACTTTCACTGGATGTCAATGGAATGTCAATACATTAGAGCTCGGTCATTAAAAGATTATAAATCTTATTTGTCTTTGTTGTTAATATAAACACTTAATATATAAAAATATAAACACACACACGCAATTTTACAAACAAATTAGAAGTAATAGTAAAAGGAGTATAATTTAATGTGAATCGTTAATATTATTTTGTATCTTTTGATCTCTATTCATTGGGAGCTTGAGGGTGCAACTGCTAGGGTGACTAACGCACTCCGCTAGCGATGTCACAAGCTATGCATTGTTCTCGACGGCCTGGATGGTGGACGGATCACGGACATTAAGCCGACTAAATTTGCTACACCTACAGTGTTGTAGATAGAAGGCCTGAGTCATTAAAAGATGATGCTAATGCTTATAACCAATTTTCAATAAAACGCTTATCTTATACATTTAAAATTTAACAATACAATACTTTACAGCAAAATAGAATAGCTTAAAATTTATAAATAAATATTTACATTACATTGTATAAAGCTACATTTCTTAATGGATTAACTTATAAAGATTTTGTTCGAAGCCTCGATAAATTAAACAGCTAAATGTTAACAAATATTCAATCGCTGTTATTACATCCGCCCCGATACCATTATAACAAGCTTCTACGCGGAATCTTGTAAAAATGTTTAATACCTCGATAATGCAAAGATTAAAAGCATGCTGACTTTACGAAAGGGCCGGAATATTTACGACGGGAATAATAAATAAAGGGGGTACTCCTCGGGATTTCAGTCTAAGTTGGTCGGGAGCCCCCCCATATATATTATAGGCGTTAGAGATGAAGACTCGTCTAATAAGCGGAGTGTAGTGGAGTTAATAAGACGGAGTGGGGCAACGAAACGAGCGACGCCGCGTACCTCTTCACTCAGAGTGGCAGCGACAAATGTCATAATTTACGTCGCACCGCCGCCGCCCGCGGGATCACACGGGGGGCGAACGCGCGCGTGCCCGCCGCGGCTCTCTAAATGTTCGACTTAGTTTGCTACGCGTCTTTCATGCTAACTTTGGTCGTTGGCGAGTCTTACCTGAGGGAGATTGCTCAGGTTATAACAATAACCACATTGGGCACACAAACAACAGCCTACCCAAACAGGATTAGTGTCAGGCTACGGCTGACAGCCACAAAATCCTAGCCAATATCACCATCTTCTTCTCCTTACCCTGTTCTTCGTTCCAGTAGGTATATTTCCTCGTTCATACATATCGGTCAGACGTCATAGCCTAGCTATACGGGATTAAAATGTTGTCGTCCCAATCAAAGGTAGGGTGGTTCTCGACATTATGCCATGAACCTTTTCTGAAACTTTTCTATACAGTAATTTAATATAATAAGCTCCTTTTGAATTTAAAAGGGACTGGATAATAAGTTTATTAATTATGCGAATGCCGGTCATGTATGTCCGTGCTTCGGAAGGCATGTTTTTACCGTTAGTCCCGGCTGCATCTGCAGTCGTTAATACCCACCAATCCACAGTGATGGGTTAGGTTAGGCCCATTATATATGGCCCATTCTTCCTATAATCTTCTTTCCATAGAGAGGTCCTGTGCTCCAGCAATGGGCCCATTAAAGGGCTGATGATGATGATGATGAAACTACAGAGCGGCGGGACGGTGCGCGGCCGCGGCCGTGAGTCCCCGGCACGCCGAGAGATATGCCCCACAATCAAGAGTGAACACACCCGCCACATTTGTAATGACGTACGACCGCGTCTATTAACTCGCATACATTTTTCTCTTCACTCCTCTGTTACACATGGCTGTTTTTTTGTTTCGCAAAGAGTATTTTTAATGCTGAGTGAGCATTGAGCCGGCAGTACGGCGACATTTATAGCGCAGTGTTTTTACACACACTACAGTAGTGTAGTAGAAGGTTGATATTTACGGAAGTTTATGCATAAGGCGATCTCGATGTGTGTTAAGTTAAGAAATGCGCAATAACGGTCATTTCACTGCTTTTTTGCCCACCCAAATTAGCTTTTGCTCCTTTCTTTGTGTGTTTTAACGTAATGTATGTTTTCAAGAGAATGTCTTCAAGAATATATGTATTTTGGCTCTCAGGACAAGAAGCAATATTTATGGACCTTTGCCTATATATATTTTTGTTTGATTTATTGAAAACTATGCTCCCAAAAACGGCAACTGAAGACAACAAATTCATGCAGTATAGACACAAACACAAACAAATATTTGAGAAGCTTTTAGCTCCATTTAACCGCCGTAAGAAAGCTTTAACATGAATACATCAATTTTAAATATGCCAAAGCAAATTTACATGAGCGAGTGCTCCACCAAAGTTTTACTATCGAGTTCCGTAGTTCGCGAAAAAGGTTACCAATGCCTGTTTACAGTTTAGGGCGATTGTAATTCTTAGCTTGTGCTGTTAAGGTTCAAGTTTGTCTGGCGGCGCGCACGGTGCATTATACATTAGATATCCCGCGGAGTTAACGCGGAGCAGGATCGGAATGCCAAAACGTCTTAGTTCACCTGTAATGTGCTATGTGGGACGCAATAAATTTTTCATTTCGCCACCGCCTTTGTTAATATTAAAGTCTAGTGCTGGAAGCTGTTTTTACTAAACAATTCTGTCTCGACTGTTATTAATTTAAGCTTCGGAGCTCGACTATTTGACTTAGGTGATATACAAACGCTTGATCAAAGGTAGCAAAATAAAATTGGTTGGTATGCAAATAACTTGGGGAGCAATAAAACTTAGAATGCGATGCGCAATTATGTAGGCAGGCTTCTAGAAGACAGGGTCGTACAAATTGCGATGGCTAATTATTACAATTCATTATAATGTTTGACTATATATTTCGATATTAATTTTATTCTAACATTTATACTTTTTACCTATTGTGATATGAGCAAACTAGAACTAGCCAAAGCAAATATGACAAAGGACTCTCGAGTATCTACAAAATTATAAAACTAAGTTTAGAACATAAACATAATCACGCCCATTTATCCCCGAAGAGGTGAGTAGGTAGAGGCGTATTAACACGAAAAACCAGAAATTTCATTGACAAATATCAATGCCTCTATCTCCGAGTACAAAGAGTGACAAGGTTGAGTAGGAATCGAGTACTACGGCTGAAGTTATTGTATAGACCTACGGTGTTATTACAGAATTAAGCTCTTTTGATGCTTGATACAGATTGACTGGATTTGCATCGTTTAGTTAAACTATTTATAATAAATTAGGGTTCTGAAGGTATTCGCTAAATCAAGTCTACCAGAGTAACGTATGCCGAATAAAATTGCAAATATTAGTGTCCAGTTTCGTAAACTGATATCACCCGAAGGCGGCCTTGGATATTGGCCGCGTCAGCGCGGGCTGGCCACCACACCTGACGCCGGCTGACCCGCAGATAGATCCACCCTGTAAGCTTTGAACTATACCCTACAAAATATAATGCTTGAAGGAACTTTACTGATACATTCAACATACATGCCAAACACCTAAATATACGCGAGTCTAAAGTTGTTTTATTTCAAACATGCAACTATTGCAAATACATAATGCTAAATGAAGTTTTACATTGCTATTTCGATTTTAATTTGAATAATTTATTGTACAAAGAATGTTGTGGTTAGAAAAAGATCGAAAACAATTTTCTTTTTACGAAGTTTTTACATAATTATACAGGGCGTCCCACGGCCATGCCACACGGAGGGAAAGTATATTAAATATTGAACGTAGGATATTTTACTAAAAGAGGACATCGTTTTATTTTTAATAATAAGTAGAACTGCATTCACAGATTTTTTTAAAATCGCCTACCTCAACCGGGAATCGAACCCACCAAATGTGATAGAAAAATTACTTGTATTTTATAATAGCGTTTGAAAGGGCTACTCATAAGCATTATTTTTTCCTAAATAACCTAGCATATTAAATGAAACTACATACATACATACATACATAAATCACGCCTATATCCCCTAAGGGATCGGCAGAGGTGAATTAACACCCACTTATCGCCAATTTAGCTAGGTCCCATGTAATAGGCGGTATATTGCTAGATGGTACAAGAGGAATGCTGCTGCCCATTACTCATTGCTGTGTAAGGGTAAGGACCCTCAGTCACCTTGTACGACACCCACGGGAGAGATGGGGGTGGTGACAATTGTATTCTACTCTGCCGTCACCACACGGCACTTAAATGAAACTAAGATCATAAAAATTTTTAATTTATTTAAAAAAAAAATAATTTATGAAATGCTCAAAATGTGATCCGTTCTGTTGTATACAAATTCTCACTCTTTTGATGATTTCTCTCCCTGTCGGACAAAAAAAAACAACAACAATTTATTATTATCATGTACTTACACCACGGAAAGAGAGATACGAGATTTTGAGAAATTGTTGGAAGCATGGCCAAGTCAGAGGAAATTTCCCTGAACAAAATTTTAAATAAAATGAAAAATTTTATGATCTTAGTTTCATTTAATATGCTAGGTTATATAGGAAAAAATAATGCTTATGAGTAGCCCTTTCAAACGCTATTATAAAATACAAGTAATTTTTCTATCACATTTGGTGGGTTCGATTCCCGGTTGAGGTAGGCGATTTAAAAAAAAATCTGTGAATGCAGTTCTACTTATTATTAAAAATAAAACGATGTCTTCTTTTAGTAAAATATTCTACGTTTAATATTTAATATACTTTCCCTCCGTGTGGCATGGCCGTGGGACGCCCTATATAAATCACACCTGTATCCCCGAAGGGTTAAGCGAGGTGAATTAACACTCACTTTTCGCCAATTAGGTTAGGTCCCATGTGGCGGCCTATTGTCATCTATCTAGTATATTGCTCGGTAGTAAATCGCAGTATATTGCTGGGTGGTAAAGAGAAACGCTGCCACAAGTTACTAGTCGCTGTCTTAACCCTTAGTCGCCTTCGACACGACACTCGCGAGAGAGATTGAGATTGGGTGTTGATAGTATTCAGCTAAGCCGCCACCAAAAGGATTTTTTTTCAAAGATTGGGGACGGTGTCAATTGTATTAAGCTCAGCTGTTACCACACGGCAAAAAAAACTTCTTTTTATATAATTTTATTGCTACTCGAATGAATAACTAAGTCCCTATACGCAGTGGTCGCAAACAATGCCTACATTAAATACTGCAAATGAAACGAATCCAGCGTTGGGTGGTCGGCAGGTGGAGCGGGCCTCTGTTTCAACCGCGGCTTCGGCTGACACGCCACGGCTGTCACTGTCACTGTCACAATTGTGACGTTTTATAAACATGTCGGCGGGCGGATTGTGGTATCGGTCTAATTACTGTTGGTTTCAGCAGGCCAATGAACATTTATTCCCTGGCATAAAATGGCAATGGTATACCAATCTAACCGTGTTGATTGGAACCTTGGTTTATACAATTATACATACATACATAAATCATGCCTATTTATCTCTGAAGGCATAAAGCATAGGGCAGAGATGAATAATTAGTAGTACCCACATTTCGCCAATTATGTGCGCTATTGCTAGGTGGTATAAGAGGAACGCTTCTGCCCAAAAGAACTACATTAGCATAACGTCATTTTGATATACTTATTATAAAATATAATTACTTTACACATTCTTTCTGATTATAATTTGAACATTTTATAATTAGTAGTACGTCTTGGTTGGCCGAGTGGTACAGGCATCTGCCCGGATTGCAGGGTATTCGATTCGCTGGGCTTTAATTTTTCGAACTTTTTCTAACAACAATTTTCTTTGTTACTTTACACACTCACTGAGTGACTGTTTAAGGCAGTACCTTTACATGTCTTTTTTGGGTCGTCTTACCCTGCGAATTATAATTAGTGCAAAAACTCCATTATCCTCAGTGCCATTCATTAACAACTTTGCGAGATAAATACTACACGGTTAAAATATCTGTAGACCTGGCTAGAATGAGAAGGCCCTCCCCATTCCCAACGCAACACCTTTAAATCAATCACTAGTAATTAATAATAACGGACGTCACAAGTAAAAGAAATCTAAGTTAATAGTGATACTGGTTTTGCACACCGTACAGGAGCGTCGACGTGACTATATCAACGGCAGGCCTACAGATATTTTAACCGGGTAGTAAGCAGATTGACTGAACAAATAATTGAAGAGCTACAGAGAGTGTGTTGCATGTTACAGCGGTGGCTCGGGGCGCGAAGGTGGCCTCGCTGCAGTCTCACCTCAAAGGCTGCGGTTGCGGCTGCGACTGCCGGATCGCGGCCGACCGCCGCCGCCCGCCCGCCGCAACCCACAGTCGCCACCTCCCAGAGGAATCTAGCCCTTATTTACCATTACACCAGATTTTTATTTTGAATTTTTATTGCAACATCAAAATATAAATGTTAGAAAAATTTTAATAAAGAAATTTGTTATTATATTTCAATTTATTATTTGTGAAAACTGTCTAAGGCATTCTTAATAAATAGAACTTTATGTTTTAAATGCTGTTTTCCATGAAATAAATAAATTTGTGGTTTGAAAAAGTTCGAAAAATTATAGTCTTGTTTACCAGTTTACCTGACCAGTTTGTTATTTTTATACAATAGTAACAATTATTATAACCTGGCCACTTGCTAGAGGAATCCCTGACCTTATTTACCAATATACAAACACCTCATTTACCTTTCTTATTTTGTATTAATATTGTATATGTTGTTATTTTCATACGTATAGTAACAATTATTATAACATACGTTGCATACGTTCTTTTATGTGAGCTTTTACCCGAGCCTGCTGCCGATACAACCGAGCGTTAATGTTTGCCTTAATATCGAAATTGCCTTACAGTATCGTCATCATCATCAAACAGTCCAAATTCATCCACTGGATACACCCAAAAACAGCATAACCTTACAATACTACTTTCAGTACCTATAAGTTTCAATGGAACAGTTTTTACAAAATTTTATCAAATAAACGATCCGGCACAAAATAAACTAGCTCGCAGTGGCTGAATGACGGGGTGGCTCTGTGACAAAAAAGCGCTCCCAACGCTGTCTCAATCCGGGCGGGCGCTAAATGTTTGCGCCCACTGTTTACTCATCAAGGCTCGAGCGCTGCGCCGGTTAGCGACACTTTTTAACGCTGCCCGGTTGAAACAACGGCGCGGAAATGAAATAACCGTTCGTTTAAAAATGGCTTTGGCACGTGTTTAAGTGAAATTGCGTTGGTGTTTTTCCTTGTAACTGTGAGACTGGTCACTAAGTGGGGGGTAGACTGTGTTCACGCAGCACTTGCAAAAGATCAGTTCTAGATAATATAGGGCAAAACAAATTAAAGTAACAGTGTGAGACAATAATGCCGCATTTAAATGTCTGGTGGCAGCAATGCATGGAAAAATTACCTAATATTGAAGAGAATATAGACAAATTTAATACCTACAAATATCTAATATAGAAATGACTGGATATTTGAACAACCAAAATAATGTACCAAAACGTAAGTAGAACATAGGGTTAGGAGTTGACACAGATAATATAAAGCCGCATTCAGAGACGTCATTGACTTTAATGAGTACCTACATAATGTCAAAAAAATCGTTTAAATCTAGACCGTGGACCGACCATGGACCACAGAACGTGGGTGTTAATTCACCTCTGCCCCCTTCGAGGATTTGAAGGCGTGAATTATGTATGTTTGTATATTTGTTACTCAAGATACTGAAGCGGCTTTTGTTATTGCATGTCGTGTGTGGAGAACTCTGAACGAAGCCCATTCTCAGGCGAACACAATACCAGTCCGCGCCGAAACAGTCCGTCGAGTTGTCCGACAAGTTCCCTGTTCTTGATTAAACACCAAACAAGTCAGTGATTTGGGGAGCGGGCACTCGTTTTGGAATAGTTGATTCCGAGTTGACTGTACTAAGCACACCCGGAACAGACGCCTACAGTTCAGACCGGATATTGAACTATTCGGTTTGTGTTCGTGTTTCCTTCTTCTCTGCACTATGAGACGGTTTAGTAATTACTTGGGTTACTTATTAAACGCAGTTTTAGACATAATCGTATCCGCCACCTGATATTTAGCCGTGTGCACTGCAGATTCGAAGGATTTATTATTAAATGAGTTGACATTAGTTAAATTGGTTACAATGAATTATAGTCTGCACCAAGAAGACACAATTTTAAAGAGAATAAAGACACAGAAAATCAAATTCCTGTCACAACTAACTTTACGCTCTATATCACCATATATCCAAAGTTGATAATAATTTGTGTACAGTTATATAGTCAGGCGTGCTGTTAGTATTGACAAGACCCCAGTCAACAGCGCCTGCTGTGTGTGTATTTTCAGTCTCAAACAAACATTCAATGCCAATAAAGTCCTGTTACGTGTTTTTCCACAAGCATGACTCCATTCAACTATTTGTTTATACAAATATCAGAACGATATATTTGTGAAACGTTTATCTTGTTGCAAATTATCTCTAATAGTTTAAAAGTACCATGATGTTAATATATTTTCTATAACTGGCCAGATATTTTTTCTTAACCAACTAAAATTTAAATGTAAAATGTAAGAGTGGAACTATGACTTATCTAGATGGCAAAAACAACAGAAAGGCTGTATTTAAAATAATCTGAGCCGTACAATCCTCGTCCCAACTCCATCATCCGGTAAAACTAGTCTTTTTACTAGACTTTATACTATTATAATACCAATAGACGAGTTTCACGATTGCTCAACAAAACGGCGAGGACTACAGCATTCAGGCGCCCGCTCAATTTGCCAGCCAATTCCGAACCGGAATTGTGTTGAAACAAGTGTTATTTTTGTTCGCAGAGAGGCCGGCGAGGCGGACGGTGGGCCTACCGACGGCGATGCGCCCTCGGACCGATACCCGGCTAAATGTTTTTTCCATTTGCGTGCCAACACTCCTCGCAGATTAATGGAAACACCTCGTAAATAAACACGAAACGTTTAATTTTTTGTTTAAAATGTCACATACTATACAGTCATTCATCACTCAAGGTGAATATCAATGGAACAGAAAACATACTACGCTAGATAAACTGGGAACAGGGCAGGAAGAACAAGAAGCTGTCACTACGATTCAAACTTCAAACTTAATTCTGGAATAATTTATTGAATTTCCAAAGCATTCGATAAAATCGCACTAAAATATTTTTTAAAAATTCACAGTTTTTGCAGAGTTCAGGCTAATCAGATTAATGGGTTCATATCGGACGAATATATTTAAATCACATAGCGTAATATCAGCTCGAGGACATATATGAAAAACTAGTAGGCGCACTGGTGTTCCTCAGGGAGTGCCCTAGCTATGTTTATGTTCTAAAATTTCTCTAAAAAATAATAAAACGTAGAGATTCTTGACAACCAAAGCACGATTTAAATATTTTTGCAGATAAACAAGCCATAGCCGCTCCCGTAACAAACAGCGTTGTGACGTGAGCGTATAAAACTACGGGCAAGCTGCGCATAGTGCGCGGGTACGGCGGCAATTTATTGGCCGCCCGGGAAATTAGCGTGGCGCGGCGCGGCACTGTGGCGGCAGGCGCACAGCGACAAAAATTACGCAACGCTAATTGGTCGGAGCGTTATCGTCTTGCGCTGCGGCACTATCGCGTCGAAACTATAATGTATTGTTTAATTTTGAACATATATACATAAATCACATCTTCGTCCCTTTAGGGGTACGCAGAGGTGAATTAACACCCACGTTTTGCCTATTATGTTAGGTTATGTAATAGATGGCGAGCCTTTTGCCATCCATCAGGCACTTTAATCGCAATCGGAAGCGGACACTGCATCCCATTACTCATTTTTTCTTGTTAAGGTATTTTTATTGTTTACTAACGTAAGTTCAGGGATTGTTACTCACTTATATGAGGTCTTATGTACAATTTCTTGAATAAATTAATGATATCATTACAAAAAAAAATATTATTGTTTTTTAAACGAGGGCAATAATCAACTAATACTACTAGGATAATTCACATATATAACAAGTTATAAATGCAAACTCTTTTTTCTGTTGTTTTCATATCTAATACTAACTAGTATATACCTTATACCGGAGTATTAGATACCTTTGAATGGCATTTGATACGAAAACAAAGGAACCCAAAACTTATTTTGGATGAAATAATGTAATTCATAGAAACGCTATAACAACTCCATACCAGACCATCTCAAAATTATTATTAATTTTACAATGTGTTTCCGTTGATTTAATCAGTTGGAGACTAAGTAAGATTAAATTCTTTGCAAAGTGTACCAAACAACAATAAGTGGGGGAGAGTTTTTGTGTGCAACCCCCGGTGAGACGGATGACGCATAAAAAATCACAGAGTCTGTTCATTAGGGTACATCACCGTCATAGTGCATGCGGTATCAGTCATTTAACTCATTTAATTGCTATAACACCGCTTGCACGTTTATTTACAATCTGCACTTATTTTATTTATTTTACAATATTTGGAAACTTACAGCTGCCCAAGTATCTAAATAAAAAGATTATTACAAAGTAAAGCCAATTACAAGTTTTCACATATAGACATTGTACCAATAAGCACCATAGGGCAATCCTTAAAGATTGAGGGCAAACCACCAACACCAGCATACTCAAAGATGTCTAAGGCAGGCGGCCGGATGTAGGTAAAACCTGAGCTAAAACCTTGAGCGGTATGGATAGGAATATTGTGGTCCTGTAAGAGTATGCAACTTAACCTAAATGTCAACTTAATCTAATGTCAATGCAGTGAGTGCCAAAAAGAAGAAAAATAAAATGCAAAGCGAGAGTTGTTTTCAAGACTTCTAATTGAACACTGATCTTAAATTCGTAAAACATGCATAAATATGAACCACGCCAACAGACCGTAGTTCATTGCACCGCTAATTGTAGGTCGCGACCAAAGTGCAATATTGACGCGCCTCATGATAAAAATATATGCATAATGTACTTTGTACATATTGCCAACACCGACAGAAAACTATGTTAAAAAGACATTACATTGAAATCAATGAAATAAGAATAACAATGAAATAACTTAAACAACATGAAATAAATGTAAAGTAACAGTGCAGTGGAAAATCTTAAAAAGGTAAAAATAAAATGTCATTTTATCCTAAGTATAAAAATGAAAACAGTAAATAATAACAATTGTAAGAATTGAGACAATAATTATGTTAATTTAAAATGATTTAAAGTCCCTATGATATAATTTTAACTTAATTAACTTAACACACGTCACTATGTTTTTTAGTGTCAAATTTCACTTGGTTAGAAGAGTGTCCACCTTTTTCACATGATTTCACATTCTGTTGCACTGTACTATAAAGGTCTTCAGCTTCAGGCTTTTCGTCTTTCTTTGATATTTTTTGTAGCTCTATATGTTCAGTACGGCGGGAAGTGTTGAGAGCTTCCCGAGCGATCCTTCTCCAACACCAAACGGAAGTTACGGACAGTGCAATGCATATGAATAAAACAATGTAAATCATCGCATAGTGGTGTAGGTCATGATTGTTTATACTCGTATTTGATATGTCAGATTGTTCCTTTATCAAATTAATTTCTTTTTCAATATGTTTATATAATTTATTATGATTTTCAATATGAAAAGATGAATTTATAGACGTGTTGACAATATTATTTATTGGTGATATTTCTGGAGGCTGTATGACATTATCTAAATTTAATGTTACTTGACTGGAATATTCCATGTTTGCATATAACATGAACGTGTCACCTCTCAGGACACACCCACGACCAAGTGTAATTAGTCCAAGGTCAAGTAATGTTTCTGACGTCATGCCTCCTGGGCAAATTATGTGGACGTAGCATTTCTCACAACAATAATAAAACCACGTGTTTTGTTTATGTAATTGTATCCACTTGTCCATGCATGTTTTTAATTCGATATTACAATACATATCATGTTGTTCATTGTTACGAATTATTTGCTGATTGCAAATAGATTGAGTGAGACTGCCTAAGTTATATACAGGATGGTTAAATTTGCATAATAATTTCAGTTCGTGAATTTTCTGACATTCATAAATCTCTGATTGATGTAGCGGTATAAAGGAATGTCTGTTGATGTTAAATGCAATAAATTCGGTGACTGGAAAGACATTTATAATGTGTGTCGAATTAACACGTTGAGGAATGCTTATTAATTTACTAAGTTCATATAGTTCATCACTCAATAAAGGTATTTTGATTTCCATTAACAGATTTTGTTTTGTGATTCGCGCATGAATCCGGAATAATTTATATAATTCTTTTACATCATCCTGTACGTCGGGTAGTGCTAAATTCCGTGGCAAATAGCGAGCAATTTTGTCAAGTTCCTTTTGCAATTGATTAGCTGACAATAAATGGACGTCTATATGGCCTTGATACATATTAGTTAATGTATTAATAATAGTCTGTTGAATGTATTTTAAATTTTGTATCATACTTTCAGCTGCAATAGATGATGTTATGACATAAAATCCATTTTCCGTAAATAATTTATCTTTCAGCGAATCAGTTTTTAATGCATTTATTTGCTCATTTATTAAATAAAAATGTTTAATCATTGTGGCTTCATTGCGTTGCAAGATGTTATTCTCAGTTTCCAAGATACTGGTTTGATTTTTAATCAGTTGAAGCATATGATTTTCATTATTCTGAATATTTTTTATGTCACTTTCATACTTATCGGCAAAACGCTGATCTAAGACACCAAAAAGCGTATTTGCGACATAACCAATTCCGTCGATCAAACCTCGTTTATAACGATTATGCATTAAGTGTTGGGTTTTAAGCAAATTATTATAATAATTAAGTTCATTAATGCCTTGTTCTAACTGGTTAATTAAAACATGAAATTGTATAGCCCAGTCATCTCGTTGAAATTGTTTTAAATGTATGACATACTGTTCTAGGGCTGCCACATTTTGCCAGTAATTTGTCATATTGTAAAAGAAAACTAATTTCCATTCATCTTTAATTTCTTGAACATCTGATATTTTGTCAAAGTAAATTGTCTGATTCCCGGTTATTGTGGTAATTTTTATGTCACGTGCTGTTTGCATTTGTATTGTGGGAGTGATAAATGTCATCAAAATCAAAAGTAAAGAAGAACAAATTAAACTTTTCCAAGATGACCCTTTTCGTGTTCTACACTTTACTTCACATTTGTCATTGCTTGGAGCATCAATTAAGGCCACTAATTTTGTAATTGGTCTTTTAATGTCACCCTTTGCAGTTTTCAGGGTCACTACTCGAGTATGGCCGTCTTTTCCAGGGTGTAATTCAGTTACACGTCCTAAAGCCCATTTTCCTGCTGGTAACTTCTCATCTTGGATGCACACAATATCGTCAATTCGAGCGTCTGTTTGATGTGTCTTCCACTTCAATCGGACTTGCATTTGTTGCAGATATTCACGAGACCACCTTTTCCAGAAATCATTTGTAATTTTTTGTACCATTTGCCATCGCTTTCTTAGGTCAAAATTATTATCTTCACTTTCAGGTATAGTTAAAATATTGGTGCCAGTGAGAAAATGGCCTGGAGTCAAGCAGTCAATATCTTCTGTGCTTTCGGTGAGAGTGCACAGAGGTCTGGAGTTCAAGCATGCTTCGATCTGATGTAGAAGAGTCGTAAATTCTTCATACGTTAGTCGTTGCTCTCCAAGTACTCGTTTTAGATGGTATTTCATACTCTTGACTGCTGCCTCCCACAGTCCGCCAGCACTTGGCCAAATAGGTGCATTGAAATGCCATTTAATTCCAAGTTGTTCAATATTCCCTAGTAAGTGAACGTCTATTGTATTTAAAATATCTCTGTATTGTTTTAATAGAATACGATTTGCTCCAATGAAATTCGTGCCATTGTCACTGTACATATCGCTTGGCTTACCACGCCGTGCACAAAACCTTTTAAATGCTGCAAGGAATGCTGCACTGCTAAGTTCTGTCACCAGTTCCAGGTGGATTGCCTTGGTGGCTAAACAGACGAAGACTGCAATGTATGCCAATAAAGTTCTTATTCCACGCCCCTTATTAGCTTTGATTTCTATGTGTCCGGTAAAATCAACTCCGGTGTGTAAAAAGGGACGCGATATCGTCACTCGTGGCTCAGGTAAATCTGCCATGATCTGGGTTCGTGACTTAGCAGCAAAACGGCGACATGTGACACATCTGTGTAATACACGTTTTACGGCGCGATGTCCACCTACTATCCAAAACTTCTGTCGTAAATGTGCAAGTGTCAATTTTGGACCTCCATGGAGCGTTTCATGGTGAGCTTGTAAAATTACCAGGTCTGTCAATTTAGAATCATGAGGTAAGAGAATTGGATTTCTCATGTTCATGCTTAAGTGTGAATTATTTAATCTTCCTCCCACTCGCAAAATGTTGTCATTGTCAATAAATGGGTTTAAATTAAATATATTACTTTTGCAACTAACACTCCTGTCATGTTTTAATTTTGAAAGTTCCTCTCTAAAAGCATAAATCTGAATTTGTTTAAGAATAATAATTTCAGCCTTCTTTAATTCCTCAGATGTTAGATATTTTGTCACGTGTCTATTCTTTTGTTTACTCATAAAGCGCATAATCCACGCGACAACTCGTATTATGTGGGTCATGTTTTTTTGAAGTTGTTGGTCGTCTTTGTTAACTAAAATCATACGGTACATTTTTTCACAGTCAGCAGTAAACACATAATTGTAACGTCTCCACCCAATCAAAAGCGTCAACAAATCTTGTTGTAATTTACTGCCGCATTCCATTAAGTCATTAAGGCTGTATCCTGTGTCAGTTTTTTGTGAAGCATTGAAAACTACTCTTAATTTTGTAGTCTGTGAATCTTGCTTCAGGACACCATGATGTGGCAAATAACAAAAAGGTGTATGATCCTCTTTGCTCTCCTTCATGAGACGCGCAAGTAAAACAGCTCCACATAACTCTAATCGTGGCAATGTTAATTTTTTGCTGATAGGTGCCAATCTCGACTTAGCTGTTATTAGTCTAATTATAGGTTCATCTTTGTCGTTCAGAGTCATGATATAGATGGCACATGCATAAACCTTTTCCGATGCATCGCAGAATCCATGAATTTGCATTTTCTTTGTCATGTCACCCAACCATCGTGGAATGTTAAATTTTGTCAAATTTGGTATGTCAGATGTAAAATGTCTCCATTCGTCCTGAATATCTGTGGATAAGATGTCATCCCAGCTGCATTTTGATAACCAAACCTTTTGAAATAACAACTTCGCCTTGACTGTCAATGGTGTTATCCAACCTAGTGGGTCAAAAATTTTGGAAATGTCAGAAAGTAATTTACGTTTTGTCATTTTGTCAGTGCTAGTTGTGTCAATTTTGCATGTAAATGTAAATGTGTCATCTATTGGATTCCATTGCAGTCCAAGGGCTTTCGTATTTCCTTCCCGTTTAAAATGCATGGTTGTTTGGCTTAACCCGGATGATGTCAAATTTTCAATTAAAGATGACTCATTACTGGCCCACTTCCTGAGTGTCAACCCTGCACCTTGCAACATATGGATCAATTGTTGTTGTATTTGACGTGTTTGTTGCAAACTGTTTGATCCTGATAATACGTCATCAACGTACATCTCATTACGTATGACGTCACTGGCTAAGGGATACTTATGTGCGTCGTCAATTGCCAGTTGTTTCAAAGATCGCAAAGCTAAGAATGGTGCGGCCTTTGTCCCGTATGTCACAGTGCAGAGTTTGTATTCCTGGAGTCTTCCTTCTGCGTCCATCCATATTATTTTTTGAAGTTGTTGGTCGTCTTTGTTAACTAAAATCATACGGTACATTTTTTCACAGTCAGCAGTAAACACATAATTGTAACGTCTCCACCCAATCAAAAGCGTCAACAAATCTTGTTGTAATTTACTGCCGCATTCCATTAAGTCATTAAGGCTGTATCCTGTGTCAGTTTTTTGTGAAGCATTGAAAACTACTCTTAATTTTGTAGTCTGTGAATCTTGCTTCAGGACACCATGATGTGGCAAATAACAAAAAGGTGTATGATCCTCTTTGCTCTCCTTCATGTGACCCATTTCCCGATATTCTTGCATGAACTGTGTGTAATTTTCAGACAGTTCTTTATTTTTTGCGAGTTTTCGCTGCAGTTGCAAAAATTGTGCTATAGCTTGAGATTTGGATTTCCCTAAGTGCTGTTCAAAGTTCTTCTTCATTGGCAAACGAACTTCATATCTACCGCTTTCTAGCCGCTTTGTAGTTGACGTGAAAAGATCTTCGCAATACTGTTCCTGTGACGTCAGTGTGCTGTCTGTTTGAGAATGAATATCTTCTATTTCCCAATACTGAGCTATGTCCTGTATGTTGTTAAGGACAACATGACAACGATAGGTTTTAACAGATCCGGACAAAATCCACCCTAATTGAGTTTGCTGAGCTATAGGTTGTGAACCTTCACCCTTAATTAATCCGCTCATTAAAATCTCCGAATAAATGTGTGCATCTAGAAGTATGTCAATGGGTCTCGATATATTATAATCTGGATCGGCTAGTGAAATGTTAGTGACATGTGACCATTGTTTTTTGACAAATGTGCTATTAGGCAAATTGCTAACTACTCGTGGCATTATTAAGGCTTCAGTTGTAAACTGGAATTGATTATAAATAGATTTGCAAACCAAGTCTATCTTGCCTTTGCTCTTATTAGACAGTGTACCTATGCCATTTATGTTTGCATTAAATTGCATACGTTTCAACCCTAAACGTTGCGCTGCATTTTCCGTTATAAGTGTTATTTGTGATCCTTGATCTAACAACGCGCGTAAGGTAATGAACTCCCCATTAGAATTACGTACGTCAATGAGCGCAGTGGCTAGTAAAATTTCGTCATCATTGTTAGATGCAAAGAAATTTTGTCCTTGTTTCTGATAAGTGTTAGCGTTTAAGGGTTGTAAGGGTTTTGAGGTTGATGGCACTGGCGATGATTCAATAATCGCGTTATGCAATAATGTGTTGTGTTTGTCATTGCATTCTTTACATCGCTTTTGTGACGCACAGTAGCCTTTTGAATGCACAAATAAACAATTTTTGCAAATGTTAAATTTAGTAATTATTTTCAATTTCTCTATGCCAGTCATGTCAGTGAACTTTGCACATTGGTATAATGCGTGATCACAGTTGCATAATGGACAAATAATTTTATTAATTTGACTCACATTTGCTGTGTGGAAATTACGAGAAGAATTGAATGAACTCTTAGTAGGTTGCTGATATGGCATCTTATTGTTCTTAGCTGATGGAAATGACATTTTATTAAATTGTATTTTTGGCAATCGGTTAGGAATATTTTCGACCTTTCTTTTCTGAATAGGTTCTAATGCAAGGAATTTACTTTCAATGAAGTCCATAAAATTGTCATAACTTGGGATGTCACGTGGGTCAGTTCTGTGTTGCATATACTCAGTGTACGTTTCAGAGTCTAATTTTTCACAGAGAATGTACACTAAAATAGGATCCCATGTACTTGTATTTATACCTAAGTTGTGAATTGCGTGAATCGTCTCACTGCTTACGTCATATAATCTTTTTAATTCAAAAGCAGTTTGTTTTTGCAAGTTGGGCTGTCGCATAAATGCTTGGAAATTTTTTGTAAATAACAGATATTTATTATTGTATCTGTGATTAATCAACTCCCAGCACGTGTCATAATTTTCGGGGGCGACATGTAAATGCTGTACTAATCTTTCAGCCTCACCCCTCAATCTACCTTTCAAATGTTGCATTTTCTGTGTTTTTGTCAATGCAGTATTTTTGTGAATGGCTTCGGAATATAAATCCATAAAAGTAGGCCATTGTGTGTAATTACCACTAAAAGTAGGAATGTCAATTTTTGGCATTGCCTGCTGTTGATAAATGGATGCATTTAATTTTAAATTTAACTCCCTCTTAATGCATTCAAATTTATTTTCAAGGGCAGAAAACTCGTCATAGTAGCTACAGTCTTTCCCTTCTAATATACCGTCAATTTGAAGGTGTAGCCTGTCAATTGCATTCCAGCGGGAATCTAAATTCTTAAGTTTATCCTCAATCTCCCATTTTTCTGTCAAGTTATCAAGTTTTATACTACTGACCAACCTTTTCAATGCTCGGAAATTCGCATTCTGCAACTGCTGTAACTCCGTCAGCGCATCGATCACCTTCGGCCGCTCAAAATGAGTGCTGTCAAACTCTATCGTCAGCTTTTTACTAGAATCGGTACCTGCTGATGTTGTACCCTCCGGTTGAGCTGGAGCTGGGCTGGCATGCAGTTTCATCTCCCACGACACGATCTCACTGCGAGTACCCTCGTACCACTCCTGTATTACCTGAATGATACCTTCCGTAAAGTACTGGTGGCTCTTATCTCCAAGCTCCGTCAACTGCTCGTCGTTCTGCTTACACTCCGCCCACAAGCTATCTAAGGCACTCAACCGAACGCGAACGTACTCATTATTCTTTCTCTTTGCCGAGTCTTTCAACAAATTTGTGTGGACCCGCTTGATCTCCGACAAAATAGCTGCCTGACGCGCGATCAAAGCCTCCATTGCAAAAGATAAAATGGAAAGATCTTACTTGAGTACCAGCACTCCCTGGACTTTCAACTTCTGCAGTTGGGTTGTTCTGCTTGCACTCGATAGCTGCTGCGACTGCTGCTGCTCCGACTACGTGTCAGTTTCCGCGTGACTGTATTCACTCGCGACGTCACTGGTTCGTGTCAAACCTCGATACGAAACTCTCAGCGCAATGCACTCGCACGAAAGAATGAATCTAAGGTTATTTCGAAGGACCAAAAAACTATGTAAGAGTATGCAACTTAACCTAAATGTCAACTTAATCTAATGTCAATGCAGTGAGTGCCAAAAAGAAGAAAAATAAAATGCAAAGCGAGAGTTGTTTTCAAGACTTCTAATTGAACACTGATCTTAAATTCGTAAAACATGCATAAATATGAACCACGCCAACAGACCGTAGTTCATTGCACCGCTAATTGTAGGTCGCGACCAAAGTGCAATATTGACGCGCCTAATGATAAAAATATATGCATAATGTACTTTGTACAGGTCCCAACAACTCTCTCCATTCATTGACATCTGGCCATCCAATGAATGGAGAGAGTTGTTAGGACCACAACATTCATCATGATCACTTTCGATCCCCACTGCTGGGACAGGCGTTCCTTATAAATGGAAGAATGGGATTGCGGATAGGTGGGTATTAACGGCTTATTGTGCATTCCGAAGCACAAAGGAACTCGAGATAATAAATTCTTGTTCACCCAGCAAATTTTTTTTTATGTTAGACGGGGAAGCTCTTGCCCTTCATCTCACCTAATCGTGTGACGAATAGGGCCGAAGATGGAATCGAGCTTCACCTGGAACCCTCAACCACAGAGGCTGGCTATCTTATCACACATTGTGGGAACACAATAATGGTGTTAACATTATTATTATGGCAACATATTTTGATAAGATGGTGGTAGCTAACCAGGCGGACTTGAAAGAAGTCCTACTAAATCCTCCATTTTGGCCCAAAATCAAAAGTGTCGGCTAATAAAAAAAATGCAGTATTCTGACAGAACACGTCGGCCTTAGCATTTGATAATAAGGCTCCAAAGCTGTAGCACCAATATTAGTAGTGCTATACAGGGAGGAAAGTTGAGATGGGACTTAAGGGCAGCTACCATACGCCTTGCTGCCATGCGAAAATGGTCTTAGGAGACTTTTTCCAACTTTTTGAGTGATGACAATCGACATTCACAGAATTTAGATAAAATGTACAGTTAGCGAGAAAATCGTCAGAATAAATCGCCAAAGGTGAGATTTTTTTTTAATGCCAATCGATTCCATTCCCATGGAGGATTAAAACACTCCTTAAGACCAACTGAGGTAAGAGTAACAGAACACCCACAATTAAAAGAAAACTGTTTCCATAAAAAATCTTAATATGACGATTTTCTCGCTGACTGTACATTTAACCAAAAATCTGTAAATTTCGATTGTCATCACTCAAAAAGTTAGGAAGGATCTCCTAAGACTATTTTTGCGTGGCAGCAAGGGATCTGGTAGCTGCCCTTAATGCCCCATCTCAACTTTTCACCCTGTATAGCACTACTAATATTGGAGCTTTGGTCCCATATTATATACTAAGGCCGACGTGTTCTATTAGAATACAGATTTTTTTTTATTGTTCGGCACTTTTGATTTTGGACCAAAAATGTATGAAAACTGGAGGATGTCCTTTGTCGTCCCTGGGGATTTAACTGGATCTTAATTCCGGTGGCCGAACCACTAGACCACGGAGGTGGTTACATATGAAGCACATGGCGTGCCCTACTGCCTGTCAGTTTATGCGGCGACGGTTGCTCACGTGCAGCCGGGCAAGCGGTCCCGCGGGCCGCGGAACGTCATGTCTGGAATTACCTTCCACTTGGAACTCTAAATACATTTACCCCCGAATACAGAAACGCTACTCAAATTTTGAGCACTGCTTAAAAGTTAAGTGGACAATACTTGTCAGAATTTGTATGGAAAAACGTCAATTTTGTCATTACTTTAATGTTAAGCAGGACTCAAACTATGAGTTGCGTTTCTGTATTCGGAGGTTAGCCTTCCGCCTATACGTGCTAGGCGCTTGTTTTTCAGATGCAAATATTAGGTCGTTAAATTGATAAATTTTGTCAAGGCGCCCAAATTTTTTACTATTTGATTTTGTATTTAAGACTAAGGACATTCGAAATAAGCATGAATGGATTGAGACGTTTCTTCATTTACATACATAGATATCTCGTCTATATTCCCGAAGGGGTAGGCAGAGTTGAATTGACACTCACTTTTCGCCTTTTAAGTTAAGTCCCATGTAAAAGGTGGCGAGCCTATTGCCAACTCTCCGGCACATATATCGCATCGTATTTTGCTAGTTGTACGACACTCGCGGGAGAGATTGGGAGTGGTGATAATTGTATTCTGCTCTGCTGTCACCAAACGGCTTTCTGTTGTATTCTTACAGAATAATATTTTTAAGGGCTTGTTTCACAATCGACGGTTAAGTTCTGATTAGCTTACTTGGCTGTTTAATTGACTTAGGGCCTGTTTCACAATCGACAAGTAAGTTCTAAGTAGCTTACTTCGCAGATCATTTGACAGTTGTAATATGAAATATATGTCAATTGAACTGCAAAGTAAGCTACTTCGAACTTATTTGTCGATTGTGAAACAGGCCCTTAAATATCATATTTAAACTGTCAAATGATTTGCCTAGTAAACTATTCAGAACTTACTTCACTTACTTACGTCGATTGTGAAACAGGCCCTTAATCTCGCTTTGCAAATGTAAAAATATAAGTTTGGGTTTTAAAAATTATTTAATGCAACATCATCATTGACAGGTGAATTAATAACTAAATGTTTTAAAACTAAGCGACTAAAAGCTAAATTAAAGGTAGAAAACCTCGCCTAGGTCTTCTGAGACAGGAAGTGTACCAATAACGCTGGCTGCATTACCTCGCTGAATGGCGAGACTAATTTTTTGCGCGAAATACAGACCAATTACAATGACGTTTCCAGTATTTCTAATACCACGTCGTTGACACACCTGACGGAGTCATAGATAGCTGCGCAGTTCATTTCGTGAGATGCACATTTGCACCTTGTCTCCCAGCATCCCCTCTCTGCTTGTTCAGCTCTTTCTCTATATCCCCAGTCGTAACTGGTATAAACAACCTCTTAGTGTCTATCTCTCTGCGAATTACTATATGAGTGCAGGTTAAAAACTTACGACAATTGTTTAAATTATTGCTCAGTTAATTACCAATGTCATCGTTCTTGTGTAAAAAGAACTAGTACTAAAGAATAATGGTATACCAGAATTTTAACTTTTTGAGGTTTAGAGGATGACCAAGAAGTGGAATATTACGTACGCGTACCGGGCGGAAAAGTCCACTTTATGGTCAACTTTAATAAATTACTATATAAAAAATACAACCGTCAAGACTTCACTATAAGCTTCTTTATGAATTGGCCAACGTCGCTTTGTCTAAGAGACGTAGGTGTGTAATAAATTGATACGAGACAGGTGGGGGGCAGGGGAGGGGGGAGGGGGTGTGGGCGCATGAGGCGACAATAACAAGTGGCGCGGCGTCATCTATAAACATCACTCTTGCGTCGCGTTCAACCCGAATAGCCCCTATTCGGGTGTCATCATATTTTTTTCTATTAGTTACTTTTTATTGCGTTAATTAAACATGTAAAATTTTGTATTTTCCAATATTATGTACGGTCGGTTAGTAGTAGTCTGTCACGTCACGCAACAAGTTCCAGCAGGCAATAGCGTCGTATTGTCCCGACAGCAGAAAAAATGAGCATCTCTTAAAACGAATGCAATCGCGTCCCGTCGTGTCGTATCGCCCCGGCAGCAGAACAAGCGAACATCTCTAAAACCGAAAGTAATCGCGTCGCGTCGTGTCGCCTCGGCAGCAGAACAATAAGCATCTCTAAAATCATATGTGATCGCGTCGGATCGTCCCGGCAGCAGAACAAAAAATGAGCAACTCTAAAACCGAAAGTATTCGCGTCAAGTCGCGTCGTGCCGTATCGCCCCGGCAGCAAAACAAATGAGCATCTCCAAAACTGAATGTAATCGCGTCGCGTCGCGTCGCATCGCCCCGGCAATAGAACGAATGAGCATCTCTAAGCCGGCCACGCCACGGCTCCATTAGCCGAATGAAACGGCTCCGTTCGATCGTACTACATATTGCATGCGCGCGACCGCCGCCATGTGATGCCGCCATCAAATATTTATCTCGCTTTTAGATATAATTACCGCGATAACTGTCTCGGAACGTCTGTTTCATAATCGTTTAGTTTTCCGGCAGATTTGGGTTAAGTGGGCCTCTCAAACTGTTATCGGATTAGGTTGTATTATATGTTCTACTTACTCTACTACTCGGTCATAGTAAAATTCGTTATTTATCTGTAACCAACATTCCAGAAATGAATAAAGCCAACGCTGAGAAGGCGGAAGTTAGACATTGATTATTTCCATCAAATTAAAACTACATCCTGTTACTACACCCATACAGTTCAAAGTGGATCCGTTAATAGGCAGTCTACATTCGAATGGGGAAACTCATTCCCCTTTTTTATAAAACATGGACTAAAGTTAGTCATGGCTTAAAATAGATGCTAACTATTTGTGTGTCTGATGAAGATCGCCAATTTTTTTATTTCTCTATAGATTCAAGGAGTCAATTTGACATACGGCAGCACTAGACAACGTAAATATTCTTGTAGCTTTTAAGACCACTATTGATAACCGTAAGCGTTTGAGAGCCGACCTGTCTCCCCGAGGCAGACACGAGGCTTTTACTAAGATTACTCAAGCATAGCCGGCCTTGTCCCGGGCGGGAGGCACGGCATAAATCAACTGCCTCGCATATACTAACTACTTGCGCGATATTGGAGGCGTTTCTACAACTGCCAGTGGGTTTTTTTTTCATTTAATTCGCGGTTGAACGCGTCGTTTCTTTTCTCTTATCGTGTTCAGTGAAGATTAGGGCCAAGTGGAAATATAGGTAGAATCCTCTGGAGAACTGTCTCTTTGTCCCACTAACTCCTTTGAGCGGGGAATTCACTACACGGATATGCCCGCGGGCATGCCTGCAGACATGCCCGCCGCACCTTGCTTCTATTAGGTCTGTGCGATGTTTGTCACAGTCAGTCTAGCCTATATAAACGAGGTCCGGGCGGGCAAGTCTGGCGAGCATGTCCGTGTAGTGAATTCACCGCTTTAATACTACTATGTAGCCGTGTGGTGACGGCAGAGTAGATTACAAATATTGTCACCACCCCAAATCGCTCCCGTGGGTGTCGTACAAGGCGACTAAGGATAAATCAGTGATGAGGAATGGGCAGCAGCGTTCCTCTTATAACACCTAGCAATAGTACTGCGTCTTTTATGCCCGATAAATGGCAATAGGCTCGCCACCTATTATATGGGACCTAAAATAATTGGCGAAACGTGGGTGCTAGTTCACCTCTGCCTACCCCTTCTGAGATATAGGCGTGATTTATGTATGTATGTGTATGTAAACACCGTTGCTACAGCAACGGGCTACCACGCAGTTAAACCAGTCAGCAACCACTGTAATAAAATGAATTCATCAAAATTGTTTGAACCTCATGTTGCCTTCCATGCTGGTCAGCGCGAAAAAATGCCGTAGAAAGTACCAGCCCCGACTCACCCTAGGGGTGTCGTAAAAGTCGACTAAAAGAGACCCGGTCGTACCAATAAGCACCTTGGGGCACCCAAATGGTGGAGGGGAAACCACCAACAACGGCATACCCAAAGAGGGTTGGTGTCAGGCAGGCGGCCGGCTGTAAAACCTAAGCCAAACCCTTGAGCAGTATGGATGGTAATATTATCATTCCAATCACTTTCTCCGTTCATCGGTCTCTCGACGTGGTGCTCTCTTTTATACGTAGTCTATTTTCTTCGCATTCATTGATCACTAGCACCTTTCCGGTGTGATGGATGATATAAATCAAAAAGGAGTGCATGTCTGACGATGTCGATGTATTTGTCCTTACACCAACACACGAGAGGAATTGATGCTCGCTAATCGTGCTGCGCTTGGTTTACTGACTTTTGGGCAGACATCGTTTAGATTTGCTGCCGACTCGATAAGAAGAAGAAGAAACTACCCGCTGTCTTTCCTTAAGAAGACCGCATTCCCTCGGTAGGTACTTGTGTATTTTCTAAATTTCCATAAGGATGTCGCATTCCCTCATGCAGCACTTGTGTATTTCCTACGCGTACCCTCACTCTTGAAGCCGTTTGCGAACTAAAAACAGCTTAGGTTTTAATGCGAACCCATTTGCTGTCCATTATTTACGTCGCGCGCCCTCTAGCGGCGACGCGGCGAGGTTGCGCGCGGCTAACGGATGGCGCGCAATTAAACAGTAAATTACTCGGCCCGCCTCGGCACTCGGCTCGTCTCCGCGGCCCTTTCTAATGCACCGCGCCCATTTGGGATCCCGAAACTAGGTAATAAAGTCACTGCAATGCTGGAGCCTCCTGCCATCTTCACCCCCGAATACAGAAAGGCTACCCTGAGCACTGCTTATAAAGTTAAGGGGGCAATACCTGTCAGAATTGGTGTGGAAAAACGTCAATTTTGACAATACTTAAATTTTAAGCAGGACTCCAACTTTGTGTTGCGTTTCTGTATTCGGGTGTTAGTCTTCCAATGACAGCGACCGAAGTATTTTTACCTTTTTACATACATACATAGATCACGCCGCTCTCCCCTCGGGGGTAGGCGTGGTGATTTGACACCCGTGTTTCGCCAGCTCAGCAGGTCCTGTGTAATAGGAAGTGAGCCTATTGCCATTCACCTGGACCTTCATATATGCTAAATGGTGCACAAGTAACGTTGTTGTCTTTTATATAAATATCTCTGTCGCCTCGTATGTGCCTCGTACGGCACTCACCAGAGAGACAAGGGTATTCTTTGTGTTCATCTCTGCTGTCACTACACGGAGAGAGTAAGTCATCATCACCGTCCTTTTTAATGACCCCACTTGGGCCACAGGCCTTCCCTATGGATGGAAGAATATAATATGGAGAATGGGCCACAACCCACCACGCGGGCCCAGTGCGGATTGCTGGGTTTTAACGACTGCAGATGCAGCCGGGACCAACGGCTTAACCTGCCTTCCGAAGCACGAAGGAAGTCGAGATAAAATATTTTTGATCACCCATCCAATGACCGGCCTTAGCGAACAGTGCTTAGTTTAACAATCAATGCGAAGCGTCATCTGGCTCATCACTGATATTTATGCCATTCCAACATTCATCTGCTAGCAATGAGAACAGTGGGATATGTTTAGGGAAGCTAGCATGATTACGCTTCGTCGGAAAAACAAAGCTTTGTCTGTTGGGAGCACTCCGCGAAGCTGTCGGTACTATTTATGCGGGCATTAAGTCACCGGCGGATTTACAGCGATGATCCGCCTACGGCAGTCGGGCGGCATCGACTTCCCCGTCAGCCTCCGCAGGACGTGGACAGAATCTCCTCGGGGAAATAAACATATGTTCTTCTCGCTCTAACTCAGACAAAACACTGTCAATTGGTGGAGAGAGATATTGTCCACATTCCGTCTTATTCCTGCAGCCATGGCCCACCAGAGCGCATCTAGACAAGTGACAATCTATTCGAGCAAATAAAATACAAATGTATGAAACTGAAGTTTTACTGAGAAAACACTATAGTGATCGTAGTTTCAAATGTAAGAGTGTGGTCAAAAAATTACTGTAGGTTTTCCTTTTCATAGCATATCAATTAGATTTGGTTTGGTTCGTTACTTTAGGCTTGAGACCTACGCTTGAAAATAACAACAAATACTGATGTATTTTCGATATTGTTGCCCTTATTTATTGTTAAATTTTGCTTCAGAACAATAAACGAGCCCTAATAAGCGAAAAGTGTAGTTGTTCCTCGCAATAAAAGGCGGCGTCTCGTTGAAATCTTTTTAAGGCAATGCGGCGAGGGAGGGGCCGGTTCTGTATACATAATTGTACACGTGGACTCGCCGCCGGACTGTACCCCCCACGGGGCAACGCTAGTTAGGCCGCATTCAACACCAGCTTTAAATTTGGTGTTACACTTGCGCCGAAAGTGATGGTATACTTTAGAGTAGTTAGAGTAGAACATTGCAAGGCCATACATACATACATGGTGCTAGTATCATTATCTTTTTTTTTGTTAGCCTACAAGTTCATTATTATCCTAGCGTTATTTTTGTTTGACATATCGTTATTAATAACAACAACAAACAATAACTGCCACACTCAGAGACGTCAAATAACGTTAATGAGTACTTGACGTCAAAAAATTACAATTCAAATCTAGTCGCTATTCTTGCCAGGTCTATGGTTTAGATTTGAATGAAAATTTTTGACATTAAATACTCATTAAAGTTAATTGACGTCTCTGAGTGCGGCAGTTAGTCTCTTAGTTTATTTTCTTAGTTTATTTTTATTAAGATTTTTCTTTTTTGATAGCATGTAAAAGGCGCATTTACTTGTTAACTTCTAATATGAGGTGCATGATGAGACTATATAGATACATAAAGCTGCATGAAATTTGATATAAGAAACTAGTAATGTAGGTATTACAAAACTTTATTATGTATTAAAAACAATTTGATGTATTAGAAATGTATTAAAAAATGTACTAGGTACATAAAATCCGTATAATTACCTCTGTCGATGCAATGGTCCAAATATTTTTTTTGCTTGTTCTTCTTCTAGTGCCACTCCAACAAGGGAAGGTTGGCACTCAGCTCCGCATATTTCACCCGGTCTTTGGCTAGGTTGAAAAGCCCCGCGACCCCCGTGATTCCTGTACATTCGCGGATATTGCACCCTAGGCAGGTCTAATGGCCTATCTAGATAGGCAATGAGGTATGCCACTTTTCTTCTTTTGTCTTTTTTTGCCCGCAAGCTATTTATCTGTCCGATACCGTGATGTCACGCCCCGCTTAAAAATAATTCAGATTCCCGAGCGTCAACTAACCAAGTTTGTACAGCGCTCGAGCCTTGCCCACTATTCGGTTTATGAATTAAATTTTGTAGCGCAGCGTGACACTGGGCCCTTGATGTGGCTGGCCGGGGACGTCATTAAATCTGTTCACGAACTCCAACAGTCAATCCGACGAGTCGTGTCACAGGTCACGAGATTTGTGAGGTGTTAGTTGTGACAGGAACTTATGGCTATAACGAAAACGTTAGAATTGAGAAAGGGATGCTAGGAGTTATAAATAAAAGAGGAACAGCCTAGATCTAGCCAATTACTGGGATTAAAGTTCCCGCTGAATGGCAATAGGCTCGCCAATTATCACATGGGACCTGAACTAAGTTCGAAAGGCGTGATTTGTGTATGTATGCCCATTTTGGCCATGTGGTGACAGAGTAGAATACAATTGTCACCACCCCAAATCCCCAATTCCCAATAACAACTGAGCAATTAGTAGCTTCGTAAGTTGAAATTATTTATTGGACAACTTGTGACTACGCAACGGGGTTCGCCATAAACATTGCAATTAAGACGCTATAAATTATCTAGAGTACTATATTGAACGGAGATTTCTCTAGCTACAAATACGTGGCTAAAAGCAACAATAATATCAATCGTTGTTTTAGCCGTGTGGTGACGGCAGAGTAGTATACAATTGTCACCACCCCAAATCTCTCCCGTGGGTGTCGTACAAGGCGACTAAGGATAAATCAGTGATCAGGAATGGGCAGCAGCGTTCCTCTTGTACCACCTATCAATGTACTGCGACTTTTGTGCCCGATAAATGGCAATAGGCTCGCCACCTATTACATGGGACCTAACATAATTAGCGAAACGTGGGTGCTAGTTCACCTCTGCCTACCCCTTCGGGGATATAGGCGTGATTTATGTATGTATGTTAATGTCAAAAATTTTCATTCAAAGCTAGACCATAGACCCGGCTTAAGAGCGACTAGTTTTGAATTGTCATTTTTTGACGTTAAGTACTCATTAACGTTATTTGACGTCTCTGAGTGCGGCAGTTAAAATGACAATTTAAGAAATGACTTTGACTCAAGTAATTACTTCGACTTAACTATAGATACGAGTGTAAATTTTCGAACTTTTTCTGACCACAGTACTCTTTGTACCCATACAGGTATTTTGACTCCGCCAATCCCTTAGGAATATCCGTGGGCACCGCGATGCAATAATAATAAAACACGTCGCCCGGTGTCGGTGCCAATAAGCGACGTCCGCGAGCCGCGCCATGCATCATGCAGAGACAGGCCTGCATTAGCAATTATCGATATCGATGGATCATTTATTTGAAATCTTAAGTGTCATCCTGTTACCTGTATTGTGTGTGGGCAACGATGTCATTTTAAAGAACAATAGGTAGGTAAAAAATTCGTTTAGTTTAACGTCTTGGTTATCGCTATCGTCTAAAGTAAATGACTTAAGCACGCGTGTTATGATATTTCAATGACGGATAAACTCTTAAACGGAGAACTCGTTGAAACGACGCAAATATTCATTTGAATAAGCATTTAAGAATAACATTTATTGATTTTTTGAAAGAAAAAAAAGTACTTATTTTACTTATTAAAGTGTATGACATCTTCTTCTTCTTCTTCCTCCTGCCCTTCTCCCACTCTAGGCGGGGTTGGCACAACTTGCTTTCTCCTTCCAATCCTCTCTATCCTTCACTAATTTCTCATCCACCCCTCTCGCTATCATATCCTCCTTTACACAATCCATCCATCTTTTCTTTGGTCTTCCTCTCCTTCTACGTCCTTCCGCGTTCATACTTAACATTCTTCTGCCAACATAGCTTTCATCTCTTCGCATGACATGACCAAACCATCCAAGTCTATCACTCCGCAGCCTCTCAGTCACTGGCGCTACTTTCAAACTTCCCCTTATATACTCATTCCTTATCTTGTCTCTCCGTGTCACTCCACACATCCACCTTAACATACGCATCTCTGTTACATGCACTCTTCTTTCATCAGTCTTTTTCATAGCCCATCACTCTGATCCATACATGACAACATACTTTTGAATATTTTGAAGCTATTGTTTCCCGTTTTTACAAGTTTATATTAATATTTCACTATCGTAGTGATAATTATTTATAATTTCTCCAAGCTATCGATATCAACCTACTCAAAATCGGGGTCTTCTCATCCCTAAGAGGTCCGCAACTCAAGTTGCGTGTCTATGGTCAGCCTCCAGCCATCACGTCCTCCGTTTATTTATGGGCCACTGCTAATCCTGGCGTTTGTGTACAAAGCACACGAGACTTTTCGCAGACAAACTAATACTTCGCCACGTATTAGTGAAAGATTTGTAAGCCGTCTCTGATGCTCGTACGTATACTCGTATAAGAAGGTTCAAAAGCTGAATACTAACAATCGGTATTTGCCTGCCTGACACCAACCCCCTTTGGGGATGTTGATGTTGGTGATTTGTACGACATCCATGGGATGAGTTGGGGCTGGCCCATTCGACGTCATAGTTCGCTCCCAAGCCAGCATTAAACACCTGTTCAATCAAGCCTGAACATTTTGAGAATTTTACATATTATACGTTTTCTACGAATGTTAAATTATATTTCGATGCCATAATAATTATAATATCCAACTTTGGCCACTGCATTCAACTCAGCATGAATTGATGCGTTAAAATAAATAAGTTTATTTTCAATAGCTTGTGATAAATAAAAAATCAATAGGTAATCAGCACCCAATCTACAAACAGTAACCTAAATAAATTACTATTAAACTAATAGAAGAGCTAAAACCCATTCCCAGCGCGTAAAAAGTCCTAATAATTGAAATTATTTCAAGAGAGGCGCCTTCTGCGAGAAGGGATTACATGGCTTATTTGTTTACAAAGATTATTTATCAATATGTCTACAGAGACGAACCCTCTCCCCCTCCCCGTGACCCCAACAATTTCTTCGCACAACTTCGCAACAACATTTAATGTTATGATTAAATTAAATGTATTCGGCGAAAATGTACCACAAATATTAGCTAAGAAACTTTGCGCGCAAACTTTTCATTTAATCTAAAATCAGCACGCATAGCCCTTATCAGTGAAACAATAAGAGCCAAAATTGTTTCGCGAGCCGCATGGGTGGTGGGGAAATTTTCAATAAACTCACGACAGATGATTTTGTTCCCATACGAATGTTGCTCCATGGGTATTTATGTACATGGAACAATATTTTGACGATCGACCCCAATCCACAGTATATGAAACGCGCGAGCCAAGTGCTTACACGCGAAGTTGTTTTTAATATAAGATAACACCGACTAACAAGTAATTAACATTTTTATGAGTTACTTTGAAAATTTGCGAGGTTGGTGCTCCTCTTTACATAATATATTTTGTTAGAAATCACAAGTAAACGTCGATCTATTGTTACAGAACAAACTTGCTTTCATGGTGATACTTTCAGTTTTTTGGGGTAGTGTATAAAAACTAAAATAAACATGGTATTCTCAAGAATTCCTATATTTATTCCGTCCATAGAAAGCCTGTGCTACAAGTCTAGTATACTTACTAGTCTAATACAAAACGGGGGGATCTAATTGCGATCTATCAGGAATCTATATTGCTAGGTGTTAAAATAGTGTCAATCTTTGCATTTTGTTCCGCTTCATCCAATCTCAATAATGTCCTCATGAGCGTGCCGGTCGGTTTCGGGTACACTCTTGTCAATAGTCCAATTTAAAGGAACTTAATTTTCTTATGTTAAAAATAAAACTTATTTAATCAATTAATATTTTCCCCTACACTAAACTTACACTACACTTAACTTAAGAAGTGTGTCATATGATTCTCGCTATATAAAAAATTCAACCGATACATTATTTAAGTATACTAATTAATAATAATGTTAAGCAGCCAAGACATCAGTGCAGCCACCTAACTCGACTAAATAACACGGCGTAGCTCAACTCGCTGAGAGAGCAAACAAATCTCCTATTGCAAGCTAATTGTACCCGGTGGCTGCTCGGAGATAGGCCAGGGATGCTCCCTACACACCACTGCACTCAAATAATATATTATAACATTCCCATAGAACTATTTACCTTAAACATACAAAACCATAAAAAAGAAGCTGAGTGTATAGCTACTTACATACATAAATCGCGCCTTACCCGAAAAGATAGGCAGAGGTGAATTAACAGCCACGTTTCGCAAATTATATTAGTTCCCATGTGGTGGCGAGTCTATCCATTAATCGGGCACGTAAATCGCAGTATCATACTGGTATCATATAAGAGGCGACTAAGGGTCGTCTTATACGCGAGTATAAGAGGACCCTTTGTCGCCTTGTACGACACCCACGGGAGAGATGGGGGTGATGACAATTGAATTCCGTTCTGCCGTCACTACACGAAAAAAATAGAAATCCGTTAGAAAATATACTTCATATAAAAGATTAGAGCAGAGCTATGATATAAAACTATTCATGCAGTAAGTTGCTTTGAAACATTTTCTTTTGTCGTAACGAACTGCTGTCGAAATCTATTTGGAGCAATAATCCTAATCACTCATAATAAAACACACGCCATAAACCTACCCTTATGGTTGTGACATACATACCTACTTCATTATTAATAAAGCTGTAAG
The DNA here is from genome assembly GCA_963931975.1 of Cataclysta lemnata. Classification (NCBI taxonomy): domain Eukaryota; kingdom Metazoa; phylum Arthropoda; class Insecta; order Lepidoptera; family Crambidae; genus Cataclysta; species Cataclysta lemnata. Next base: position 112,790 of record OZ008343.1, on the reverse strand, counting down.
CACGAAATAGTGGTTGAAAGTGAATCGCTTCCCGTTAACACATCGAAAGCGTGTTTAACAGGGTGCGTAAGTGTGAGAAAGGGGCGCAAGTCACCGCCGCCGCCCACACAGTGCTTACTCTGTTTGCCCTGTTAATTGGCCTGTCCTTACAACAAGCAGATTCTTATCAAAACATGCCCCGCGGGCAAATGAAGACAGATCGTCGGCAGCCCCGTTTGAGACAATGTGGCTTTTCCGCGGAGACTGTTATTATTGTTTAAATTGGAGCACATCATACGCCTACGCTAATGGAAACTTGCCTGTTTTACTCCTGCAAACTATGTGGTTCGATTGCGAGTTGCCTTACAAATAAGGAGAGCAAGTGTCCTTATTATCTTAGATGGTGGAGCAGACGACGTAACGTCACTGTGTGACAACAAACCTCTCATAATAAAGACGTTGTTAATAATAAAGTATTATGGAATAATATAGTTTTTACGGAATCCATAAGTTACAACCCCACTCAGAGACGTTAACTCTAATGAGTACTTAATGTCACAAAATTTCATTTAAATCTAGACCATAGACACGGCAAGAATAGCGATTAGTTTAGAATTGTAATTTCTTGACATTAAGCACTCAGTAACGTTAATTGACTCTCTCTGCGGCTCTAAGTGCGACAGCAAAAATATGCCAACATTCTTAATATTCAACACCACAGGTCCTAATCTTAACGATGTGAAAAGTTATCGCTTCTAAAATATGTAAGATACACAACTCAAAATCGCATTCATATTTAGAGTCATATAATATTATAAGAGTCATCTTTAATTAATTATTTAAAAATGTTACAACTCATTCAATTACAGAGGTCCAAGTGTTTTAACAAAGTGCCACAAAGATAAGTATTGTGTTGTGGGACCCCTGAGTGCGCGGGTGGCAGCCTTGGCACACGTGCAGTGCAAACGTTACTTTATTTGCGCAGGATAATTAATACGCACGTCGCTCTAACGAGAACATCTCTATTTGCACAGGCGCCGATTCCGCTGCCACAGTATTACATAATACCATTCAAATTTCATATCGATCGGCTCCGCTGTCTCAGCTCTGTATGCACCTATCCTTATTTGTTGATAGTTTCCATACATACATAAATCTCACGCCCATCAATCCCCGAAGGGGTGGTTGAGGCCAATTAGCACCCACGTTTCGCCCATTATTTAGGTTCAATTCGATTTCATGTTTTTCACCATTCCAAAATGATTGTTACGCCTTAGTTTTATAATTAGATACTAATCATAATGGATGCTGTCAGGCGAAGCAAGATTAGCCTTTCTAATGTAGAACTAATTTTAGAACAGACTTTAAGTTTATACAGTTCTAAAATTAGCACTTCTCGGGCAAAATGTATACAGACTTTCTAGAATGATCAAGTTCAAAATTTCTCCTGATTACAAATAGACAGCAAATTAATTTCTTTTAACAGCTGTGTTTAAATACATACCAAAACATTAACCCCGTTATGCTTATATAAATAAAAATCAATTTAGATAGAGGTAAATATTCGTTTTTCAAACTTTGCCTTTTTTAACCTTTAGCTGCAAATTTTGGTCGCCTCTCCCCTAAATATTAACCTATTAAGTGAGCCCAGTGACGAGTCGGCAGTGGCGCGTAAACACCTCACATCAACACCAATACATCAACCAAAAACAAACAAATTCCGCCCCTGCTCCCGTTTAGAGCAAAAACATTCACAATCTCAAAACGCAATCAATTTGCACTAAAACTCGATGAAACAAACACATGCTATTGTAAGCCTTGGTACACAGACATAATGCTCACAGAATTGTAAAATAGCGAACACATTACTGTAGACGCCGAAACGAGCACAGAAATGTCTTTGGAGACTCTATGACGTGGAAATACTGCTGAAGTTAGTAGCGCGCTGTTTTGTGCCGTATAAACTATTGGACAATTACGGAGTGCAGGCGCGTCGCTCCATTTTGCACCTTATTCGATCGCGTTACAGCTCACCGGGAGCCGTCGGTCTCGCGTGGTAACAACGGCAATGAATGGACGCCAGTTTAATTAAAGGTGAGTCGTTTTATAATTTGAGCGGCGATATTTCCAGGTTCCGGCTCCGTTAGTTCTCACGTGCAGCATTCCGTGTCTGTTATTTTTCGATAGATATTAATTAATTTTCCTTATTTGCCGTCTCTGTCATTCCTTTTAACTCCTTTTCATATTTATCAAACTTTAATAAATTACAAATATCTAAGTTTAAAAGTGAACAAATTCTTTAAAAAAATTTAAAAGTTTTTCACTGAATTACGTGCTTACTAGCAAGAATCTAGTCTTAATTCGATTACACTTCTTATAGCAAATAAATTTCAAATCCAATTGCGTAGAGGACGAGCAATAAATTTGGAGCTGGTATGCTTAACGTAGCTCTTAAGCTATACATACTGCATCTACGTGCTACGATCAGTAGCAACTACGACGTAGCAAAAACCGTAATGATCAAATGTTGCGTGTACACTTTGAGAAGTGATCACTACTGAGCTAAAATTATACAATAGGAAAAGGATAAAATAAAATTCTCCTCAGACGTGTCTTATCATCAGCATAATAAGGACCTCACTACTGAGACACATTAGACAATGGGTCGTAGTATACTACCCGGCGAGTGGAATTGGTGGATATGGACGACGGCCATCCATCGCCAAGCCACTGGCAACCAGTGGAGCTAAACACTTCACACCCTTAATTCGGGTTCGACTCTCGGTCCCTATCATGTTCGGAGATCACACTCTAGTAAGAGGAACACCACTTAAAGATTAGTGATATTCGCCCCGTGTTCGTCGGGGGGCAAACAATTAAAGGGTAAGGCTTTATCAAGGCGTCAGGGGGGCGAGGGGGGCGATGTCAGCCGGATCCGGAAACGGTCTCATAAACACGCGGTTAACGCGGCGGGTCGACGCCTAATCTATTTATAATGCGTGAAGTTCATTAAAAATGTTCTGGTGTTTTTCGGTTCACACTTTTATTTGCGGTGACAATGTTTCACTTTGCGGGGTTGGTCGTTTGTCCTAGGGAATTTTTGAAATTATTAGACAGACGCCTATATCCCCGAAGGGGTAGGCAGAGGTGAACTAGCACCAACGTTTCGCCAATTATGTTAGGTCCCATGTGATAGGTGGCGAGCCTATTGCCATTTATCGGGTCACAGTACATTGCTATTGCTAGGTGGTATAAGAGGAACGCTGCTGGCCATTCCTCATCGATTTATCCTTAGTCGCCTTTTACGACACCCACGGGAGAGATTTGGGGTGGTGACAATTGTATTCTACTCTGCCGTCACCACACTGCACTCGTCAAACCACACGACAAATTATTAGACAATCATATAATGGTTGAGATAAGTCAGAGACAATCCTGTATGCCTTCTGTGTATAAAATTACAAATAAAAGATATAATGATAATAGCTACTTTACCCGAAGGAACCTGCCTCGTGATGGGCGCCTTTAATATATCATTGACAGTAAATTGTAATGTTTCCCCATTATACAATTATATTCTATAGATATCTTACGGCATAAAGGGCTCGGTTGCTATATTATTATCAGTAACACCGAGGGCCAGGCAAGTGCTTATCTATTCGAACGCATAGGAAACAAAAATATGAAAGTGACGTACTGTTTTTTTCTGTAATTAATACGTCAGTTTCATACATTTTTTATTTTATGCGTTCGGTAGATTGGTCACTTGTTTAGAGGGGCAGAATAACTGTTATGTTTCCATCGGTTTTATCTGAATTCATTAAGAATGAGTACGTCTGCTCCCCGCGATTAGAACGCTTACTTACTTATTAGTTGCTTACTATCTCAAGTGCTCATTACGGTGCCTCGATTCAACCCGTAGCTCACACAAAATGTAAATGTAAATTTGCTAAGTTCGACCTTGAGGGCGAGTTCTCAAGTAAATGTGTAATTACTCAGTTATGAATTGCGGGCAGCCTCCCTGGCGAAGTCGCCACGCCTCATACGGCACGGCAGAAACTCGCTCCTGATTCGCATAAATATTAGCCGAATTACAGACTACAAAGAAATATATTGTCAAATATGGCTAAGAAGAGAGAGAAGTCGGGGTGGCGGTGATTGTTGACTAGTTGTCAAGGGATCCCATTAAACGTCACCCTTGGGTCACAAGCACCAAACTGCTGCCACTGACTCCCCTCTCTGCCACACTATGGACCCGGCACCCGCACGGTAAATCCATGGAATGCTAAGAGTTATCGTCTCTGACTCTACTTATGCATGCTCCTGACTAAAAGGGCTTCCACAGTCTGCTCAATATGACCAATATTCTTGACATTTGGCACAAAATGCTATAATGCTCAAAGTTGCACTCCTGTTATTTCTCATTTATTCAATACTGTACAATATGCATATAATATAAGACAAGTCTTCCGTGCTGGCTTGGTAGCAAAAAAATTACGTAGAATGTGGCAGCCGCGACTCACTCACCCCAGGGGTGTCGTAAAAGTCAACTAGAGAAATTGCCCGGTGTTGACTAATAAGCACTTTGCAATCAGTCTCTTTTCTATACTTTCATTTATCACTAGCACCTTTCCGGTGTGAACTGGGAACAGAACAGGATGAAGACAATTTGCATATAGTGTGTAGTAGACCTTCTGCTTATTCCTGTTTGGTGGTGCGGCCGGGTCTTATGTGTTGTAAGAACATTAATTAAAGTATTACCACCACCGGATTACCCACGGCATTATGTCCCTGATAATCACTCGTGAGAGAACCGTGGAGGCGCCGGGTGGCCTCACTGCTGGCCCTGGCTGGTTAAAGCCTTGTACGTCACTAAGCAATTCAGGATTTATTAGCACCGTACATTACTTTAATAACACTAATCTATTCGATTTTTAATTTTAACATTATATAAATGGTAGAAAAATTAGTACAAAGATTTTGGGGTTAGAAAAAGAATTTCGAAAAATTATGATCTTGAGGCGGGAATCGAACCCGCGTCCGCTGAAGTTAGAAGAATTTCGGCAAGTTAATTAGTGTCTTGGGTGGCCGAGCGGTCAGGCACCTGCCCGGATAGCAGCGGACGCGGGTTCGATTCCCGCCTCAAGATCATAATTTTTCGAAATTCTTTTTCTAACCCCAAAATCTTTGTAACACTAATCTAAATCAATATTTTTTAATATTTTCTTCCAACTTGTTTTTTGTGAGACGATATAGCGACTTACTTAGTCGATATCTGCTTATCAAGCTTCGCTATGTCTGCGAGCAGACTAAAATGAAAATGAAAATGAAAATGAAAATATGGTTTATTCATATAAGGTATGATTACATACACTCATGAATCGTCAAAGAAATAACGTTAAACACTGGAAACGAAAAGAAAAACAGTTTCCAATATTTAACGTTATAAGCTACACCATCCGTTCGTAAACTACCAGGAGGCCTTGTTCTGAGAAGAACGGGCAAGAAACTCAGCAAGTTTGTTCCTCCCTTTACATGAAGTTATGAGTTAATGAAAGATGTCATAAAATGTTTTAATATATTAAATATCCTATTATATTCTATCTTATCATATTAGTTATCATATTTATAAAATATATTTAATTTGAATGTTTATGGACATCTTTCATTGAGTATAAAAAATATATATAATTATTACTGGTAGTTAGCATAGCTTAATTTACTTGTTTAAAAATAATTAAAACTAATACAGTAATATACATGTCATTTAGTCTCATTATCATACAAAATCTATATCCACGCATCTTTATCGTTTATGTAGTCTATAACCGTATAATATCCCTTTTTCACTAGTCTTTGTTTAATTTGGCTTTTAAATTTAAGATAAGGGAGTTCCGTTAAAGATCGTGGGATTTTGTTGTATATTTGTATACATTTCCCCAAGAAAGAACGACCAGTTTTATGCAGACGGAATTGAGGAAAGGCTAGTCTACTTTTATGCCTGGTACTATATTTATGGGTATCACCAACTTTAACAAATTGATTAGAATTTTTATAAACATATAGAATATTATCATAAATATACTGACCAGCTACAGTTAAAATATTTATTTCCTTAAATAATTCTCTTAACGAGTCCCTTTGTTTAAGTGTGTATATGGCACGTATTGCCCTTTTCTGTATTACAAATATATCATTAATATCGGACGCTGAGCCCCATAACAACATGCCATATGACATAACACTATGGAAATAACTAAAGTACACTAGCCTTGCCGTCTCGACATTTGTCAATAGTCTTATTTTTTTAACAGCGTATGCTGCTGAGCTAAGCCTCTCTGAGAGCGCTGAAATATGTGGGTACCACTGCAGTTTGGAATCGAGGGTGATTCCCAAGAAAACAGTAGCATCTGTACACTGAATTATTTCATTATTAATTTTTAAATTGGTGCTAACCTGCCTTACGTTTGGAAGTGTGAATTTGACACACTTCGTCTTATTGGTATTTAGTAATAGGTTATTAGTTGTGAACCAATGTAATACCTTCGAAACGGCGTTATTTACATCGTCAAAGTCACAGAGTCCTCTCTTTACTTTAAAAATTAAAGAGGTATCATCAGCAAACAAAACCGTTTCACAAAGATTGGTTGTATAGTAAGGCAGATCATTTATGTAAATAAGAAAAAGCAAAGGTCCTAAAATCGACCCCTGTGGCACTCCCATACATAATTGCGCTCCCGAAGACTCCGCCCTATTTATTACAACTTTCTGCGTTCTCCCGCTCAAATATGACTGTATGAGTCGTAAGGAGTTAAATGTTACACCATAATGTTTCAGTTTGCCTATTAAAATTTCATGACTTACACAATCGAACGCTTTGGACAGATCGCAGAAGATACCAAGAGCATCATGTTTATCTTCCCAGGCCTCATAAATATGTTTTAAGAGTGCAACTCCCGCATCTGTGGTATTTTTCCCTTTACGGAAACCAAATTGATTGTCATGGAGCAAGTTATTTCTATTAAAATAAGAAATTAATTGATTTAAAATAATTTTTTCAAAAATTTTGCTTAGTGCTGGTAGAATAGAGATGGGTCTATAATTTGAGGGGTCACTTTTGTCACCAGCCTTAAATAAAGGGATAATTTTACTAAATTTCATAAGATTAGGAAAAATGCCATCTCTGATGCGATTATTAAAAGTAAAGCTTAGTTGAGGAGCAATAATATAGATTATATTCTTTATTATACTAACAGAAATACCCCATAAGTCTTCTGTTTTTTTCATAAAAACATGTACAACTATTTTTTGAGACTTTTTGATAACTGTGTTTTCCCCAAATAAACTTTTGTATTTTCATGGCGTGTTGCGAGTTATCTAGGAACATCATCCGTGACATTAATATTTGTTTAATTAAACAATTATTTATACAAATTATTAGTTACCTAGCGTATAATAGTTTCCTATTTCCTATAAAACTGAAATAGTTTTATTTATAGGAAATAGGAAACTATTATAACTTCTATTGACTTTAAGCGCATCTTAGCGTAATAGTATTATTGCTGTAGTAGGTATACAGTAAAGTATGTAGTAGGTACAAGTGCTTGATACGCAGAACAGTGAATTTTCCCTTTTATGTTGTCATTGGAATACGAACCTATTTGAGCGTGATCTTATAAGCAGTGCCTCCTTTAAAACCAAATGTTGTAACTTGCTTGATGACGACGAAATAAAATCGTATGAAAATTCCAACGCAGATTGAGTTTTGGATTTCTAACTCGCCAGTTAGGCACACAATATGTTTCCGCAGCGTTGACAAACTACGGGAATTTTCCGATGTGCACTATTTCCAATTTTTTAATAAAAATTGGAAATAGTGTTTCTGTCGCCGCCGCTGTCGAAACATGAAAATATTTGTGAATCGCTCACAGAAATAAGTGTAAAAAATAATTTTTAACGGTCCGCGTCCACAAAAATTTCCTCTCATATATATTTCGAGTACTAAAATCGACCCAAAATGTAAAATATTTTTAGCGACTTCTTATACACTTTGAATCGCATAAATGCAATGTAGGCAATACTTTGCACAAATTTATCAACATAGTGTTGGCGGCAGGTCTGACCTCAGTCTTTATTTGTAACCTTTCATGACTTAATATTGTGGATATTATTTTATTTTGCTGTCTTTTTATTCGACGTGTGACCATTTGTCAGTTCGCTATTAGTTGAATAAATGAACGTCACAACAACTGTAGGTATCTACTTACATGTTATTATTATACGAGTGACACAAACATTCGCGGGTGAGTATAGTGGAAATAAATTAATAAATAAACTAAAAAGAGTTATTTTTCACTGATCAAACAATCTAGAAACTAAAGTTAATTTCGTGGTCGATATTTATACCTTAACTTATAAGTAACTGTTAGGTAAAAGGGACGTTAAAATGCTGTTTTAAGGAAAATCCGTTAAATGAATAAAACCCTCAGTTTACCTTTCGATAAAAATAATTTATCCGAAGCAAACGCAGCAGTTGTTAACGTCAACGAACGTAAAAAAACACGTGCCAATTATTGGTGGCAGCAGGTAGCTGAAAGCAAATAGTGCTGTAAATTACACTCTTGAAAAGGCTCACGTGACTTTTATGAGTTTTCAGCCAATATTTGGCAATGAACGGAGGGCGGCACCGGTCCCGGGGGCCTTTAATTCAATTGCTTTCACTCGTTAACCAGTTTATACAAACTTCTGATATTTTTCATTACTGCTTGCCTTTTGCGTTGTAAGTCTGTCTAGACTCTAGAGCTGTCGTGAGCTCTACACTGGTACGTGTGCTTAAGGCGGCTCTCACAGAGTCTTACCAAATATGGCTGGGCGGCAAAGGTGAGTGTTGCCATGTTGTGAAGGGACCCCGTACCTACACTTAGGTCGCAAGTCCGTAGCGTCTCTCTGCCATACTATGGACTCGCACAATAAATTAATAAAATGCTAAGAGTTATCCGCTCGTTTATATTATAAGCAAACGATTTAAAAACACCAGACGAACACAAATCACGCCATTATAAGGCAGAGGCGTGTTAACATTTTGCCAACTATGTTAGTTTCCATCTGCATTACTGGGGGCGATTTAATATCGGGAATCTAAATTGCAGTTATTTCCTAGATGATACAATACGAACGCTGGTGCCTCATTGCTTAACCGCTTTGTAAGACACCAGCGGGAGGGATTGGGGTGGTGACAATTGTAAAGTATTATGGAATATGAGAAAAGGCATTCAACAATTTTACTTTAATAGCGATGACAGGACAACATTTTCGGGTGATCATTAAGTTGATATTACACAAATTATAAAGCTGTCCGTGTTTAATAATTGAGTGCCGCCATCGCGGGCAGCCCGGCTATGTGAGGCTTCTCCGCCACAATTACACCACTTAACTGTGTCCGCGAGAGCCTTCGCCCCTCCCGCTCCCCCGCATTTCCCTCACAATTACAGGACTTAGACAGTCATAAATATGCAAGGGTTGATGCCTCAGTAACACACCGCTCACGTAATTTCAGCCACGCCTGAAAAGCAGCCTTTTTCACAGAGGACTCGACTTTTTCAGTATTTAAGTAACTTTTTTCAAGTATTTAAATAATTTGTTTCAGTTGTTCGCCCATTACTTCCACTCAGTCCGTTCAAAGAATAATTTTGAATATCATCTCTCTTGTTATTTCGAATACAGAGAGCTGTTTAAAATGGTTGTTTTATAAGCTTAGTTTAATTTTTAATTAAAACGATCGACTCTACTCATGGCGAAAGATATAAACTGTAATTAATCACGTATACGCCAGAACAGAGTTCAGCTTACCGTCCCCTGCCCGGCAGGCTGTGAAGCCTAAGCCAAAACCTTGAGCAGTATGGATTGGAATGTTGTTATCCCAATCGCTTTCTTTGTTCATCTGATCTCTCGACATGGTCCTTTCCGTCTCTTTCTATACATTCGTTCATCACTAGCACATTTCCGGTGTGATGGATGATATGAATCAAAAGCGAGTGGATGGCTTGATGATATCTGACCGATATTAATGGAAGAGGAGAGGAAACATACTGCGCTGACCCCAGATAAACTGGGAACAGGGTAGGACGAAAAATAAATTTGGGAACAGGGCCGAAGTTAAGAACTTTCTATCAAAGAGCCCCATAAATAATGACAGTAGACTTCTCTTTTTATTTATTTGGGAGGTAGGTAGTTATTTGTGGAGACTTTTTATTAGCCGTCTGTTTTATTGTGTATGCTACTAGTGTGTACAAATATAAATAAATAAATAGTTTTAAATTAGATTACAGATATACCTGAACACGCAGGTCGCAGACTTGGTGGTACGCAATTTGTGCAGTTCATATTAATTTAATTGGCCCTTAACGCGGCCCGTAACTCAGGGATGCGCCGCCGGCCGCCGCTACAATTTGTAACAATTAAAATGGCTATAAATAAATTTATTGCGTGATAAATAAGGCTGATAATTCTTTCGGGTCACGCGGTGGTACCGTTTATTTGTTTAATCTAAATGCTAATTACGGCGCGTTGACATGTAAAAGCTGAGATGTAACAAATAACCGTCGCCGTGGTCTACTGGTTGGCCCACCGGAATTAGATCCCGAGGTCTCGGGTTCGAATCCCAGGATGTACAAATTTACTCTGAAGGTTTTGGCTTAAGTTTCACAGTCGGCCGTCTGCCCGAGACCAGCCCTCTTGGGTATGCTGTGGTTGATGGTTTGCCCTCTATCATCCGGGTGCCATAAGGAGCTTATTGGCCTATACCGGGTGATCTCCGGGCTGGCAAAGTCTATGCTATTTTTTCGCTCCCAGGCCACCATGGAAAGATATTACATTTTTTTTATGTATAACAAAATAACAGGTAATTTTTATACATATTATTTATTAATAATAATATAGAAAATGCGAACATGGAGGAGAATGACGTTACAGCATAGGATGCCGAAGACCGGGCATAGTGGAGTAGGCTTAGTCGGAAAGCGGACCCTGGCCCTAGGCCGGGAAAGCGCAAGGAAGAAGAAGAAGACGAAATGCGGGGACAGGTCGACTGATGACGTAACGGTCTCAAACCGTCGCCAGCAATGTAACGATAACATTATGTTAAAAGAACGGTGTTGTTAGTGTTTAATTTGCAAGTAACAAAGTAAGCTAAATAACAAACTCGACGTGAGCCGAGCTCTCCGGAGGCCAGTTTGCATTTCGACGCAAACGGGTCGTTAACTCGGGCTGTAGGGCTCGCACAGTGGCCAATTTTGGTTTCAGTCTTCTGCGGGCTTTTGTAGACATATACTATATTTGCAATTTCTTAGATTTATATGATTTTATTATGAAGATATGATTTGGGAAGTTAGGTGATAAAAGTATCGAAATTAAAATGTTTGATTGTATGGAACTTACCTGATACAAGTATCAAAATTAGTCTAAGTTTTAAGTATCTGTGGTGCACCTGAACTTTATTGACGTGAAGGGCAAAATCGATTGACAAAATTTTCCATATTGTGTTAACTTGGCGTGCAGTTAACTGTATCTGACTAACACAATATTCCAATCTGTGTTTAGAACACAATTGTTATTTGATTATAGTAAGATAAAAGTTTAGGTATATGTTAAGCCTCTATGGAATCAGATTACAAAGAAAGACCATTGAACTTGTTCATTTTATTTGAACTTGTTCACACATCTTTCTCTTAGACACGGAATCTTACCAAATATGGCTGGGCTGAGAGAGAGAAGTCGGGATGGTGAAGGTGAGTGAAAAACACGTTGTGAGGGAGCCTCGTCACTTAGGATCACAAACATTTTGGTGTTTAGAAAAATAATTTCGAAAAATTATGGTCTTGATGCGGAAACCTTGAAGCTTGACCATAATTTTTCGAAATTCTTTTTCTAACCACCAATATCTTTGTAATAAAGTATTACCTATAGTTCAACCTGTATTAAGACTCAAAGAAAATTGATTCTAGAAAGAGTTCGAAAAAAGTCTTCATGCATGAATCGAACCCGCGTATTTAGACTTACAAAGGGCTCACCATAGTGCAGTGATATAATGCACGAGGTGTTTGTGAAGCACAGCCCTGGGCGACACACGCTCACTAATTCTGCACTTACGGGGCTGTTCTAATTCACGTCCAACTGGCGTTTCATCTTTGTCCACGTAGCTTGTCTCGTTTTCGCTTAAAGTAATTCGCAGTCGTCCTACTAATTCAGCGTCATAATTTAATCAAAACGTCTTCTTTTAACCATGCTACAACGCGAATAGAGTTTAATTTGAATCAAACGAATTATTAAGACCACATTCCCTCAGTTACTACGTTTGACCTCTCTGGATAGCAGTTATTACTAACGTTAAATTTTCAACCGTGTTTAAAATTGTGTGTGTTTTGTTTACCTGATTCTAGATTTGTTCTCAATTCATAAGTTGAATCATTACTGTACGTAGGAAAATAATATTTGAACAAAAAATATTTATGGGTTCAAGAAAACGCTTTAGTTTGATCGCTCGCCCAAGTATATAAAATACGCTGCAGCATATAGGTTGTAATAATATTACGTATGCGCGCACCCAGTCTCTCAGATGTACACAAACACAGCAAGTGGCTGGCCACCTCAGGCCAGTGACGGGCGCAGCTAACCACTCGCCCGCCCTCACCCAATATGAACTGTCAATTTACTTGTATGTCGCAATTGTGTTTACGCGCCATCGCCACCGCAAGTCGGTAAATTTTGTGACAGAAGGACATATTGTCAGCAGTATCTAGTTTACACACATACATAAATTAATACATACATTAAGTTAGGTTTCATGTAATACGTGGCGAGCCTATCGCCATCTACCGGGAACATAAATCGCAATATATTGCTAGGTGATAATAAAGAGAGGAATGCAGCTGCCTTTACCCTTAGGTTGTCGCCTTGTATACGTCACCCACGGGAGAGTGGGGGCTGGTAACAATTGTATTCTGCCCTGCCGTCACCACACGGCGAAAAGTCATTCATTCATATAAATATCACAAGCAAGCTGTGACTATTGCTTGTCGGTAGAATAAAGTAGGAAAATTGGGTAATGATGAGCTTGTAATATTATCAGTTTTCCCCAAAACGCCGAAGCCACCCTTCTGCCGGAGGCAGTGCAGGGATGGCGGAAGGCGGTGTGGATGTCGCCGCCCGCGCCCGCAGCAGACGCCGCGGGCATGTCAAGTGATGTGCTCCCGCGGCATGCTGTCACACCGTCGCGCAATCGGCTGCATTCTCGTTACACTACTCAGGTATTTTATGCTTTACTAATGGTCGCCCGCGGCTTCGTTCGCGTGTATGTCGGTTACTACATAGCTATAGCCTTCCTCGATAAATGGACTGTCCAATACAAAAAGATTTTTTTAATTTGATTCAGTAGGTCCTGAGATTAGCACGTTCAACCAACCAAACAAAGAAACAAAGTTTTCAGCTTTAGAATATTATTATAGATTGTCTAGTCGTATTGTATGGATCGGAGTGTTGGGCAACGAAAGCGAGGGATGAAAGAAAAATGCATGCAGCGGAAATAAGAATGTTGAGATGGATGTGTGGGGATGGCTAAAAGAAAGGATTAGAAAAGAGCACGTTAGAGGAAGTCTGAAAGTAGCGACGATGATCGAAAAATTGAGGAGTAACGTAGTTAAGGTTAATAATAGGGGTTAAAGTATGAAATTGCCATAATTGATTTAAAACAATTGTTATGTCCATTTTTTTATTGTTTATTTTAAACTTAATTTCAAGGACATATATTTAAGTATAAAATTTTATCTTATTTTTATTTCTTTGACTAACAATAAACCTTCAAAAACAGTTCGTCCTAAGTACCACTTAGATCCACGGACACCGACACCAGACCGTCTCCGTTATGAAAAAAATCTCTAGGTATTCTATAGCTTAATGTTGTCTAAATATACCCACAAAATTATATAAAATTTAGATGTGTGGTTCCTTAAAGAATCGCAAATATGTTTGTATGGAAAAATGAATTTTCGCTAAATTCTCCATACAAAACGGCAATTTGATACTTAAACCCCTAATATTAGTTTTACCGCACAATATGCATTTGTTAGTCAAGTTAAGTGTATGTAGTCGCCTTTTGCCGCTAGCAAAAGGCACCTTTATCAAAAGAAAGTTATGAGGGGCTAAAAAAATGTGTAAATACCTAGTTCTTATTATTATTATAATTATTTATTTATTATTATTTGTATACATGTTTTTGACTGGGCCAAACGCTCGGTGATCCCTGCGTGATCATATCAGAAATGATAAGATCCCCAGGAGAACTAAGGTCACCGAATAGTCCGATAAATTGCGGACCTTAAGTGGCAGTGCGCAGGGCCCATTGCGCTGAAGACTGATGGCCGTTAAGGTGGAAAGGTCCTCGAATGGCATCCACGCATCCGGAGACGCTGCGTTGGTATCCTGGTGAATAGCCGAAAAAATTGGCAGTGGGCAGGGGACATTGCGAGGAGGACTGACGGCTATGCCTCGAAGGTGAACCGACGATCTTGTAAAGGTCGCGGGAAACCGCTGGATGCCGGCAGCGCAGGACCGATCGGTGTGTAGATCCTTGGGGGAAAGCTATGCCCAGCAGTGTGCCTCTCGGCTGGCTGCTCGCCGCGTTAGCGCTGGTCGCTCGCGGCGGTCTGACGCGTGCCGCGGGCCGCGGCTCACGACCCGACCCTTTATTCAATTCGCCGTTTTGCATAAACTGTTTACACTATAGTGCGCCTCTTGGATCGCCTCGGGACACGAAAAGCCAACGTCCAATTTGCATATTCACTTGTTGACTTCTTCTCCAGTTCCTGATTAAAGTCTAGCTAGGTATGTGACCGAAAATAAGAACCACTTGTACATTGGCCAAAGAAATAACACTGGGTGTGGGTGTAAGTATACTTAGCCGTGCGGCGTCGGCAGAGCAGAGTGCAACTGTCACCACCCCCAATCTCTCCCGAGGCTGTCGTCTGCACACCAAACACAGGTCAGTAGCAGTGCAGCTTGAATGCGGGCCCGCGCAAGTTGTAATACAAGAAACTCTTTGAACTGCGTTGCACCAAATTTGAACGCAGGCCCGCGCTCAAACTGCTCCTTGCCGCGCCGCACTGCAGCTGCCCGAATACAACCCAGGCGGCTGTTGTATCGCTATGGCGGTCATGTCAGCATGGCTCACCGGGGCACTGCAGCGCAGCGCGTCGAAAGCGGCTCACGACTGTTGTATTTTTATAAAACCGCGTGATGGATATCAATGAAAAAATAAATTGAATTAGTGCGTAAAAATAAATTTTAGTATGATTTTCGAGAGAAATATTATAATATTCGTCTCTTATTGTATGGAGTCAAAAGCAGTACGAATTCTTCTACATAGTCAGTGTCGTTCGACATTTTGCAGCCTACTGCCTGGCTAACCCTTCATACTAAACGCGGTCCAGCGTTACAGCTGCTTTGAAACTGCCACTGCGTTCAGTGTGCCGACTCCCGCGCTGCTACTGACCTGCTCTGCTCCTGACCTGCGTTTGGTGTGCAGGAGCCTTTAGGGCTAAGACAGTGATGAGACAATGGGCAGCAGCGTTGCTTTTATACCACCTAGCAATACTGCGATTAATGCTTAAATGATAATAGGTTCGCCACCTATTACATGGGACCTAACTTCATAGGCGAATCGTGGGTTAAAAACCTATTTATTCACTTCAGCCTAGCACTTCGTGAATAAATAGACGTGATTTATGTATGTATTCATACTGATAGATGAACAACGTGTTGACCGCAGGCTAAGCTACTTCAGACTTCTTAGCTCCATTCAAGCTTCAGATTTTCATATTTTTGTTTCAGCTCCTCTTATAAGATAAAGGAATTTGAATTAGAAATGTTGCCTATTCAATTTACAATAATAGAATAGGCAAAATTGTCCGTTTGTGTGACATTGAATCCTGTGTCCGATGCGGGAGGGCCGTCCGCCCGCTGCGTGTCCGTTCCCGACACGGGCTCATTTGAATACGTGCCGTTGTTCCATGCTAATGCCCGTATCGAGGCGTGTCCAGCCCTGCGAGGCCTACAAGCACCCGCGGCATACTCGCCGACAGTAACGCGGCTTCGATTTAACTTTTACTCTCACTCTACGCTACACAACGAGTTGAGTTAAAAAAGCATTCTAATAGAACAAATGCAATTCCAAGTAGGTATGCGTTCACACGTCGGCGCTTTTAAAACGCCAGTGTTGCATTTTGAGCGTTGGGCCTTATTCGCATGAACATATACTTGGACTATTCGATTTTAATTTTAACATAATATAAATGTTAGAAAAATTAGTAAGCCAACGGGGTAAAACAACGTGAAGTGTAAAGGTTAGAAAATTTCCGGCAAGTTAATTGGTGTCTTGGGTGGCCGAGCGGTCAGGAACCTGCCCGGATAGCAGCGGACGCGGGTTCGATTCCCGCCTCAAGACCATAATTTTTCGAAATTCTTTTTCTAACCACCAAAATCTTTGTACATATACTTGGAAATGATTTTTTAACTGTCATTAAAAAAGCTCCCGTGCGAATGAGGCCTTACGACTAGTTTTGAATTGTAATTTTTTGATATTAAGTAGGCATTAACGCTAATTGTTCGGCAGTGAGTCTCTTTTTAATCTACTTACATGAATGACGCCTATATCCCCGAACAGGGTAGTAGGCAAAAGTGAAATAAACACAAATTTGTCGCCAATCTATTCGCACTGCACCGCATACCACACTCCCTATATTTTTTGATCCATAGGATCCTATGTCATCCAGCTTTGGGGCCAATAAAGGGCTATGATGATGAATGGACTAGCCAGAGTAGTTGACGTACTGCGGCAGCGCGCGTCTCGGCGGCCGGCGCCGGCTGCTGGTGACCTAATTATCCCGAGAGAGCATGAATAATAATAATATAATGAGGCCGCTTGTAGACGTCCATTTCTTTCACCAGACAACGGACCGCCAAGATCGTCAGGTGGTGCATCTGTGGGTTAGTATGTAACCTAAGCCGATTTCAGTTGCTTTCGCCTACCTGTCTCTCTCACTCTTAGCAAAGTATGAGAGTGACGGGTGGACCAAAGTAACTGACATCGGCTTACATAATACGGGGTCTTGACCCCGGTAAATAGGTAAATTGTTCGCCGGAGAGATGTCCAGTGCATGTAATACACACATTCATTCCGCACATACGGTAAAAAAAACACTTGTGTGCTTGTTTTAGTGTTTACTTGTACACATGTGGGTGCTTTGGCACCCCTGCCTTCGGGGAGAATAGGCGTGACATAGTGTATGTACTAATGTGTGTATGAACAATGTAGGTAATGGTCTTATAACCGTTAAAACACGGTCTGAAAACGAATTAGTCAATTATAATCTAACAGCTTCCAGAGTAGATCTTATTTTGCATGTTGTGCATCAGATACTCCGCACCGGTGTGGTGAAAACCCGCCGGGAGCGAATCCTTTGTGTGGGATCTTGTGATCGCTTCATTTGAATTTTCCATTCCGTCGCGTCCACTGCTCGCTTCGTCCTCGGCTCGACTAGGCGAAGCCTCAGCGGGAACATTCATTGTAGGTACTCTTTTAATTGAATACTACTAATCAACTCGTTTCCAATGGTTTTTCATTGTCGTGTGGAACTATTGTAAAGGGTTTGTGTGTAATTACAGCACGATTGAGCGGTTAGCAACTGACAGAATTGTGGGTAATTCACTTTGATAAAGCTTGTTTTTGGCAGGCAACCAATGCTGTGTGGTGACCTCGGAGCAGAATACAACTTTCACCACCCCTAATGCCTTCCGGGGGTTTCGTAGGTACAAGGCGACTATAAGGACAAAAACAGCGAAGACTAACGGGCAGCAGCTCTTAAACCACTATTGAGTGCAGTTCACAAAAGAAATTCCGCTTTTATGGCTATTGCAATAAGATCTAAAATATTTACTTTTGACGGAACTTGTTTTCGTGGGAGTTTATTACTAATGTGTGCGTGTGTCGTAGTGTATCGATGCATAAGCGCGTAGGCTGCCGAAATGCCGGCTTGATGCCGGCTTGTAGGCAAACTTTAGGTACTATTTCGCGTTGCGTGCGCCTGACAAGACTACGCTTGTCTGTGTGCGTGCAGGCGCTGTATAGCAGGCGTCCATAACTCGATATTTAGCGAGTTAGTTGAAGGAATCTAGAGAGCGGGAGCGAATTGTATGTACCTGTGTTGCATATTGTTTCGCGCGCGTTTAATACTGTTATGATAAGATTATATTGATGGATTTTTTTTATTTGCTTATAAAATGGTATTGTACTTGAATTATGGTAATGATTTTTTTATGCTCGCTCGTTTGGTACGGCTGTTGGGAATCGGGTTATATGGACGCTCCGCCACTGGTACCCAGTTTTTTTCAAATGTGCCAAAACTGTTTTGTGGTCAATTCCCAGTTCTTCAGCTACGTCGTAACTACTGACATGCCGATCTTGCTCCACTTTTTCAAAAATGGCATCCATTTTATCTGTAATAGGGCGACCAGAGCGACGTGCATCTTTGACATCAAAATTTCCGGATTGAAAACGCTTAAACCAAATTTGTGCTACTCTCACAGACACTGCACTAGGTCCATAAACATCGCAAATTTTTTTCGCGGCTTGCCTTGCATTTTTACCTTTTTTGTAGTAAAATTTTAAAATGTATCGAATACCTTCATTAGATTCACTCATCTTGGCGGTACGAAAAACAAATGAAAATCACACATTTTCCTAATTTGAATTTGGAATGATGTTCTTTAAAATTTAAACTTTCAATGATACCAAAACCAGCCAGATACAAATAGTATAGCCAAAGAGATGTTATTACAAGTTTATACATACTATAATGCGAAAAGACTTTTTCCCCAACCTTAGGTACCTAGTTTATTATACCGTATGATTTCTGGAAAACTTATAACATTGTCCCGTAGGTCATATAAATCTAGACAAGACAAATACAAACAAAAGTACGATATTTTGCTAGAAAATATTTTATTATCTATAATCCAGTATACAAATGGAAGTCCATGCTCGAACGAATATACAATAAAACATTCATAATCTAATAGGATATCGTTATAACAATAAAAATGAAAACGTTACCATAATAATAATAATTCGTTCATCAGCACATTATACAATCTCAAAAAATAACGTAGCACTCGCTCCTTTAATGATATTTCGAAACAATAGAAGTAACCACCACCACCAGGTTCCTTCCCCCCTACTCTCTGCTCCTTCGGGTACATGGCATAAGTCGAGTCCCGCTCGCTGGCTCCTAGCTGGGCCTTGCCCCACGGCAAACCACCCGGCATATGGTTAGACCGCGCCGAGGGCCTCGCCACCAGACCGGGGTCGAGTGCAGGGGGGCGAAGGGGAGCCCAGACCACCGGGGGACTGATGTCCCCTGAGTTCATGCCCAGGCTATAAGCTACCGCTCGATGCCCGCAGCCCGCCATCAGGCGGACGACCCGGACGATGATGATGATGAATAGAAGTAAAATTCAGGAACTTCCGGCCGCCTACAGACTATCAAATTCATTTAGCACTAATAGAGCAATATAGACAATAACCCAGATTCGTACGATGAGGTAAATAGCAGACATAGCCTCTGGTCGGCCATAATAATCATCGCTTCAATAAAACCGTAAAATTTAAAGAGTTATTAATTTATTATAAAAACTAAATGCCTCAAATTTCATTTCACCCCTTGATGTCATCTACTTTTGATTAAGGTCTTTAAGGTAGATGGCGCCACAGTGCACACGGGTTTTATTAGCAGGCTTTCTCTAAGCGAATTATTTCTTTGCTCTACAATCAAAGACATTGAGCAGTAGTCGGTTTGAATATAATACTAACACGTCATACATAACATATTGCTTTTTATATTTCATAATCTAATAGTTAATTGATATTCTTTTACATTTTAAAATATTTAATAAAAAATATACGGCCAAAATAGTGAAAATATCGCAAGCAGATAAACAGATAAAAATACAAGATAACTAAATGTAACGGTTAATTGTAAATCTATTAATCTTCAAAATACACATAATAAAATATTATTCAAATTAATTGAGCACATTGTTATTAAAATATTACAGATAATAGACACCCATGTTATAGTCACTCTGGTAAATTATTATATAATAACATTGCTTTAATAATTAATTAACGATTTAACTCTTAATTCGTAGCGTTTTCCAATGCTCTTTATGTGTTTAATAGCAACTTTTTACTTGATACACCATTGTAAAGTTAAATGTAAAGAGCCACGAATCTACATTTTATACATCACTTACAACGAAAATGTTAACCAAATTTTAATATTCTTATATCACACATACGCCATGCATACGTTACTTAAACATCCAAGAACTCAAATTACCATACAGTTGCCAGAATAAAATTTTAATTTATTGGTTTGCAGTTTAAACTGTATTTCTCTAGAAATTTTTTGGTGACTTTCATTCATTTAGTTAACTGCACCTACTTACAACTTATCACTCATCATAATGGAGATTTCTCACTTTCATTGTAAATATTTAACTTTCCAAAAAAAGACATACCCTCAAAAAGCTCTCCAAAACATTAAAGAGACAATCTTCAAAATACAATATCTATTTTTAACACAGCAACCAGTTAATATTTGAATTGTAGCTAAGCATGATCGTTAGACGAGTCTAAACACAACCTTAATAGGAGACGGCATCAGCACCACAATGTGTTTACGATAAGCATTACATTATGTCCTGCAAGCTCTTATGTAGAGTTGACGGCTGAATATTTTCATACGAACAATTTAATTATAATTATCTAAACAAAGATTTTGGTGGTTAGAAAAAGAATTTCGTAAAATTATGGTCTTGATTTCCGGATCAAGACCATAATTTTTCGAAACTCTTTTTCTAACCACCAAAATCTTTGTACTAATTTTTCTAACATTTATATAATGTTAAAATTAAAATCGAATAATTATCTATAGTTAGACACGAGGCCCAGGTACTAAAGAGAAAAGAAGGCCAATTAAATTATTATTACACTTATAGTGCACCTAGATCGTCACATTTTCTTTAGTTACCAAGTACAGAATTCTTTGATCATTCAGAGTGCTTGTTTATACGGTTCTGTTGCAAATCTTTATGAAGATCAAAATCATGTTTTTCTTCTCCTATGTTGAAATTTTCCAATTTATCTCATAAGGAACGTCCAGAAAACAGTAGTTGCGTAATGAAAATCCATACAACTTTTCGATACATCATAAATTTTAATTTGGAAGCGACGTATGAAAAATAGATTACTGAAACTGATTACTCAAAATTTCATCTTTCACACCGCAAGCTTGCATCCTGCTGCGCATTGTAATACACAGATTATAATGTCGCATAGTCAGTCAAGTCGGTGGTTTAGAAATGACTTTAATAACATTATCATATCACGTTATCCTGCATTTTTATTTCATCCAATTGAGTTAAACAATGCGATTCCAATCGCTGCCTTTGGAGCAATAGTTAACATTGATATATAAATTTAATAATTTCAATAATATTGAATTTATGGACGTCATTATAAAAGTTCAGCCGTCGACGTGTATATTTTATTAATCATACTATTGTAAAAAATATAATTATTTTCTAATACAAGCAGTATTGTCTGCACAATAATATCCAATAATATCACCACTAAGTATTAAATAATTGGCATTAAATATTATGATAATACATGTTATTTATTTACTATCGAAATAATAATGCCTTTACGCAGGCTATTTTCTCAAACGTCCTCACATTCATTTATAAACCATAATC
Organism: Cataclysta lemnata; assembly: GCA_963931975.1. Lineage (NCBI taxonomy): Eukaryota > Metazoa > Arthropoda > Insecta > Lepidoptera > Crambidae > Cataclysta > Cataclysta lemnata. Next base: position 90,944 of record OZ008343.1, on the reverse strand, counting down.
TGTGATTTTTTACAATTTCAATACACACCCAATATGTAATTAGATACTTGGTAGATAAAACATTATCATAGCACATAGACTATGTCCAGGCGACGTTATTTTCAAATACTAACTGTTCGTCCTATTTTTTTATGAGGTGGGCGCGGGGGTACTCCAATCTTCGACGGTCACATCTGGGTAAAGGATACATTGATTTATTTATTGAGAATTACCAACATAAGATACAGCATATAAAATAATAATAAATGTTTAATACATATGTAGCCATACATATGTCAGGCCTTTCTCCCACAGGGGTAGGCAGAGATCACTTCTTTCCACTTGCTATGATCCTTACATACTTCTTTCGCATCCAATCTCATCAAACTCTTTATGCATGCCCGTCGGTTTCGGGTACTCTTGACCTGGCCCTTTTTTAATAGACTTTCAATTTGATTTTGAAAGATCCGCCTAGGCCTTCCCCTTCCCATTTCTCCATTCACTTTCGCCATGTTAATCGCCTTTTTGTTAATCTCCTTTCATCCATTCTTTCGACGTGACCAAACCATGCGAGCATCCCTTTCTCAATCCTTGTCATTACATCTTCTTTCAAACCACACATTTCTCTTATCACACTGTTATACAATCGATCGCTCAGCCTTACCCCAGCCATGCTCCTCAACGCTCTCATTTCTACTCCATTTATTCTACTTTCATGCTTCTTCTCCCATACCCAACTTTCACTTCCATACATTAATGTCGGAACCAGCACTCCGTTATGAACAGCCATACGAGCCTTTCTGGACACGCTTTGGCTGTTCATAAAAGTGTGCAAAGCCCCGTTTACCATATTCCCAGCTTTCACTATCACACTTTCCATCTCTCGTAAATACAGATCCTAAATATACAAACTCTTTCACTTGTTCAACATTCTCACCCGCTATCTTAATTTCACACTTCGTCATTTGTTCATCCCTTTCAAAAACCATGACCTTTGTCTTGCTAACATTTACTTTCATACCTTTCTCTGTCAAAGCTTCATGCATAACTGTTACCATCTCCTGCAAGTCTGTTTCTGATGACGCTAATATAACCTGGTCATCAGCGTACAGCAGGCATTTGATTAGTAACTCGTTCATTCTTAATCCACAATCAAATTCTTTCAGTCGCGTCAGACAGTTGTCCATGTTGAACAGCCATGGTGACGCTACACATCCTTGTCTCACACCTGTTCCGATGCGAAACGATTCTGTGTATGCGCCATTTATCCTAACACAAGCATTGGAATCTTCATAGAGAGATTTGAATGCTTGGATCAGGCTACTGCTTATCCCATACATCGACAAAATCGACCATAGTTCATTCCTCACCACACGATCATAAGCCTTTTCTAGATCTACGAAAGCGCAATATACTCGTTGGCTTTTAGCCAGAGATTTTTGAGTGATGCATCGTAGAGAAAAGACTTGATCCGTACAACCCATTCCCTTTCGAAATCCTGCTTGCACGTCCCATATTCTGTCATTAGTCTCTTTCATAATCCTTTCAATCTGAATCTTTGCATACAATTTGCCGACAACACTGAGGAGGTGTAAAATTTTTTTTTATAGTGGACAATGATAGCTTTACGCCAGTCTTTAGGTACTTGGCCACTTACCCAACGTCAAAATGCGGTGCAGCTGCTTAGCAAATGTTTAATGCACACATATTTAACTGTTCTGACAGTTATAGTTTATTACATCATGCTAAATTAAATTTACTTTTGCTGAATTGTCAAAAGGAATTTCTACAGACATCAAAAATAATGCATACGAATGCACCGTCTTCATTGGAGCTATCAGCGCACCTGCATGCAGCTGGTGCTCAGTCGATCAGATTTATCTGATGGCAACTTAATGAAGCCGTAAGCCCTCCCGTTTAATGAGCGCATCATTAGTGCAAGCCAATTGATTTGAGTATTCGACTCGGGCTTTGGGAATAATACTTTAAAGATACCAAACATTACTGCATCTTTTAAAGGGTTAATATTTGCTGCACCAGCTTTATAGAGATTTTCTCTTAAATTCTCTTAAAATAAAGCAAAATACTTTTCTAAAAAATTATTTGGTAAATAACATATTATAAAAATTATATTAAAATATAAAAGTGAGTTCAGTAATAAATAATATTACTCTGATTATAGTAATCTGGGGTAATCGAAGAGTGAAGCATAATCGGTATATTACAGCGATATCAAATTAGTCACATCAACTGTAAGGCCCCTACTATGCAACGATTTGGTTTTTCTTTTATTTAACATTTATTCTGACAACGACCATTCTGTATCACTGTACACAGAAAGTCAGGTTCCAATAGTTAATATGGACTGCTATAACATATTGATCCTTCGAGCCGGATCGAAGGACCAATTAACCAATGTTTGATAATAAAATGGGTACATACCCTCGGGCCCCGTGGCGAGGGTGACGGGCCCTGTGACGGGGCGAGGCGGGCCAGCGAGTAGCTCTCTGGCTGGAACGTGGGCGGGCACTGCAGGTGCGGGTACTGCGGGGGATACAAGTCAGGCACTGCCCAATACGCACTGGCCAATGCGCACTAGCCAATACGCACTGACCAATAGCCGATACCCTTCTGCCGTGGTTCCACACCACTGCTCACAGTCGATAGGGAATATTCAAAGGGGTATCGACTCTTTGTGGTGATTCGTGTTATGTCTCGGCAGAAGTTTGTCCTTGCCGATTCCATCATACAAAGTAATTGCACCTCGAAGCATATCGAGTTAAAACATATCTTACAGTTCTTGGCGAACTCAGTGCGGTAATTAGTTCACATACAATAGTTCGTGGTCAAAATTGAACTCAATAATGTAACACCGCCAGATCCCTGATTAACTGAAGGGGTATAAAATAAATGTATGTTATGATGAAGATATAAGCAATAGCTTCGCTTTATAAATACGAATTAGAGTTCTATTATAATGAACGTAACCCAGTACTTCATGTAATAGCAATTAACAGGAATCAGGACAAATGGTATCCAGATTCTCTCTCGGGATGCTCGGGCCAAGCTCCGAAGGAAGTCTCACCTGTGGAGTCGGCAACCTCGGTCCGCTGGTCCAGCTGTCGAAGCATATACAAACATATTAACATAACACATTAACAAATTCCCAATATATTCGAAATAACAACAATAAATCTAATATAAGATCCCTAATATAAGACTTTTCGTTAACCATTACTTTGTAACCAAATATTAGCAAACAGTAAATTTTTATCCAAACAAAACCAAATGTTTGTGTTAGGGTGCTTTTCCACGAGAGCTGTGCGTGGATAACGCATCCAGGAATGTGTTTGAGGAGAACCTACAGAAGATGGCAGAACGATGAGGCCTAAGACGGCCTCCCGAGAGCGACCCACCTGGCGGCGGGCGCTGCGGCGGCCGCCCGCGTCTCGTGCACCTGCGGACACACAACTCACGCTCTGTCCCCGAACACAGAAACGCCGCTCACGTTTGGAGCACTGCTTATAAAGCTATCTGTCACTTTGTATGGAAAAACGTCTATTTCGACATACTTCAATGTTAAGCAGGACTCAAATTTAAGTAGCGTTTCAGTATACATTTACTTTCAACATCGTGACTGTTGTCATACTGCACGAACGGTTTGTTCACTGGGGAATGGTGTATTAGGTGGAGTCCTCGATTTACATAAGTCAGGAGATTAATATCTCATTCAAATCGCTTGATCTCTTGCCATACTTTAAGAAGAAGGGGTCGGTACGAAGTTTTTATTTGATTAACATGTTTTCGCTACGAGCGACGAAGTGCTCAAGTCAAATTCTATTCTACTCCCTTTGGACACACGACTCATTTGCATAAGATACAACAATAATTATAAAAAGCTCATCACCAGCCCTTTAATGATCCCACTGCTGGACCAAAGGTCTTCCCTATGATTGAAATAATAAAGAGAGAATGGGCCAGGAGGGATTCCTTCAGCCCCGACTCATCCCATGGGTGTCGTAAAAGTCGACTAAGGGAGATTGCCCGGTGTAGGCCAATAAGCACCTCGGGGCACCCGAATGGTGGAGGGCAAACCACTAACAACAGCATGCCCAAACAGGGTTGGTGTCAGGCAGGCGGCCGGCTGTAAAACCTAAGCCAAAACCTTGAGCGGTATGGATTGGAATGTTGTCATTCCAATCACTCTCTCCGTTCATCGGTCTCTCGACATGGTCCGTTCCGTCTCTTCTATACATTCATTAATCACTAGCACCTTTACGGTGCGATGGATGATATGAATCAAAAGGGAGCGGAGGGCTGGATGACGTCTGACCGATATGAACGGAAGAGGAACCACACTGCGCCGACCGCAGATAGTAGGGATTCAACGGCTTTCCTTGAGAAGCATGGAGACACTCGAGACAGTGACCGGCCTCGGGGAACAATCGCAGGCCGAGCTCACTGGGCCACTGCCCCTTAGAGCTCCTCCCTGGAGCAGCGTACACGAATGCGGAGCGCTCACCCGGTGGCCGCGCCGCCGCCGCCGCTCCGCCTCGCGCGCCGCCTCGGCCCTGCGTCATCATCATCACTCATCATCTTCACTCATCCGCGGTCACCGCCACACGCGCCCCATCGCTCGCGTCAACCAGCTGGGACAACTCGCATTACAACTCACAGCTATATTCGGTCCCCACATACTTTTGTACACAGCAGGACATAATTATACCCTGCTCAACGATTCTGACCATGGTTCTCTAAACCTGAGACTAATTCGCCAACAGTGCCAACACTGATATTAAATTTAGTTTTAACTTTAGAGAATCGAGTCTGAATCGACCCCAATGTCTAGAATATTTGAGGTATACCTACTTCATGTTCTATCAGCCTCCATTCTTATAATACTGGCATATTCTGTGCAGTTTTTCAATGACTTCCTTAATTACGGTCATCCGTCATAACATTGAATAAATTGCATATTTTTAGAATGATCGCCGATACAACATAAAGTCAATAAAATATCCTCAGTTAAAGTTGATGGGTGTATTAAATCACCCCTAGCTATTTATCCCCAAGTATATTTGGTCACATGTAATAGGGGGCGAACTTGGGGGTGTAGTAAAACTGTCTATTCCTCATCACATTTATTCACCACTACCTGCCGCACTCAGAGACGTCAATTAACTTTAATGATTATTTAATGTCAAAAAATTTCATTCAAATTTAGACCATAGACCCGGCAAGAAGAGACTAGTTTTGAATTGTCATTTTTTGACGTTAAGTACTCATTAACGTTATTTGACGCCTCCGAGTGCGGCAGTAAGTCACCTTGTACGACACCCGCGGGTGAGATTAGGGTCGCAATAATTGGATTCTAATCCGCCGCCACCACTCGGCATATTTTTACTTGTATGGGTATTCACACGCCCTCTATTGATATAGTATCATCTCATTATTTACGATCCTGGATCGCGTCAAGCGCATCGAGTAGTTGAAATTTAGAATATATTGTAAACTAGACTATGAATAGGCGGAGCGGGTACTTGTGGAAGCTGTCGCCGGAGGCGGGGGAGGGGGCGTCCGCCGGGCCGCGGGAGGGGGGGGGCGCGCTGCCTTTCGCCTGCGGAACACGACATTCACACATTAGTATTTCATACACAACATATAAGCTCAAAGGCATGGATGGAGGGTTTTTCTGACTTTTTTTTGTAATTATATTTTTCAACCACTAATATCTACATTTGTTCGAATAAAATCATAATAATCATTTTAAAAAAGTCCAAGCTTAATCGAATGCTAAAATATAAAGAAAGAAGAAAAAAATTTTTTTCTAACTTGACATCAATTTGTTTGAACAATGTCAATTTAGAAATACACAGTGTGAAGTTGAAAATTTAGAGAAAGAGAGAATAATAAGACATCTCTTCCAAGAGAATGCTCCTACTACATTCCTAAATTCAAAAGTGTAGGACAATTTAGAGGTCCGTCACAATAGGTACGAAATGGTGGTCACCTGTTGGTGGGTGGGCGGAGTCTTGGCGCTTCTCCCGCAGCATGAACTCCTCGAGCGTGAGCGGGGGCGGCGCCCCCGAGGCCGGCGCTTCGCCC